>CM053027.1:228008712-228351212 GCA_028564925.1 Lithobates sylvaticus
CTGTTTTGGTGGATTTTTGAGTTAAGTTCTGACTTGTGAGAGAGAAATTCTTTGTTTCTTAAACATGTAATAGCATACACATTACATAAAATTATGAATTATGCTCCGATTACGAATCTACGAAAACAATGTTACGAAAGTACGAATAAATCAATCTTACGAAAGTACGAATGTAACTAAATCTACGAAAATACGAATGCGTCCGAATACAAAATATAACGAAAATACGAATTTCCAATAAACAAAAATTAGACGGAAAAACAAATCAACGAAAAATAACTCTTACGAAAATATGAACACTGACGACTTACGAAAATACGAACGAGTCCGAATACGAACACCGACGACTTACGAAATTACGAATCGTTACGAATCAACGGAAACTAACAGAAACGAAACAAAACTAAACAAATTTTTCAATTGTGCACATGTCTAATTGGTATATGGGCGGAGACCTAGCGGACTACTGAACTTTGTTAAAGAGGAATGGGAAAGTGAACCTATTCAGCATAAGAGTGTCCTTGAATATGTCTCCCAAATGCAGGAGAGGATCCGAACTGTTATGCCACTAGTCAAGGAACATTTGCAAAAAGCCCAGGAGGCTCAACGACTGGTCTATAATAGGGCTGCTAAAATAAGGAACTTCCAAGTGGGGGATCGAGTAGCAGCGTTGATTCCCACTGTGGAAAGTAAATTCTTGGCTAGATGGCAAGGCCCTTTTTTTAAGTTGTAGAAGTGGGAGAGGTAAATTATAGAGTCCACCAGCCAGGCAAGAGGAAACCATATCGGATATATCATGTAAACTTGTTTAAAGCCCTGGACAGACAGGGAACCAGTGACCTCCCTGTTAGTGCAAAACTTGAGCCCCGGGTTGGGGTGGAGAGTGTCCAAGTAGCAAATACTGTCTAAAATCTAAAGTCAGCAGGCAAAGGAGTTCTTTCAGAGAAATAAAGAGAAAATTTCAGACTTGCCAGGGCTCACTAGTGTCATAGAGCATGATATTATCACAGAACCAGGAGTCAAAGTTTTTGTCTGGGCCTACCACATCCCAGAGGCTCAAAGGAAGGCCATTTCAGAGGAAGTGAAGAAGATGTTAGACCTGGAGATTACTGAAGAATCGCAGAGTGAGTGGTCGAGCCCGATTTGTGTTGGTACCGAAGCCCAACGGGACTCTTCGATTCTGCAATGATTTCCGGAAACGTAATGAAGTTTCACGGTTTGATGCCTACCCCATACCCCGGGTAGATGAGCTTATTGAGAGACTAGGTCCAGCCAGGTATATCACTACATTAGACCTTACCAAGGGGTATTGGCCAATCCCGTTGACTAAGGCCGCTAGAGAGAAAACTGCTTTTTCTACCCCAGAGAGGAGTTTTCAGTACAAAAGAATGCCTTTTGGATTGCAAACTGCTCCAGCCACATTTCAGAGAGCAATGGATAGGATTTTACAACCTCACCAGGAGTATACCTCAGTGTACTTGGACGGCATAGTCATTTTTATAAGAGACTGGGAATCACACTTGCCCAAAGTCCAGGCAGCGCTGGACTCTCTTTGGAAGGAGGGGTTTAAAATAAACCGAAAACATTTTCTTTGAGTATTGAGGAGGTAAAATACCTGGGCTATATCGTGGGTAGAGGGGTAGTGAAACCTTAGGTCAACAAGGTAGAGGCTATACAGAATTGGCCCCGCCCTCTCACAAAAAAGCAGGTATGTGCATTCCTGGGCATGGTGGGATACTACAGGAGGTTTGTACCCAACTTTGCCACATTAGCGGCTCCATTGACTGATCTGACTAAGGGTCGGAAATCGGTCATGGTGTTGTGGAATGCAGATGCTGAGAAGGCTTTTTCTCAAATCGCCTTTCAGGACAACCCTGGAGAGAGAGCGCAGCTCCGCCCATTTTTCAGGAAACACTTGCTGACCTTTAAATCCCTCCTCTTCCACCATGGCTTCAGTTATTGTGTTTCCTCTGCCATGGTGGAAGCACTTGTGGGACCCATAGGGGCTGCGCTCTCTCCAGATGGAGTAAAAAGGTCTTACCTCTGAGAGGTGCTGCGTAGCAGTGATACGACCATCCCAGCTCCCTCCCGGTACGATCGTAGGGTGTTCCGGAGCTCCCAGCCTTGTCCAGCTAAGGGGAGCAGTGGCCGGCAGGAGGTTGAGGCATCTTGGACACCCGGAGGCCCGAGTTTTTGTTTTTCGTGCGCTTGCGCTGAAACAGCTTCCGGGTCTCCTCTGGAGGGTGGGTGATGCTGTGGCCAGTGACGCAGCTTCCTGTTCGGGTGGGGCAACGAGGGGGTGGGTCTATAGACCGGTGCTTCCGTTTCCGGCCAGTGTAGTGACGCCAGACCTGGGTAGTTTGAAAAATGTCCCTGCTGCGCTCTCTGCATGATGGAGGAGAGATCGTCAGCGTCGGTGGAGGCAGGCACCACAGACACCGGTCAGGCCCAGGTAAGAGGGGCACAGCGGTGCTCTATATTCTTCTCCTTATGGGCTGTATGCTTTTTTGGTCTGTTTCCTCCCTAAGGGGAGCCTGCTGCTACAGGGTCTGAGTTTACTTCTCTTGGACCTGTAGGCGGTTGGTGGTTGCAATTTCTGATGTCACTGAGGGTTTCTGGTTTCTGGTTTCCTTCTGCCTGGTGGTGGTTGTGTGTGAGCACAATTGATAGCGTTAGTTTGTCTTTTGCAGTAGCAGTAAGACAGTATCTTTCTGTCTTTTAGGAAACTGTCTTGGGGAAAGTAAATAGTGCAAATCCGCCAGGCCAGAAGAAATGCCTCTCATGCAAGAATCCACTGCGAGAATCATGGCAAAAAGCCTGTTCATAAACAGTTATTTAAAGAAACTTGATCCAATCCTTGATGAAAATGGCATGTTGAGAGTAGGAGGCCTTTTAAAAAAAAAAAAAAGGTAAGTTAGAGTTCTTAAGCCCCATACACACGCGCGGATTATCCGAGGACCAGGTCCGTCGGATCATGTCCATCGTACTTTGACCGATGTTGGTTTTGCGTACACACGGTCGGACAAAGTTGTCGGAAAATCCGATCATTCTGAACGTGGTGACGTTTGTTGCCTACGACGGGACTACGTAGAGGCTAGTAGCCAATAGCTTTGGTCTTGTAATGTGATCTGAGCATGCGTAGCACTTTGTCCGTCGGAATTCGCTACACATGATCGGATTTGGTGTGATCGGACTTTGTTGTCAAAAAATCTATCCAGCAGGAGATAGGACTTTGTCCGTCGGACAATCTGATGGAAACTGTCCGATGGTGCCTACACACGGTCGGAATTTCCGACAACATTGTCTGATAGGACAGAATCCATCGGAAAATCCGACCGTGTGTATGGGGCTTTAGAGAAACATCCTTTAGTGATCACTGGTCACCATCATATTGCCTATTTACTCATTCAACACTACCATGACCAAACTAAACACCAGGGCCGACTGTTTTACTGAAGGAGCTTTACGAGCTGCTGGACTATGGCTAGTCGGAGCCAAAAGATGTGTGAGTAGGTTCCTCTTCAAGTGCGTTATCTGTCGAAAGCTTTGTGTAATGTTACATACACAAAAGATGGCCAATCTACCATCTGACAGGCTTAGCATGGATCCGCCTTTCACTAATGTTGGACTTGATGTCTTTGGTCCCTGGTCTGTTGCCACCCGGTACACAAAAGGGGGACACTCAAACAGTAAACGCTGGTCAGTTATATTCGTTTGTGTGTCCATACGAGCGGTTCACATTGAAGCGATTGAGTCAATGGACACTTCAAGTTTCATTAATGCTCTTAGACGTTTCATTGCAATCGGAGGACCAGTGAAACTCATTCGCTCTGACAGAGGGTCTAACTTTGTAGGAGCAGTAAAAGAACTGCCGGGGGCGTGGCCGAACTCCGGACAAAGATGGCAGCGTGAATTGAGAGCTCCGCCACCCAGAGCTCCTATACTGCCTCTAATTAGCACGACAATCCGCACACAGGCTCGCAACAAGACCCGGCAACACAACTCAGCCGGAACATTCCGGAGATGTTTCGGACGCAGCAGCAAGGAGACATGCAGGCCACATCCCAGGCCTCAGACAGGCACATCTGCCCCTGCACCAGGTACTTCTGTTCCACACAGCTCCCCCTTACTGTGCCTTGCATATCTTCAGCAAGTGGCGCTGGACATTAAAAGCACGCTGTTTGCAGCAATAGCAAATCTCAAAACAGACATTAGAGCTGTAGCAGCCAGACTAGAACATGTGGAGACAGCCACCATGACACATTGGACGGCCATACAGCAAGTGCAGAAAGTTGTCAGTGTGCACTCGCAACACCTGATTGAGATGCAGAGACACATGGAAGACCTCGACAATAGGGGTCGCAGGCGCAATTTGCGGGTGAGGGGCATACCGGAGACAGTGGAAGGACCCAAATTACAATCAGTGGTGTGGGCTATCTTTAATACACTGTTGGGGAGGCTGCACGATGACCCTGTGGAGATGGAAAGGTACCACAGAGCTCTTAGACCGAGGGGCAGAGATACTGACCCCCCCCCCCCCCCCAGAGATGCAGTATGCTGTCTAGTTGACTTCACACAGAAAGAGGGAATGCTATGCCTTGCTCGCAACCATGACCGCCTGGAGCACAATGGTGCATGCATACAACTATTCCAGGATTTATCTACAATCACCCTGCAACATAGGAGAGACCTGCGCCCTCTTTTACAAGCTCTACGTGATGGGCGCATTGCCTATAGATGGAAATTTTCATTCTGCTTACAGGCAACAGCTGGAAATCGCACAGCACAGTTAAGAACCCAGCTGATTTGCAACCCTTTTGTGACACCCAAGGCATCCCCCCTGACAGAGGTTCCAGATTGGTACAACGCATTCATGCAACCAGACCCCTGGATCCCGACAACGCCCGAGGATACCCCAAGCTCACAAAGGCACAGACAGAGGAGACGCAGAACATCGGCCAACTTCCCAATGAGGATTTGCAGAGGCATGGAGACGGATGAGAGTCCTTGAGTTTCACCATCTTCTGTTCGGCGCAAAATGGATTGCAAACCGTGGAATCAACGGTTAGGTGAGATTGTTCAGAACACCTTTTCAGAACACCCCTACACTACTTACTTATCACTGTGGGGCCTTATATGTATTTTATTTATTTTTTGTTTTCCACGAGAGAGAAGAGAATGTGGCCCACTTATGCATAATTGACTTCCTGAATACAAATGCTGGACAGCAAGGTCCGCTGGCATGCAGTAACGTACTTGACCATATACCCACACCCCCGTCTGATGGGGTACTCGGGTAATTCACCAGAGAGAAGTTCCCTTTCCTTTTTTTTTTTTTTTCTTTTGTTTGTTTCTTTTTTTGGCTATCGTTAAGCATGTTGTTGTTGTTGTTGTTGTTGTTTCCTGAGTCCCCGGTGTACAGAATGCTCGCCTGGCCTAAGGATACTGCAATAACTGTATATGGGGTCTAATTCCCCAAATCACACAAGATATCAGGACCATGCCTTTGAGGTTTCACAGGACAGCATATAGGCCACACACACTGTCATTATGGGAGAGGCAAGTACTCCTACATCTGGCCCACAGAGACACTTGTCGGCCGCTAAGTGATGGCTATGTGACCCCATACCCAGTAACTTCTTCTTTTTTTTTTTTTTTTCAGTCAAAGGCCCCCGGCCCACTATCTTCACAGGGGTGTTTATATTACTTTTTTTGTTACGCAGACCAATGTTGATTTGAATTTGAATGTTGATTTGAATATTTGAATGTAATAATACCAAGTGAGACATTCTAATCTCCTCCTATAGAGCTGGAAGTTCTTATTGGATTGTGTTCGCCATTGATGCTCAAAGCTTCCACCACCTCAGGTTTGCGGCTTAAATGCAGCCTGTGTGTTGGAGGCTTGGCGATAAGGGATTCGGACCCTAAATCTGGAATGCCTCCTCCTGCTCCTGACTTGCCCTACACCATAGACACTGAGACGCAACCCCCTCATTGTCTCAGAGGAACCCAATGTGTGGTTCACTCCTGCCATATGCAAGTCCTAGGTGTGCAGTGACATCGAAGAGGCCTATGGATAGGCATTATGGCCATGTAGCCTGGGGGGCTTCTAGCAAGCACCCACTGAGGCCCTTAGCTTATGATTGTCCCACAGAAATTAAAGCTCCATTTAAGGAGCATCTGGGTGGTGGTTACACCGACCGCCTATCTAGTGTTAGACTACTTTCCCACCTCAAAGAGGCAGGTTCCCCTTTGACAGTTACCGGTATACCCCCCCCCCCCACCAAACCCATACCCCTTAGACCTGTTCCTTTGGTGGGTCAGCAGGTCTAGGCCCACCTCCGGTATACTTCAAGACATACCATGTGCCGTGGAGACTTGCCACACACACACGTAGAGATCTTTTACCCAACACATGTAATACCTGCAGTGAATACGTTGGCTTTAGATATTTCCTACCTATCTCTACTTTTTGGACACTTGCCAATCTTTTCCTTACTACTTCTCCCCTTACTCCTCCCCCCTGGGACCCCTCACTGTCTACGTCCACCAGTGAGATTCATGCACACGGATACCACATCATCATGTCTTCTACAGTACAAACATCAGTTCCTCTATCGCTCAAAGTATACTCTTTAAAAGCTAAGGGCCTCAATGTACCGGAAAAGCGTAGTAGTGTCTTAGCGCAAGCTCAACACTTCAGAGTAAATGTGTTTTTTCTACAAGAGACCCATTTTAAAACGGGTTCTGTACCCAGCCTTGCTAACAAATGCTTCCCCGAAGCATACCACACGACATGTGCAGACTCCAAAACAAAAGGAGTTTCCATCCTGCTTGCTAAGTCACTGTTTTCATGTTTCACCTGACAGACCAGTTGCTGGATTGTGAGGGCAGGTACATTTTCTTAAAAGGCACCTGGGAAGATAAGCCTATGACTCTAACAAGTATATATTGCCCCAACTCCAAGAGGGTGACATTCCTAAAAGAGACATTCATGAAACTTGCCTCCTTCCAAACAGGCCCACTGATACTGGGGGGTGACTTTAACATAGCCCTTGACCCCCTATTGGATACCTCGACAGGCACCTCCTCCCTTCCGTTCTCAGCACTGCGACAAGTGAAGCTTCAACTGCCCTCTCTTACCCTGCACTATACCTGGTGCACTCTTAACCCTAGAGAGAGGGATTATACATTCTTCTCGTCGCCCCACAATCGATACTCTAGGTTGGACTACCTCTTCAATCACCAATCTGACCTGACATATCTTGCAGACGCAACCATTGAAAATATGGTTCTTTCTGACTATCACCCGATTACCCTGACTCTGCGATTCCCACAAAGAGTGGAGTCCACCAAGACATGGAGACTGGATGCCTCCATTCTGGCGGACCCTGGAGACCTGGCAAACATCAAACAGGTCCTTACTGACTATTTCCACCAGAATGACACACCTGAGGTGTCTCCCATGATTCAATGGGAGGCGCATAAGTGCATCATAAGAGGACACCTCCTTGCTATTGCTGCTAGGAAAAAGAAAATACATCAAGCTCTGATCATCTCTCTTTCCAAGAAAATAGCTAGGCTGGAAGCCCAGCATAAATGCACTCAGGCCCTCCAAGTATCTAAGGAACTAGCAGACACACAAGCTCAGTTAGTGGAGGAACTGTTTAAGAGAGTGTGCAAAGGCATTGTCCTATCGCATAAACTGTTCTATGAACAGGGCAATAAGCCAGGTAAGCTACTAGCCAGGCTTACACAGAAGCGCACACAGGCCCACTCAGTGCATCATGTGACCGACTCGTCCGGAACGGTTTACTCCAAGCGAGGAGATTGCACACCAGTTTCTTCGCTTTTACAGTGAACTTTACAATCTTATAGGGGCTGAAACACGCTCACGGCTGATAAAGAAATTCCTTCACAAATATAGCCCTAAAGCCCTCTCCGAGGCGGATAGGATTGCATTAGAAGCCCTTCTGTCTTCCAAAGAGTGGACAGATGCCCTAAAAGCCATGAAACCAATGTGGCCAATTACCGTCCAATTTCACTTTTAAACGTGGATGTCAAACTCTTCTATAAAATCCTGGCCACTCGCCTAGCATTCCACGTACCGGCCTGGATAGGCTTGGACCAAGTGGGTTTTGTTCTTGGCAGGGAAGCCAGGGACAACACCATCAACGCCCGGAATCTCCATCACTGGCTCACCTCCTCTCAACAAGAGGGATTCTTTCTGGCAATGGATTCAAAGGCGTTTGATCGAGTGGCCATGGACTATATGGAAGAAACCCTGCTGGCTCTTGGGTTCGGGAGCATTATGCGTGCCTTTTATTGGCTCCCTCTATGTAAGTCCAAGAGCTAGGGTCCAAGTCAACGGCCACTTATCGAGCGCCTTCCACTAGGCAGGGGTGTCCTCTCTCGCCCATACTATATATCCTGACCTTAGAACCCTTACTTCGTTGTATCAGAGAAAATCCAAATGTAAAGGGAATTACAGTCCACCAAAAAGAGTACAAAATTGCAGCGTTCGCGGACAACATCCTGCTCCTTCCTTTCCTCACCTTTGACGACCCTACCTAACCTTATGCCTATCTTAGACCTTTTCCAACGTATTTCGAATTTAAAAATCAATCTGTCCAAATCGTTCGCACTAAATATCTCATTACCAAATGAACTGGTGCGAAAATGTCAAACGAACTTTCCTGACAGACTCCATGGCAGCCTACGTGTGGGTTAACCCCGCCTCCTCTCCAATGCTATAGGACCCCCTACCCTATAAGATTGAGCTCACCTGTACAGACTGTGTTCCTTTTTTGTCCTCCTCCATTGGACCTTCACATGCTGTTCGTGTCTGGTTGGATTTCGGATCTCTCTTCTGGCATACCTGTGTGGTGCAAGCTCAGTGCTCAGCCATGGGCGGGCGAGTAGCTTTGAGGCTGGATGGTTCCCCATTACTGGGTGATTGCCTCTGTATGCTCATCGGACGGACGGACAGGTCTCATCAACGGCTGGCAAGGTCTGCATTTCATCTCCTTCCTTTGCTCCATGGCAGTCATGTATTTGTTGATTTTTGTGTGTGTGTCCCTCTCGGTATTTCCCTGTATCGCCGGCACCTCAGTGTCCCTCATGGCGATTGGAACGCTTCTGCGTTCCAAGCCGCAGCGGTGCTTCCGGGTCGCGACCGCCGCCGTCGTTCTGCGCATGCGCGGGGCCTTCATGGAAGCGAGGCTTGGTTCGCGCATGCGCGGAGCGGCGGAATGTCCGGCGGCCGCGCATGCGCTGTCCGGCTGTTTTCCCTCAACGCAGGCGCGATGTTGGGGAGGGCAGTGACGTCATTTCAGGCGGGGGATTTGATTGTCTGCCATCTCCTGTCATGATGGGATTCCCACAGGCAGTGAGCGGCAGCTTCCCCCAGCCTGGTCTGCATTTATCTGTCTAAATTTTCTTCCCTTAATGGGGAAAGTAATAAATAAATAAAAATATTCAGGTATATAAAATTTTATATATATATTTAAAAAAAAAAAAAAAAAAAAAAAAGGAGAGAAAAATGTAAAAAGACATGATACGTATAGACACTTGTACTTTGTTTTTATGCATCTATGTTTTATTGTTTTGATGTGAGTTAAAAAAATAAATAAATAAATATAAATAATGAATATTTTAATCTCACTGATTGGCTCGGTATGTGTAGCATTCCGGGTTATCTGCAGACCGTGCGTGTCATGATGACGTTGTGTCCAGTGGTTATGGACAGGTCACTGCCTTCATACGGCCAACCCTCACGCACAAGGTATGTGCAGGTGAGGGGAGGGGCAGAGGTTGCAGTCTCAAAGGATGAGATTGCATTGGTGTCCCCCCCCCCCCCCCCCCCCGATCTTTTCTTTTTCAGATCGGACCCGCTAGTCGTGGTCCAGAACGACAGAGACCTTGCCACGCCACAACATTTACGAAGGAGATGTTGCCATTCCTCCTGCACCTACGGGAGATGTTGCCATTCCTCCTGCACCTACGGGAGATGTTGCCATTCCTCCTGCACCTACGGGAGATGTTGCCATTCCTCCTGCACCTAGAGGAAATGTTGCCATTCCTCCTGCACCTAGAGGAGATGTTGCCATTCCTCCTGCACTTACGGGAGATGTTGCCATTCCTCCTGCACCTAGGGGAGATGTTGCCATTCCTCCTGCACCTAGAGGAGATGTTGCCATTCCTCCTGCACTTAGGGGAGATGTTGCCATTCCTCCTGCACCTAGGGGAGATGTTGCCATTCCTCCTGCACCTAGGGGAGATGTTGCCATTCCTCCTGCACCTAGGGGAGATGTTGCCATTCCTCCTGCACCTAGGGGAGATGTTGCCATTCCTCCTGCACCTAGGGGAGATGTTGCCATTCCTCCTGCACCTAGAGGAGATGTTGCCATTCCTCCTGCGCCTAGAGGAGATGTTGCCATTCCTCCTGCACCTAGAGGAGATGTTACTATTCCTCCTGCACCTAGAGGAGATGTTACCATTCCTCCTGCACCTAGAGGAGATGTTGCCATTCCTCCTGCACCTAGAGGAGATGTTGCCATTCCTCCTGCACCTAGAGGAGATGTTGCCATTCCTCCTGCACCTAGAGGAGATGTTGCCATTCCTCCTGCACCTAGAGGAGATGTTGCCATTCCTCCTGCACCTAGAGGAGATGTTGCCATTCCTCCTGCACCTAGAGTTGTTGCCATTCCTCCTCCATCCAGAGGAGATGTTGCCATTCCTCCTCCAGTCATTGCATCGCCCTATCAGCCGCCTGGATGGCAGAGCCTACTGGAGATGTGGACACGAGTCCTGGAGGACAAGTCTTTATTGACCACTGTTATGCCTGGGCGGATGGGGATAAAAGAGGTGGAAAACAAGAATATAGAGTCTCTTGTGAAATGTGTGAGGTAGCAGTCTCTAAGGAAATGGGATGCATCCCACACATGGTGCCAGTTGTCCATTCCACCCGGGGTCTTGGCTGGCGTAGTCCAAAGGTTTTGGGTCCTTTCCAGCCCTACGCTGCTTCTCTGGATTCTTTGGTCAGCAAGTTGGAAGGTGATGAATGTATCAGAATATGTCTGGTTCCTCCATGGGGCAAAGAGATTAAGGAAGCCCTACCACCTCCCACCCCCAGGATAAGTAAAATAGTTCTTTAGGCACCTGGGGAAAGATCGCTTTCCTCTCTTTGGCTCCTTACGGATGAGGAGTGAAAGAAGGTGGACAAGAAAATTTTGATGTCAAACAATATCCCCAGATTGTATGCCTTCAAGGCAGAAGAAGCGGGGGTTCTGGGAAACACCCCCCTCATAGATGCAGCTGTGTTGTGTTTGGGAAAGCAGGTTACTCTACCTTTAGAAGATGCTGTGCCATGCAAGACAAGCTTGAGAGAGATTGACCAAGACCTCAAGGAAACTTATGGGTTTGCTGGTATGGTTTGTAACCCTGCCCTGGCTCTAGTAGCTATGTCTAAGGCTATGGAAGCCTGGATAAAGAAGATAGTCTTCGTACCCAGGTGAGCTTCGGAACAGTTCTCCAGAAGTTCAGCTATGACTAAGCGCCTTTGAGGCGTGAAACGCGTAAGCTACTGTTGATGTTTTGCGGTATCGCATGAGGTGTCACTTCTTTGGATTTTATCTTTTGCCTAATAAAGAAGTTTTTGCTGAAGGTCGGCCATCCAGACTTCCCTTTTTTCCTCTCTGTTGTGATCAGAGCCTGCACCAGCTGTACCGAATCAGGGTGGACATCACTTTGCATCCAGACTCAGAGTGGTATTCATATTCTTATCTCTCCAGAAGTTCAGCCGTTATGGAGCTGAAGCAGGCGTTACTGTACACATCCCGAGGGTCGAGAAATTCCAGGAGGTATACCTAACCCTCTTCTTAACACTAAAAGAAACAGTTTATGGTGACTAGTGTAGGTGTAATTTACCTATACAAGTATATAATATATAGAATTTGAAAGATTCAAAGGAAGGCTTTGTCGACCTTCTGTACGGCCGGGCGATGGGCTAATCTCAATCGACTTAAAATATGTTTTCCTCCGGTTACAGTTGGGTAAGACCATCTACTGTTCTTCTTCTACCTCCTTTTCGGGCTGACAGCCTCACCCGAGTCTTAAGAATTCCTCTGGCCATAGGGGCCCTTATCGTCTTATCACTATTTCGACGACCTCCTGTGGCTATCCTAGGATTAAGACCAGCTGTTGGTTCACAGGGAACAGGTAATCTCCACCTCGACCGGCTTCAGGTGGTTCCTAATTTAAAAAAAAAAAAAAAAAAGAAGAAAACTAATCGGCTCAATGGTCTCCGCGACCCCTATGGCCAAGTGGTCCCTGCAGAGGTTGTACCCTTTCCAGTCAGGATTTCTGCAGCATTGGAAATTAAGGGGCTACAGTCAACCTATTAATGTATCATCAAACGGTGAGGAGCAGTCTCTTCTGGTGACTTCAGCGCAAAGTCTGATCAGTTGTCACTTCGTTGCCCCATCTCATGGGTCAAGGTCACGACCGATTGGAGAGCCCTCGGCAGTTTGGATCTTGCTCAGGAAGGTTGGGTATGCGTCTTCTCAACCCGGGCTAGAATGTTATGGATCTTCGGGCAGCCTTGTGTGCCCTTCAGTCCTTCTCCCATCTTCCGGAAGGGAGAGTCAGTATTATTAAGAATGGACGACACAATGGTGATCTCCTTTTGTGAAGAGTCATAGTGGCACTCGAAGCTGCACACTATTCCGTGAGGGCGAGCCCATCACGTCTTGGGCCCAGAAGAGCTTGACCGGCGTTTCAACTGCCTATATCCCCAGAGTCCAGATTGTCTGAGTGGATTTCCTGTTGCGTATTCGGTTAGACACTAACGAGGGGTCTCTTAGTGTGCAGACATTCAAGTGGCTGTTCCTGGGAGTCATGCCCGAGGTGGATCTATTCTCTTCCCAGGCAACTTCAAGCTGATGAGGTGTTACAGCTCGGGGCTGTTGCGGCTAGACCTCTGGAATGGATGCCCTGACAGATCGATTGAGTTTCAAGAGGGCATACGCTTTCCACCACTCCCCATTAATTCTCAGGTTATTATGAAGATCTCATGCGGAAGCGGTCAAAGTGGTGGCGGTAGCTCCTTACCAGTCGATCGAGCCTTGATTTCTCCTCCTGAGTCAGCTCAGCCTCCGGGATCCAGTGCTTCTTCTTCTCGGGTTGGACCTTCCGTTTTCAAGGGGCAGATCGGCACCCTTGTCCGGCTCAGGTGCGCTTAAGGGTGATTTACACTCTCATGAGCTCTACAGGGACGAGCACGAATTAGGTCAATAGGAGAATATGGGCCAAATCTGTAGAGTTCTCAACCTTCAGACAGATCATGAAGAAATCCAAAAGCTTACGATATCCTAAGCTTTCTTTTTTCTTCCAGTCTAGATTTGTCTCTATTCATCGGCTCCATCAGAGTCCAAGTCTTAGCCTTGTTGGCGTGCTCTGGAACTTCATGGGCTGTTCATCCTTGAGTTCAGCAGTTGTTCAGTGGGCAGTTAATACTCAGCCCTCAAAAGGGACCAAGTTTCCCAATTGGGATCTTTCCCTTGTCATCGACTCACTGTCTGAACTCAGTAATACGGGGTCCTTCCCGCTTCCTATTTTGGAAACCTTCTGGCAAAAATCACTTTTCTGGTGGCTATTACCTTGGCTAAGAGGGTCTTAAAGGTTACGTCCCTAAGTTACAAAGAATCTCGTCTGTTCTTCTTTCCGGACCGGATGGTCCTTATTTCTATGCTCAGCTCAATTCATGAATTACCTCCTAGGTTCCATGAGAACTAGGAAGTCGCCATACCTACATTTAGGACCCAGGGATCCACTGAGGTTCATCCTCTGGTTGGGGGCGAAACTCTGAAGGTTTGCCTGCAGGCTACTTCCTCGCTGTTAAGACACTCTCTACCTGATGGTCCTGCACTTTGACAATAGCAAACGGAATCAAGCTGCAGCCAGAACGATTACGGCCTGGATCGCACAGTTCATCCATCAACCTTTTTAGGACTAGGGTCTGGCTCCTCCGGAGGCAGTGCCGGCACGTTTCACCAGGGGTATAGCGGTTCATAGCCAGCAGCCCGTCACATGGCTCCAAAAGTGGTCTGCAAAGCGGCCTCATGGTCCTCTAATTGAACTTTAATGTCACATTACTGTATTGAGATTGCTTTACTGTCTTCTGTGAACTTTGGTTGATAAATCCTGTCGGTTGACGGGTCAAATTGAAATTATCTCTGTTCAGCATGCCCACCCGTGTGGATTGGCTAGTTATTTCCCACACGTAGGCTGCCATGGAGTCTGTCAGGAAAAAGGAAAATTTATTATCAAATACTTACCGTAATTTTCCTTTCCTGATGGACTCCATGGCAGACGGAGTTCCCACCCTTCGGTTATTGAGTAGGCTAGTTACGGAACACAGTCTGTACAGGTGAGCTCAATCTTATAGGGTAGGGGGTCCTATAGCATTGGAGAGGAGGCGGGGTTAACCCACACGTAGGCTGCCATGGAGTCCATCAGGAAAGGAAAATTACGGTAAGTATTTGATAATAAATTTTCCTTTTTCCATTTAAATGGGAAAAAGAGGCCATCACTTGCTTAGGCATCCAGCTACCAGTTAACCTAAAAACATTGTATACTACAAACTTCCTATCAGAGCTAAAACTTATACAACGAGACCTTATGAAGTGGAACGTGCCCACCCTCTCATGGTTTGGAGGGGCCTCCTATCTTAAAGATGACAGTCTTACCTCGCCTACTTTACAAAATGCAGACTGTCCCGATACACTTACCACCCGCCTTTTTCACAGCATACAGGAAGATGTGTAGATCCTTTTTATATGGGGTGCAAAGTCAGAGCGTATCAGTTGGGCAAAGCTAGTTCTGCCCAAAGAAAAGGGCAGAATTGACCAGGGTAGTGGACTGGAAAATCCACGCCCGTTGCAAAAGCTGGGTGAACCTGGAGAAACTAATTGTGGAAACCGAACTTGGCTAAATACCATGGGTCTCTAAACAATCAGTACCATCCAAATTTCACACACATCCCCTGGCTGGAGCTACATTCCAAGCTTGCGACAAGGCATGGAAAACTCATGCATTGTCAGCAACGAATTGCCAGATTACCCCCATTAGAGACAATCCAGACTAAGCCCCCCCCCCCCCCCCCCCGGGCCTACCAAAATCCTTCCTTCAAAAGGAATGGCCCTATGCACAGATGCAGGCTAAACACTTCTTTCGCAGAGGTAAGTTTCTAAGATTACAGGATCTCGCTGCATTGTCCAACACTAAATCTTTCCCCTCTTGGTCTTGTATACAACTAAAACACTTTCTAGACGTGCCATCGAATATAACCAAATCACGAACCCTCCCACAGTGTTTCAATCTCTGTTAAAGCTCCTCACCCCAGAGCCACGTAATTTCAGCCTTATATGCCTCTATGTTTGGGGAACCATACTCCTCACTGCACGCAAACCATGCATTCTGGGAAAGAGACATAGACAGGGAGATACACTGTAGGAGAAAGCAGCTGGGATCGTATTCATTTATACATACACAAAGGATCTCTCAATGTTAATACGCAGGAAAATGGATACAAGATTAAAACTAGATGGTATAAGACCCCACAGGTACTTCATAAGATTTTCCAGACGGTGCCAGACCACTGCTGGCGATGTGAAACAGAGGTGGGTACCCTCCTTCATGTTTGGTGGTCCTGCCCTCTTATCCCGACATACTGGTGTAAGATACATGAAGTGACTATCTCTTCACTCCCACTGGAGTTCACACCAGGACAATACCTACTACACTTATCCAAAATTTCCCAGAAAAAATACTTCAAATCGTTAGCTGTGCATTTAATAAATGCTGCCAGGCTCTGTATACCGGTACATTGGAGGTCCACGCGGCCGCCTTCACTAAAAGAATGGGTCCTACGTGTTGATCGCATAGCAATGATGGAGGAACTGATCTTCACTTTGCAAGATAAAATCTCGAGCTTCTCGGTGATCTGGGAGGCATGGATCAAGTACAAAACTTCCCAGTCATATCAGGAATTATTGCAACAAAATATATAACCTATTTTCACAGCGCAAATTATCCGGGAGACCCAGTGGCATGACATGCGGATAGTAGACGGAGAGGGTAGCAGGTGGGATTCCACACCCTCTTCACATACCCCCCTCACCCCCCTTCTCTCTCTGTATCCCCCCCTTTTTTTTTTTCTTTCTCTCTCTCTCTCTCCTCTCCCCTCTCCCTCCCTCTCCCTCTCCCTCTCCCTCTCCCTCTCCCTCTCCCTCTCCCTCTCCCTCTCCCTCTCCCTCTCTCCCCTCTCCCTCTCCCCTCCCTCTCCCTCTCCCTCCCCCTCTCTCTCTCTCTCTCTCTCTCTCTCCCTCCCCCTCTCTCTCTCTCCCTCCCTCCCCCTCTCTCTCTCTCCCCCCTCTCTCTCTCCCCCCTCTCTCTCTCTCTCCCTCCCCCCTCTCTCTCTCTCCCCCTCTCTCTCTCTCTCTCTCTCTCTCTCCTCCCTCCTCCTCTCTCTCTCTCTCTCTCTCTCTCTCTCTCTCTCTCTCTCTCTCTCTCCCTCTCTCTCTCCTCTCTCTCTCTCCCCCTCTCTCTCTCTCCCTCTCTCCCCCTCTCTCTCTCTCTCTCTCTCTCCCTCTCTCCCCATAACGAGATGGACTTAGTGCTTGGAGCGGACAGTAGCGCCCGATCTTGAGCCCAGGTCCCTAGCCACAGATGAGAACAATTGGGTGAAACAGAGCTACTATACCTATACTTTAGCAGGTGGTTCCGATAAAATTCTAATACATTAATAAACCAATTAATGGAGAGCCATAATATATCGATGAGACCATACGCCCTAGAGCATTGCCCATTTTTCTTTTTTGCTTCCCTGATGCCAATAGGATGCACATGGAACCGTTGTATCCTCTATTCCAGATAAATACATTACTCCAAACATGTAAACTATGGTTTTATACACTTCAAAGGGAACCTGTTACCCAATCTGTTACATTGTTGTATTGTTACGATATGTTGTATAGCTCTTGAAATATGTAATAAAATCTATATGAAACAAAAAAAAAAGAACTGCAAATTCTTTCCAATTTGGACATCCTCAGTGTAAAAAGATATTTGAGTAAGCAAGACTGCACGTAGATCTTCAACCCACCTCACTCTTCTCACATTTGAGGTGTGTGGGAGAGGATGATAGGCATAGCCCACAGAATTCTTGACTCTATCTTCCTACAAGTAGGAACTGCAAGGCTTACTCACGAATGTTTAGTAAGGATGAGCCGAACACCCCCCCGTTCGGCTCGCACCAGAACCCGCGAACGGACCTAAAGTCCGTGCGAGCTTTAGAACCCTATTAGTTATAATGGATGCGAACGTTCGAAATTAAAAGTGCTCATTTTAAAGGCTAATATGCATGTTAATGTCATAAAAAGTGTTTGGGGACCTGGGTCCTGCCCCAGGGGACATGTATCAATGCAAAATTTTTTTTTAAAAACGGCCGTTTTTTCAGGAGCAGTGATTTTAATAATGCTTAAATTGAAACAATAAAAGTGTAATATTCCTTTAAATTTCGTACCTGGGGGGTGTCTATAGTATGCCTGTAAAGGGGCGCATGTTTCCCGTGTTTAGAACTGTCTCTGCGCAAAGTGTCATTTTTGAAAGTAAAAAAAGCTATTTAAAATCACTCGCGGCTAATGTTAATTCACGGCTCCCGTAACACAGAGAACAGTGATTCATTGAAACTCATTCATAAAAAAAAGTCATTGATAAAAAAAAAAAAAAATGAAAAAAAAAAAGCGTAGGGGTCCCCCCAAATTCAATAACCAGGCCCTTCAGGTCTGGGATGGATATTAAGGGGGATCCCAGCCAAAAAAAAAAAAAAAAAATGGCGTGGGGTCCCCCTCAAAATCCATACCAGACCCTTATCCGAGCACGCAACCTGGCAGGCCGCAGGAAAAGAGGGGGGGACGAGAGCGGCCCCCCCTCTCGCCTGAACCGTACCAGGCCACATGCCCTCAACATTGGGAGGATGCTTTGGGGGTCTAAGACCCCAAAAGCACCTTGTCCCCATGTTGATTAGGACAAGGGCCTCTTCCCCACAACCCTGGCCGGTGGTTGTGGGGGTCTGCGGGCGGGGGGCTTATCGGAATCTGGAAGCCCCCTTTAACAAGGGGACCCCCAGATCCCGCCCCCCCCCCCTGTGTGAAATGGTAAGGGGGTACAAAAGTACCCCTACCATTTTACCAAAAAAGTGGCAAAAATGGTAAAAAGGACAGGAGACAGTCTTTGACAATTCCTTTATTAAAATCTTCTTTCTTCTTTCTTCATCCTTCGGATTCTTCATCTTCTCCTTCCTTCATCTTCTTCCATCTTCTTCTTCCATTTTCTTCTTCCTCCGATCCGCTTCTTCTTGCGCTGGTCTTCTCGTCCTTCTCGTCCGGCATCTTCTTCCGTCGGCGTCGGCGTCGGTGTCGGTGTCTTCTTGGGCCGCTCCGCGCAATGGGAGGCTCCCGCTGTGTGAGGCTCCGCTCCATCTGACAGGTCTTTTAAAACGGAGGGCACCTGGTGACCCCGCCCCCCTCTGACATCATGGGGAAAGCCATCATGGAATTCCCCATGACGTCCCTGTGCGTCAGAGGGGGCGGGGTCACCAGGTGCCCTCCATTATAAAAGACCTGTCAGACGGAGCGGAGCCTCACACAGCGGGAGCCTCCCATTGCGCGGAGCGGCCCAAGAAGAGACAGAGACACCGACGCCGACGCCGACGGAAGAAGATGCCGGACGAGAAGGACGAGAAGACCAGCGCAAGAAGAAGCGGATCGGAGGAAGAAGAAAATGGAAGAAGAAGATGGAAGAAGATGAAGGAAGGAGAAGATGAAGAAACCGAAGGATGAAGAAAGAAGAAAGAAGATTTTAATAAAGGAATTGTCAAAGACTGTCTCCTGTCCTTTTTACCATTTTTGCCACTTTTTTGGTGAAATGGTAGGGGTACTTTTGTACCCCCTTACCATTTCACACAGGGGGGGGGGCCGGGATCTGGGGGTCCCCTTGTTAAAGGGGGCTTCCAGATTCCGATAAGCCCCCCGCCCGCAGACCCCCACAACCACCGGCCAGGGTTGTGGGGAAGAGGCCCTTGTCCTAATCAACATGGGGACAAGGTGCTTTTGGGGTCTTAGACCCCCAAAGCATCCTCCCAATGTTGAGGGCATGTGGCCTGGTACGGTTCAGGCGAGAGGGGGGGCCGCTCTCGTCCCCCCCTCTTTTCCTGCGGCCTGCCAGGTTGCGTGCTCGGATAAGGGTCTGGTATGGATTTTGAGGGGGACCCCACGCCATTTTTTTTGGCTAGGGTTCCCCTTAAAATCCATACCAGACCTCAAGGGTCTGGTATGGATTTTGAGGGGACCCTACGCCATTTTTTTTTTTTTTTTTTTTGGCTGGGATCCCCCTTAATATCCATCCCAGACCTGAAGGGCCTGGTTATTGAATTTGGGGGGACCCCTACGCTTTTTTTTTTTGTTTTTTATTAATGAATGACAGCTCTCTGTGTTACAGGAGCCATCAATTCATTAGCCGCGAGTGATTTAAATAGCTTTCTTCCTGCAAAAATGACACTTTTTTGCAGGGAAAGTTCTAAGCACAGGAAACCTGCCCTCCTTCACAGGCTACCTATAGACACCCCCCAGATGTGATACTGCAATGCTGTTCTAACAGCATGCACACACATATCCCCAGAAATAAAGAACATATTGTTGTCAGCAGTCAGCAGCACACTGACACGCTGACACTGTGAGTGAAACATAATATGCGAGGCCGCCGCAGCGGCGGCCTCTTATACCGTGGGGCGTGTATTAAAGCCCCTGAGCTATAATTGGCTACAGGCATCCTGCCTGTAGCCAATTATGGCTCTCCTCGCTGCCGGCGCTGTGATTGGCCAAGCATGCGGGGTCACAGTGCATGCTTGGCCAATCATCAGCCAGCATTGCACTGCGCGGGCCGCAATGCATTGCGGGGCCGCTCGCATCACACGAATTTGATGCGAGCGGTCCCAATAGTTCTGGGCTCGCCGAGCGAGCGAACACCCGGTGCTCGATTCGAACATGGGTTCGAATCGAACACCGGGCTCATCCTTAATGTTTAGTGACATTTATGGCAGAGGTTACAGCTATCATTAACGCCAGACCCTTAACTTCAATTTCAAGTGACTCTGAAGAACCAATGGTTCTCGCACCTACCATGTTGCTCACGCAAAAGACTGGACTTGTAGGTACTCCAGCTGGAGAGTTTTGTGAGAAGGACCTTTACAACCGTCAATGGGGACAATTTCAAACCCTTGCCAATACCTTCTGGAGTCGGTAGAAGGAGCAATACACATCTACTCTACAACTAAGGAGGAAGTGGCACACCGAAAAACCTAATCTTAAACTTGGTGATGTTGTGCTCATGAAGGACTGCCAGACACTAAGGAATATGTGGCCTTTAGGTCTAGTCACCAAAGTACAAGCAAAGATAATCTTGTCCGTAAGGTCGAGGTCAAGACCTTTCAACAGAATGAGACCAAAGTGTTCTTAAGACCAGTAACTGAACTTGTTCTGTTACTTTCTACGGAGGACTCTGTTAGTGACGTCACTTGGCGTCAGGTGGGGCGTGGATGGATGGACTAACGGCCCAGGGGACTTGGTCCAAGGCAGAGTCCCGGTGGTCATCAAACTGGCGAGAACTCAGGGCCATTTCCTTAGCCCTTCTAGCCTTTCACCATACGGTGAAAGGACATCATTGTTCTGCCCATCAGATGTATATATTATTTTTATCTGCATTTGTGTTGATTAAAATTACTTTTAATGTTGTATTTTCTATAGAAATCATTTGCAGAGCGTAGGTGCCATCTGGCGTCCCTTTTTGGTATTGTTTCTATTGTTATTAAATGTTTAACCCAGGAAGTGTTTAGAAGGCAAAGTATTCTGGGTAAAATCTCACGGGAAGAGACACATTCACCATGCTTTTCAAGACACTGCAGGAGGCAGGATATGTCTTGTTTCAATCTCTTACCATCATCCCTTAGAGAAATTAAGAAGTAAGTTTTTACTGTCTCATATTGTACTGTGTATATTTGTCTCTGAAATGTATGCTAAATTTATGAGATATTGTACTTATCAAGGTTTATTCTTGTTTGTAGTTTCACCTAGCTTGTTCCAATAAACTGCGATAAAGAAATATGGTATCATGTTTATTAAAAATAAGAATGGTTTAGCTGAATGTCCTTGAGACAGAACAATCATGTCCAAGTCCTCTCGGACAATATGTCTGCGTTAGCATATGTCCTAAAGCAGGGGGGGACCAAGAGCAGGGATCTCATGGATCTAGCCAATTAACTTTTCTGTTGGGCAGAACAGAATGTAGCCTCCCTGTCGGCAATTCACCTAAAGGGCTCCGTAAATCTGTTAGCCAAACTGCTCAGCAGAAAGAGACTGATAGAAGCAGAGTGGAGCCTGAATCAGGAAGTGTTTCTGATGTTTACCCTCAGGTAGACCTATTTGCCAGTCAACAGAACTTCAAGGTCCACAGGTTCTTTTCTGTTCACCGAGAAGACCAGGCCATAGGCTTAGATGCTCTAGCACATCCGTGGTACTACCACCTGTGTTATGCTTTTCCCCCCTTCTCTCTAATTCCGATGGTCTTAAGGAAATTCAGGGAAGAAGGGACCAACATGATCCTAATCGCGCCCTTCTGGCCAAAAAGGCCTTGGTTTGCAACAGTTCTAAACCTGGTCGCAGAACCTCCGTGGAGACTACCGTCCAGAGAGGACCTTCTAACACAGGGGTGCCCAACCTTTTGAAGAGCGAGGGCCACTTAAGCAACTTCGTAACCAGTTGCGGGCCACAATGAGCAGAGCGGGCAGATGACAGCTCCGCGTCCACTCTGCCTATGCAAAGGGGACACAGACACAGTCCACTCTTCTCTATGGGCCCTCTGATCTGATCAAATGGAAGGGGACTTCTGTTTTTTTTTTTTTAGCAGATCCGATTGGAAGTAGGCGGGTATAAACGGACACAAGTCAGTTTACATCTGCGCACTCCAGAGAGGTGAATGGAGTGTGCAATTGGGTCAGACTGATCATGTTAAAGGGGCCTAAGGCTGCTTTTACACTGATGGTCTGTGGTCTACCCATACCGTGGGTGCAGCGCAACTGTGGCTTTCCTGCGGGTTAGTTGTACTTTGCCATAGAATTCTATTATATCCTGCAGGTGTGGTGCACTTTCTGAAAGTGTACCAAACCCACAGGTAAAACCGGAAGTCTATGGCTCAGTGCAGGTAAGCCACAGGTGTTCTGCACTACACCTGCAGATCAGTTTGAAAGCAGCCCAGTAACCACTGCAGAACAGATATGTCCCTATATACACTGTGATTTTAGTAAATAAACTTGCTGTCCCAGGCAGAGTGCATTTGGTATCGCTCCGCCTATGACAGGAGCCGGTGCTATACAGGAAGCATTGGCTTATGCAGCTCTGTTCCGCAGCTGCTTGCTTTCTCTACTGCTGGCTTCATTCACAACACTGATGCTCTGGCATGGCGGGTAGGCAACCTGCAATCTGGGCTTGCCAACCCGTCATCCCAGAGCAGGAGGTCGCGGGCCACATCAGATGGCTCTGCGGGCCACATGTGGCCCCCGGGCCGCTGGTTGGGCACCCCTGTTCTAACACAAGGACCAGTGGTCCATCCAGAGGCAGACAGACTACACCTAACTGCCTGGCTTCTGAGGAAGACCTCCTAAAGGCTAAGGGTTTATCCGACAAGTTAATTAAGACCCTACTTTCCAGCAGAAAAGATGTAACTAGGGCTATATACCTGAAGGTATGGAAGAAATTTATTTCCTATTGTACCTCCAAGGGCTTCCAGGTAAAAAGTGTAATTTCAGTCCTCAAATTTCTCCATGACGGAATGGAGACAGGATTGTCAGCCAGCACCTTAAAGACTCAGGTAGCGGCTCTTTCAGTTTACTTTGAAAAAACCCTATCCAGAGAAACTTTGATTTCAAGATTTTTTAGGGCATTTGCACGAAATAGGCCAGTGGCCCTCAGAAACTTTCCCAGCTGGGATTTATCCATTGTTTTACAGGTCTAACGGGGTCTCCGTTTGAACCCTTACAAGAAACTTGTTTGAAAAATGTAGTTCTGAAGACAATCTTTTTGGTAGCCATTACGTCGGCAAGAAGAATCAGTGAACTTCAGGCCTTGGCAGTCACAGAGCCTTTCCTTAAAGTTTTTCCAGACTGGGTGGTTCTCTAGACAGACCCAGCTTTCCTACCCAAAGTCTCCTCAAACTTTCACCGCTCTCAACAAATAGTATTGCCCACGTTCTCTGCGATTCCTGCTAATGCAGGCGAAGAAGCTTTCCATACTCTGGATGTAAGGAGGTGCCTTCTTCAATTCCTGTCAGTCACTAAGGAATTCAGAAAATCAAACGCCCTCTTCATAATCTTCTCAGGCCCTTGAAAGGGGGAAAAAGCTTCTAAAAGTAGTCTGGGTAGGTGGCTCAGAGGGGCAATTACAGAGGCCTACGGGGCTAAAGGAGAAATGCCTCCCAGAGATCGCTGCCCACTCCACGAGAGCAACAGCAGTGTCTTGGGCCGAAAGGGCCGGTGCTACGCCTGATCAGATTTGCAAGGCGTCCACGTGGTCAAGTTATTCAAATTTTCTCCGGCACTACAGGCTGGACTTACTGTCGGCTGCGGATCAGGCTTTCGGCAGGAAGGTACTGCAGGCAGTAGTCCCACCCTAGGGTAAGCTTCTCGGTTATCCTCTCCAGGGTTGTCCTGAAAGGCAATTTGAGAAAGACTTAGTTAGACTTACCGGTGATGGTATTTCTAAGAGCCTTTCAGGACAACCCCTAGTTTCCCTCCCTTTTCTAGCTTAGAATTGGTATAAGTATCTATCATGGTTGTTGTGGTTCTCTGTGCTTTGTTTTCCAGTATGCCAGAGGTCACAATAACTGAAGCCGTGGGATTTAAAGGTCAGCAAGTGTTTCCTGAAAAATGGGCGGAGCTGCGCTCTCTCCAGGGTTGTCCTGAAAGGCTCTTAGAAATACCGTCACCGGTAAGTCTAACTAAGTATTTTGGAGCTAAAGTCGGCACTGTGCCAACACCCTGTCCTGGTAGCACCCAATTTTTCAAAAGAGTTTGTTGCCATGACTGGTCCTTCCGATGTAGGATTGGGAGCGGTGTTGTCACAGGTTGTTCATGGCGAGGAGCACCCAGTAGTCTTCCTCAGCAGAAAGTTGACACCAGTGGAGAAAAACTACGCTATAATTGAACGAGAGTGTCTGGCCTTTAAGTGGGCTCTGGAATTCCTCAGATATTACATTTTGGGGAGGAAGTTTAGGTTGATTTCTGATCATGCCCCTTTAACATGGCTGAGACAAGGAAAATGGATTAATGCCAGGGTTACTCAGTTCCTGGCACTCCAGGAACTTAAATTTGTAGTGGAGCATAGACCCGGGAGACTGCATCAAAATGCAGATGCCCTTTCCCGAGTCCATTGTTTGAGCTCCACTGTTGCCTCCACCTCCTTGGCATTGGGGCACAGGGGGGGGGGGGTATGTACAGGACGCCGTGGCTGGGTCCTGGAAGGATGCTATGTTTCCCCTCTGTTTGGACTGTGGTCCCTTTTAAGGGAACAAAAAGGGTTAACTCACCTGTCAGAGGAAGTGGGTTTAAAACAAGACAGGAAGTTGTAGATGGGAGTGTAGAGGAGATGGTGTTTCTGTGTACAGCGATACAAGTGAAAGGCAGTGTCCTGCTTGGAAGTCTCCTAGCAGGGGAAGCTACCTGCAACAGAAATCAAGGACTGTTTAACTGTGATAGCAATTCTGGACTCTGCTAGTCGGTGAGACTGAAATCTCTTTCTTTTGTTTTTTCTGCTGTGAAGCTATTTAAGTATAATAAACTGAATTTTGACTGAAAAGCCTGTGTCCTGCGATCTAGCTGGTTCGACAAACTTTACAATTATTTATATATATATATATATTTAGAGAGAAACTGTTTCATAGTTTCATAGTTAGTAAGGTTGAATAAAGACATCAGTCCATCCAGTTCAACCTGAGTGAGTGTCTACAATTGTCCCTATCCCTGTACATTGCACACTCACATAGGTCCCTACCCTCAAGGAGCCCACAATCCAAGGTCCCCATTCATATACTAGGGCCAATTTTTGGACAGAAGCCAATTAACCTACCTGCATGTCTTTGGATTGTGGGAGGAAACCGGAGTACCCGGAGGAAACCCACACAGGCACAGGGAGAACATGCAAACTCCAGGCAGGTAGTGTCGTGGTTGGGATTTGAACCAGCGACCCTTCTTACTGCTAGGTGAGAGTGCTAACCACTACACCACTGTGCCGCCCACCACTGTGTATAGATATATTAATACACCGAAGTGTATTAGAAACAGTACACCACATAATGCACTGTAGATATAGGCTACTGGATGCAGAGTATATATGCCACATTTGTCGGCTTATAACACCTTCATTTTAAGAGGGAAGTTTCAGGAAAAAAACATATTTTTTAAATAGACAACTTTGAATTAAAATAAGGGTCAGTGCCCATCAATGCAGCCTGATTAGTGCCCATCTGAAGCCTCCTCATCTCCTATAAATGCAGCCTGAACAATGCCCACCTACAGCCTCACTGCAGCCTGATCAATGCCCATCTCATCAATACAGCCTGATCAATGCCCATCTGCAGCCCATCTCAGCAATGCAGCCTGATTAAAACCCATATTTAGCCTCAATGTTCATCTGCAGCCTCACCATCTTTTATCATTGTGGCCTGAACAGTGCAGGAAATCACCGAGCTGTCATCTCCCGATTACTCGGCTCTCACACATACACACACACACAGTCCCACTTCCACCATCGGCATTGGACCAGCTCCTGTGATAGACAAAACACTTAACCAATGCGGGTGGTGGAGGTGGGACTGTGTGTGTAGTCTCTGTGAAGTCCGGTGCTCGCCCCCTCCTTCTCCTTCCGAGGTAAACTATCAGCGTATAACACGCACCCATGATTTGCCCCCTATTTTCAGGGGGGGGGGGGGGGGGAGTATGTGTTATATGCCAATAAATATGGTATACAGTGTATATATATAAGAGACTGTGTGTGTGTGTGTGTGTGTGTGTGTGTGTGTGTGTGTGTGTGTATGTATATGTGTGTGTATATATATATATATATAAAGAATCAAGACGGGACACGTACTTCAATTTGCGAAATCCTTTACTTACTCAAAAACGCACAGCCACTGTACAGTTACGAGCAAGGCTCTTCGTCAGGCTATCTCTGGCTTGTGTAGCATGCTATCTCAAACTAAACATATATATACCAAACTCAAGAGTTCAACACACAGGTGTATGTCACAGATCACTAATCAGTATTAATTGAAAGCTTCAAAATTAACCCCATCAGCAAGATAAAGTATCCAAACAATTAAGATCACCATACATTATACAAGCAATCGGGTTGTTCCAATTCGGTAACTAGTCATGATACCATGAAAAAGCAATAACAATTATCTCATATTTCTGCAATAATTCTTCTTCACCAGATTCCAACCGGAGCATGCAATGATACTGCTCCCAACATTTCCTGCAGGAAAAGAAAGGGTCATTGGTATCAAAGTCGCATAGCATCATGACCACCAGAAAAATCTTATATCAGTATCAAAAATTAGTAGAAGTCAAAACAATGCAAAAATAAATAAAAAGTTCATGCAGCACCACCAATCATATATCGTGTGTCATAGGAACAATTATAGAATTATATAGATAAGCTATGGGTGGTACCTTGTCCTAGGGAATATACAAAGAAAAGAAAGAACAAGAGGGGGCCTGAACAAAAACGGAAACGGATATTCCGTAATAAATATTTCATTGGTTTTATTTAGAAAAAATACACAATAATATGCAAATATACATCAAGAAAAATAAAAAAAGATTATTTACAACAGTTTAGCCATCGAGTACAGAATATACATCAAGACATTATAAGTTCCGTTAACAGGTTTTACATGCTGGTCAATTGATGGTTGACGCGTTTCGCTTTTAGCTTCATCAGAACCAAAGAGCAGCAATTTATGTGTCTAGATATAATTGTAAAACAGGAAAAATGAGAGTTACTCATCAGAGCCACAAATTGCTCCAAAATGTCCCATCAATAACATGATCATCATTTAAGTACCCCTCGCTCTAATTAGTAAACAGATTGCCTACCTTGTAGGTATGTCCTATTAATTGTAGGATATTCAATTTATGGCACTCCGAATTCAAATTTAAAAGCAATTTCCTGAAGAGTAGGAGTGGACGTCAGCTTAAGAGAATTTCCATAAAACTGCAGTTGTTGGAAGAGAGAGGCCAAGGGGACAACAAAAAAAAAAAAAAAAATTTATTATTTGAAATACAATGGATATTATACCAATATTATAGGGATTATTATTGTTGCTTACATATATATTAATACTGTTATGTATATAGTTGCATTAGAGGTCCTCGTTTGTCTGGATGGACCAGAATGCTGTCCTCGTGTTGTAGCTCTATAGGAGATAGATAAAGCAAATCAATCCTAGGCTATTTAATACTAGACCAGTCCTTTATATTTCAAGATTGGCGTGTCCTACCTGGTGGAATGTTGTTTTATATTCAGAAGAATCAATCAGAGTCCCGATAAGTTATAGAGAGGCCATACAGGCGCGTCCCAATGCTATTTTTTTTTTTTTATTATTTATTTTTATTTTATTTTATTTTAATTTATTTTATTGGATTGATGGTCACAGATAGAGTTAAACAATATAGACTAGGTTACCTCCTCCCTCCCATGAGCCTTTCCCGGCCACCCTTAGGGCTGTACGGCCTCAATAGAAGCTGACCTAGCATGCCTATTTGGTACATATGTGCCTATAATGTCCACGCCTATTTCTTAAGATATGACTCACTGGGCGCGGCGATGGTGGAGGCTATTCTTCCACCTATCTTTACTGCGCATGTGCGGATGTTCACCTTGTAAACGGAAGATGTTTTTCCTTCCGTTGGTGACGCACTAGCCCCGCCCCCCTACGCATGTTCGTATAAACGGGGAGCTCTAATTATGCACATTGCTGCTCTGTATTATCTCACAGCGGCGGAAGGAAGCTCCGCAACTGCGCAGGCGCACTTCAGACTCGGAAACTGACGCACATTTACCCAGACAAGCCAGCCCCTCAGCTCCAGCTGATTGAGATGACATTCTAACTAACATCCGCCCTAGTCCTGGCGGGAGAATTTGCTATTGAAGCAGTACCTATCTATGAGTCTGCAGAGGAGGCACTGGGAAGGCAGCTCCTGTCCTAACTTCAACTCTAAGGTAAGTTTTACATCCATATGGCGAACCCTGAGACTATAGGTACTAGGACTACATGTACCTTCAACAAGCAACCCTAATCTTTTGAATGGTTTACTAACCAAACTTCTCTGTTAATTACTTCATCAGACCCAGCGCTGGGTTATCTAACCCCTGGGGGTTGTCCTGAAAGGGCTCTTAGGCTGCCCTTCCCAGACGATCTACATCGGATACTAACAGGTACAGGCTTCCATTTATACTATCTAGAAGCAGCTACCCTAGGATTATGTTGTCTTAAATGGCCATTATTATTTACAATTACCCCTACCCTGTCTATTAGGTTCTCTAGCATTGGGACGCGCCTGTACGGCCTCTCTATAACTTATCGGGACTCTGATTGATTCTTCTGAATCTAAAACAACATTCCACCAGGTAGGACACGCCAATCTTGAAATATAAAGGACTGGTCTAGTATTAAATAGCCTAGGATTGATTTGCTTTATCTATCTCCTATAGAGCTACAACACGAGGACAGCATTCTGGTCCATCCAGACAAACGAGGACCTCTAATGCAACTATATACATAACAGTATTAATTAATATATATGTAAGCAACAATAATAATCCCTATAATATTGGTATAATATCCATTGTATTTCAAATAATAAAATTATAAAAAAAATTTATTTTTTTTATTTTTTTGTCCCCTTGGCCTCTCTCTTCCAACAACTGCAGTTTTATGGAAATTCTCTTAAGCTGACGTCCACTCCTACTCTTCAGGAAATTGCTTTTAAATTTGAATTCGGAGTGCCATAAATTGAATATCCTACAATTAACATACCTACAAGGTAGGCAATCTGTTTACTAATTAGAGCGAGGGGTACTTAAATGATGATCATGTTATTGATGGGACATTTTGGAGCAATTTGTGGCTCACTGATGAGTAACTCTCATTTTTCCTGTTTTACAATTATATCTAGACACATAAATTGCTGCTCTTTGGTTCTGATGACGCTAAAAGCGAAACGCGTCAACCATCAATTGACCAGCATGTAAAACCTGTTAACGGAACTTATAATGTCTTGATGTATATTCTGTACTCGATGGCTAAACTGTTGTAAATCTTTTTTTATTTTTCTTGATGTATATTTGCATATTATTGTGTATTTTTTCTAAATAAACCAATGAAATATTTATTACGGAATATCCGTTTTTGTTCAGGTGCCGAGATAGTCCGTCAGGTTGGCTAAACCCCCTCTTGTTCTTTCTTTTCTTTGTCATAGGAACAAATATAAATCATAATCTCTGTTCATTCCGCTCGGGCTCAAAGATTTTAATCAGTTAATCCACCAAACCTCCCTCTTTCTCAGTTTAAGGATCCGATCACCCCCTCTTTTGTCCCTAATAACTTCCTCAAGGACCATGTATCGCAAGTCAGAATCGCAGTGCCCCTTTTCCAAAAAATGCTTGGATACAGGGAAAGTCGGCTGTTTTAGTCCAATTGTACTGCGATGCTGTGCGATCCTGTCCTTGATTTTCTGTGTGGTCTCCCCAACATATAATAACCCGCAGGGACATATTAGAATATAAATAACATAAGAGGACTGGCAAGTATAGAAGCCATTAATAGTGATTTTATCACCATATGTTGGATGTATAAAATGGTCACCTTTAACAAGTAAACTGCATTGAATGCATTTCAAGCAAGGGAAGCATCCCTTCCTTTTGCTGCCAAGGAATGTAATTTTAGATACCTTTTTCTCATCCCTAAATTCTGATTTTACTAACTAGTCCCTTATGGTCCTGTTTCGGCGATACGCCCGCATGGGAATTTGCTGTAGGATTTCAATCTGGGGGTAAGATCTTTTCAATAGGGGCCAGTGTTTTTTTATAATATTAAATATCTTTTCACTATAACTATTAAACTGAAAACTGAAAGGGAGTCTAGGTTTAGCCATATCATGGTGCCGATTTCTGACCACTACCACATCATTAATTACCTTTGCAAGCTTCTGTCTAATTAGATTATCTGGATATCCCAGTTCTTTTAAATTTGCAACACATCTCATCAAGTCTAACTCTTCTTATAGTCTCATCACTCACTATCCGTTTCACCCTCAGTAGTTGGCTTTTTATAATAGATCTAAAAACATGAGGTGGATGGTAGCTGTTAAACATTAACAGTTGGTTCCTATCAGTTGGTTTGACATAAAGATCTGACTCAATGCGACATTGGTGAATGTATACTCTGGTATCCAGAAACGGAATGGAGTTCCCTCCAACATTTATTTTAAACTGGATATCCGGAGAGAAGCCATTCAGTATCTCATCAAAAGCCATAAGGGATTCAATGTTGCCCCGCCACACTGCAAAGACAAAGTCTATATACCGCCACCAGGTGGCGCAGTGTTGCTGAAAAACCTAATTTACAAATACATATTTATGCTCGAACTCATTCATAAATGAGCAAGCGTATGGCGGGGCAACATTGGATCCCATGGCAACACCATTCTGCTGCACATAGAATTGATCTTTAAAAAGAAAATAATTATTTGATAGCAGAATGTTAAACAAGTTTTCAAACAGTCTAACTTGAGCCTCAGAATAAGTGTCACTACGTCTAATAAGTCCAATGGCTGCATCAATTCCTTCCCTATGTGGAATACAGGTATATAAACTGGTTACATCCCAGGTTACAAGTATCTCATCACCCTGACATAACGGTGTTTTTCTAATTTTAGATAGGAAGTCCTGTGTATCTCTAATATAGGATCTTGTGTTCCTGACGAGGGGGGACAGGACCCTGTCCAATAGACGTGCCGTCGGGACAAAGATTGAATCCCTACCCGACACGCCTGCTTCTAATACTTTATTACTGAATGAAAAGTAACCTGCCCAAATTTGACTACTGAATACTTCCAGCAAGTGACGTTACTTTTCTGAACCATGGAAACCAATGGATCAACTTTTTCATTCACTCAGGAAGAGACCACGCAGATTATGTCCCAGATCACTGGTTCTGGAGATTTTTTAGTTGGTAACACACCAATCCATAACACTCGTGCATGGGAAAAACTACAAAGAAAACACACATCATTGGAGTTGCATGGATTGACTCTATCAGAGTATCACCGGGTACAGCGGATCCCAAGAGGCTTACGGGTGAGACTGTCTCCAACATTGTTCAGCGATAATGATGAGTTCAAGAATACATTTATGCAGATCTTGAACAAATGTTCATTTGATCTTATGACTCTAACCATCTCATTTATTCATAAGGAACTGTCTGTTTTGTCTGAACAAGTGAACAAAATTGAACAGGACTTACAATCGTCCCTAACCAGAGATGAATTTGCTAAATGCAAGGAACTGGTCGATGAGAATGTGGGGAAATATAGATCGGATTTGGAAAAATAAGAAACGGAATAAATTTGATCGTGACATAGAGGATTATGAAAGAAATCAGGTATACAGATGGCCCCGACCCTATAATCGCTGTGGCAGGCAAGATAATGGAAACACCAGGCGTGAGATGTCGGATAACTCATCTGCTAACACCGACACGGATTCCTCCTCCACTTTTTTGCAGCAAGGCAGGAGAGGAGCTCCCTCTCAGATGCAAACAAGGTCCTGCTTCAGGGACGAAGCAGGCGGTCAGGACAGACAGCGCAATTTCCGCAACAACCGGGGCAGAGGACGGGAGAACTGATACATAACATCTCCAGGAGGGTCCTTGCTCCAGAAGAGGTAGGACTTCTTAACCATGGTCTTTATTTTTCCCCAAAAAGTCACCTTGACCAGTTCCAATTAGATCAGGATCTTTATAGACTCTTTCGGAATATAAGGTGGAAAGTACATTTCATACATAAGCCGTTTGTTTATAATGAACCTATGGGTGATGCTCTTGATTGTAAAACTTTTAATTTAATCACTAAATCTAAATCTGTTCCCCCCACATCATATGCACCTGTGGAAATGTTCATCAAAGAGGTTACACGAGAGGTGAAGGATCTGGTTCATAGGACGGACTATAGGGACCATATACCTAACAATCTGTCATGTGAAGAGAAATTGGCTCTTAAGAACCTTAGTAAACGTGATGATATCATATGTAAACTTTTATTTATTTTTTTTTTTTTCTCGCTTTTCTTTTTTTTTTCCACCTCAGAGAGAGCTTATTGGGACCAAATCAGGAGCGCCCTCAGTTTTGTCCCTTTTAATGTCTTCACATCATTGTGGAATTTACACCTTCTCTCTCTTTTTTTTTTTTTTTTTGGTTAAATTTTTGAATTTATAAATTTGTGATTTTTACGTATTTCTTATGCGTTATTTGTGCCTTCGTTGGGCCTGCGTTGGGGGGCCTGCTACTTAAGGCCTCCCCAGCGCTCCCCTTCTCCAGTGGTACACCTTTGCCCCCCCCCCCTCCCCGTCCTATTATTTTTTTTTTTTTTTTTTTTTTAAGTATGGTCAAATGTCTCTCTCTCACTCCTCCTCAGAGCTTCAGCATAACTCCAGGACCTCTTAAATCTTCTCCAGCCTTCCCATTTGGTTTTGGTGTCGTCCCTTTCCTCTGTCGCGCTGTTTGCTAAACACTCCGAGATATAAGTGCCCTCGACCGCGTTAACCCATTCCCAGATGGGTGGGCTCTCAGGGTCCTTCCATCTTCTGGGAATCACTCGCTTTGCTGCGTTTAGCAAATGCGGGACTAGTGATCCTCTATATTGCCTGGAGCCTACCTCTGTATCATGTAGCAGAACTGCCCAAGGGTCTTCTCTTACCTCGACCTTAGTAATCTCCTTGATGTATTTTAAAATGGACTTCCAGAATTTTTTAATTTTTGGGCAGCCCCACCATAGGTGGCCCATAGTACCCTTCACTTGGCATCCTCGCCAGCAGTCAGCTGATACTCCCGGCTGGAATTTATTTAATTTTTCCGGGGTCAGGTACCAACCGGATAAGCACTTGTAGTTAATCTCTGCGGTTTTGGCATGTAATTGGGTGAGTGTGCTCTCCTAGTGCTCTATACCTTGGGGGATTCCAAATAGACTTCCCCAAATGAACATTACTCAGTGCCGTTTCTAAGTGAACCCATCTTTTGTGACTGTGTGCTTTTCCCCACTCTGGGATTCTTAATAGAGCTATTGAATGGTAATAACTCATAATGTCCAGTACTGCCAATCCCCCATGGCTCTTGTCTTGTTTAAAGATTTGAAGAGACATACGATGCTTCTTGTTTTTCCAAACAAAATTCATCAGTAAAGCTTTTAGCTTCCTTAAATACTGGTGAGGTAGAGAAAATGGGAGCATCTGGTATTTATACGTTATTACCGGGAGCATCATCATTTTTACAGTATTAATTCGCCCTATCCACGATAGCGGTCTGTTAGTGTATTCTTGGCACTTTTTTTTTATTTCATCTAGTAAAGGAAGGTAGTTCATTTTATACATTTTTTCGGTTGTTTTGGACAGGTTTATGCCCAAATATTTAATTTGTTTCTTCCACGGAAATTTAAAATCTCTATGCAAGATCTGCTGCTCATTCTTACTTAGATTAATATTTAACATAAATGATTTAGATGAGTTGACTCGAAAGTTCGATATTGCTCCATAGGAGAGTAAGGTCTTCAAGAGGTTGGGCATCGACGTCTGGGGATGTCGTACGTAAAATAAAATGTCGTCGGCAAACGCAGCCAGTTTATGATCCTCGCCACCAGCCGTACAACCTTTTATTTCTGGATTTCCTCTTATCGAGGACAGTAAGGGCTCAAGGGTCAAGATAAAAAGGAGAGGGGACAGGGGACATCCCTGTCTCGTACCGTTTCTCATTTCGAAAAGGGATGAGGATACACCGTTTACTTTAATATTTGCTTTCGGGCGCCCGTAAAGTACTTTGATTTGTTGGGTAAATTTTGGCCCAAACCCCATATGTTCTAGTGTACTAAACATGAACCCCCAGTCTACTCTCTCAAACGCTTTTTCCGCGTCTATTGACAGAAGTAGACCGGGGGCCCGTGAGTCTTTCATCTTTTGCAGGGCTAGTAGTGTCCGCACCCCATTGTCCCTCCCTTCTCTTCCGGGAACAAAACCCACTTGGTCCGGATGGATCAGTGTTTTCAGGTGTCCCTTTATTCTCTCGGCCAAAATTTTGGCATAAAGCTTTGTATCCGAATTAAGGAGCGAAATAGGCCTGTAACTGGAACACACCGACCCATCCTTACCCTCTTTCAACAAGACTGTAATGGTTGCCGACAGGGATGCTTCGTTCATTTCATATTCTGCGCCTAACCCGTTAATATATTGTTGGAGTCTAGGGATCAAAATTTCCTTAAAGGTTTTATAGTACAGTATGGTGAAACCGTCAGGTCCCGGGCTCTTACCAGAGGGAGAGTTCATAAGCGCGTTCTTTATTTCATTCTCTGAAATAGGTCTTTCCAGCGCCTCTCTTTCTTCCTGACCCAGGATAGCCAGCCCTGCCTTACTCAAAAAGTCATTTGTTTTTTCTCTCCGATTCCCTTTTTTATCTATCTTAGCGTCTACAGCATAAAGTTCTCCAAAATATTCCCTAAAAGATGAGGCAATGTCTTTAGACACATATTTCATCTCTCCATTTTTGGCTTGTTTTTTTTCTATGTAATTATTTGATTTTTCTTTTTGTAAAATTTTCGCCAAATGTTTACTAGATTTGTTGCCCCAGGTATAGCGTTCTTTCGCAATCCTGTTGAATGTCTGTTTCGCTTCATATTCGGCCAACTCTTTTAATTCCTCCCTCTTCGTCACGACTTCTTGATATACCGCCCTATTTAGACCCAATGTCGACTTATGTTGTTGCTCCAGTCTATTTATTTCAGTCATCAGCTCCTGTACTTTCTTCATCCTCTCCTTTTTTTTCCAAGACGCCTTGGCTATCAAAATCCCTCTAATAAATGCTTTGTGGGCATCCCATAAGTTGGCCCCGTTAACTTCCCCATTATCATTATTTAAAAAATAACGTTCCAATTCTCCTCTCACAAACTCTACCACTTCCTTATCACGTAGTAACTCTTCATTTAATTTCCACCCACTTGAGGGTGGTTTAAATTCTGGGACCAATAGTGTCATCGAGACAGGGGCATGGTCGGACAAGGTAATTGTCTCTATCTTGGTTTTGAGTACTCTATCTAAGATACCGTGATCCAGGAGTACGTAGTCAAGTCGAGAGTACGTCCCGTGTACAGGGGAGAAGAACGTGTAGTCCCTTGTTTGCGGGTGCTGAATCCTCCAAGCATCCACCAGTTGCTTGTGGCACAATTTATTTTTTATCACTTTTAACTGTGCGTTCCCAGTCCCCTGTATACCGGACGTACTGTCGACACTGTAGTCCATACAAAAGTTTAAGTCTCCCATAAGAATCAAATATCCTTTCCTGAACTCCCCTAGTTTCCGCAATATCTCCTCCAAGAATTTTGTGGGACTTCTGTTTGGTGCATATACATTTGCCAGCTTATAGGTTGTTCCGTATAGGGTGCCCCTAAGAAACAGATACCTCCCCTCTGGATCAGCCTTTCTGTCTTCCAGCTTAAAGTGTGTATCCCTCCCAAAACCGATCGCTACCCCTCTCGCTCTACTCGATATAGTATCGGCGTAGTACCAAGTGGGGTATAGCTTTGAGAACAGTTTCACATTAGATGTGTGTGCGAGATGGGTCTCTTGAAGAAAGACCACACTGGTCCCATATCTCCTGACCTCCTCTAATATCTTATGCCGCTTACCTGGAGTGTTCATACCCTTTACGTTATAAGAAAGAAACTTCAGAGCAGAAATCATCACTTGTTTTAAATCTGTTAATTCTTAGCTTTAAGAGTAGCGATGGGGCCGACCCACCCTGTTCCTTCTCCCTCCCCCCACCCTCCTGCCCCTCCCCGGCCCCACCCCAACCCTCTCTCCCTCCCTGACCCCCCTCTCGGATCTTTGGGTCCAAGGTGGCCACTCTCTCGTGTCCCCCCATGGTACTCCTGGTTCCGAGGTGAGGTTCTGATCCCGCCACTTTATACTCCTCCACTCCCGGGATATCGTCGGGGGTGGTGGGTGTATATGCCGATTCTAAGGTAACCCTCTTTTAGGACACTTTTTTTTTTTTTTCCCTTTGTCTCCACCCCCCCACTCCCCCCGCCCCCCTCCGAGTTTCGACGTCATTTCCCTATATTTCAGTCCAGCCCGGTAGTTCTGGCACTTGAATGTCGAGTTTCTCACAGAACCCCCATAGATCTTCCGGGTATCTTAACCTGGCCGAGCATCCTTCCTTGTTGCCAATCAGGCACGCTGGGAACCCCCAATTATATTTAATATTTTCTTTACCCAAGATTTCAAGTAGGGGTTTTTGAAGCCTTCTCCTTTCTAATGTCTGGGCCGATAAATCTGAGAAGATCTGAATGTCCATGTCTCCATGTTTCAATGGTGTTTTGCCCCGTATTTTGGACCATATTTCAGCTTTTTCCTCAAAAAACGGAATCTCACTATTATATCGCGAATTTTATTGGGGTCTCTTGAATCTAACCTCCCTATTCGGTGCACTCTTTCAATTTTCGGGAATTGGGCTTCTTCTATTCCCGTGGCGGGACAAAAAATAGATCTCACTGTTTTCTCTAGTTCTTCCCCTCTCTTCTCCGGGACCCCTCGAATTCTCACGTTTTGTCTTCTGTCCCTGTTTTCTTGATCTTCTATTTTATATTGGGTTTCCCTTTGATTTAACTGAATTATTTTCATTTGGTCCCTCACTTTACGGACTTCTTGGTCAGTTTTGTCAGCTCTCTCTTCCACTACCTCGACTCTAGTCAGTAGATGTCTCCAGTCCTCTCTTAGCGTATTGATTTCTAATTTGATGGCATTTTCCAGTCTCTGCAGCATCTCCTCCATTTCCATTTTGTTTGGCAATTGGGCCCCAGCCTGCATGTCATCCACCCTACTGACTTCAATCTCGCTTTCGGTGGTGAAATCCTCACGAGATTGATCAAGGGTCTCTTCCGGGTTTTTCTTTTTTCCCTTCTTCTCCTCCATTGTAGCTCTCGACTGCGTATCTGACCCCGCTGTTTGGAGGCTCAACCCCTGCCTCAGATACTGCTTGATAGTGCTCGTATTGCCTTTCGGGGTTTTTGGGGCCCCTTTCTTGGAGGGCTTATTTGTTATTTTACTCATCGTACACTTCTTCACTCCTCTTATCCTTTTCCCCAGTTTGTGATCGTGCTAACTCCTCAGAACCTGTGATATACTCCCGCGACACTTGTCTCTTGTTTTTATTATTATTATTTTTTTCGAGTTTGATATTGAAATTACATTTACATATTCCAGAGAAACAGGGGGATTTCGGATATATTCGGATATAAAGGCACCACTTCCGAAAGAGAAGGACGGGAGAAAAAAAAAGGTAAAAAACAAACAGCCTTCCCGTTGAGAATGCTTATGACCTACTGTGGCCACTTTAACAGGAGACCGTTGACTTGTATCTAATGCCCCCGTGGAGGAAGGTCCCCTCGATATTTTCTTTTTCCACTGGCCTGGAGACCCGGCCTTTGTAAACTGGATCTGAGGGGGTACAGATTATTCCTGTAAAAAAACGCTTGAGGGATATCCTTCACCTGGGGTAGCGCCAAGCAGATTTTTCTTAGCCGTTAGTTGTGCTTAATATTTCTTGGTTAGTCCCGGGGTCCCCCACAAAGTTCGACTCCCCCTTCCACCAGTCCGACCAGGATTGTTAGTACGTCAGCCTTACTGTAGTGAAAGGGGTGGAAAAAACGAGGGAAATCAGTCCTGGCCTTTGATCTCCGCACTCCGGAAGCCTTGCACAACGTTTGTTGCCCCTTGGGTTTTATGCCCCCTTTGAACGAGCGACGTAAGCTCAGTTCCTTAGTTCCCGGTCTCCAGGTAGCGCTGGTTTACAGACCACACATAACACTTATTTGGTTGGTTGCAATAAGCCTTTCCTCCACCTGCTCCTTTAAATGGCGAGACCCAATTTTCCGTCCTCAGACAGTTTGCCGTTTATCGCTACACAGCGACTTACTATGTTGTTTTTCTCTCCTTTTTTCCCAGAGAGTGCTAAATCACCAAATGAGGCCCCCAAACACTCCACCTAGTCTCTGGTTTTTATTTATCTCCCTTTGGGATCTACTCGTCTAAGAAATAGGAGAAGAGAGGGGAAAAAAAAAAAGAAAAGAGACAACAAGCCTCCACACTATGTCTTGCAGTGCATTGATGGAAAGATGTTTTTACATTTTTATCAATTTAAAAAAAAACATCCATCCTCTCCATAAGCCAACATTTTCAGATCCCCAGGTGGGAAAGCAAAAAAAAAAAAAAAACCAAGAAAGGGAAAGTCTTTGCCCCGCAGCAGCTTTAACTTTTTTTTTTTTCTTTTTTCTTTAGACTCTGTCCTCTGGGTCCCGCTCTCCCCGTTCTCATATTCAACTTCTTACTTGCAAAAAAAGAGGGGGGGGAGGGGGGGTTATCTTCCTTTAGGCTGTTGTGTGGTGTACTCTCGGGTGGGGCTTTCTATCCCCCAGGGGTATTCAATAATAAGTGTGGTAACCTACGGATTCCCGGGATCTGGGAAATCCTGAGAGTCTGGCTTCAGCCAATGCCGCCACTCATTTAGAATTCAATCTTCTGGATTCCGCTCCTTATATCACATAATTAAGCTTTCTGCTTACCTTCCGGTAGAGGGGTATCTTCAGCCAGAGCTGTGGTTGTGGTATACTCACAGGTGGGGGGGGTTTCTGTCCCCCCGAAGTCACTACCGTCACTACAAATCAGTGCTCATCTCATCCGGAGGAGGGGCGATAGTGGGGAGAGCGGGTGGGAGGAAGGGAAAGCCGCTGTTGTTACCCGGGACTCCCGCTATCTAGCGCTGTCCCAACTGCTGCGCTTGATCTTCTAGCGTGGGTCCCAGCGGCGTCCTCGCTTTGTTCTCCCGGGAGGAGACTGCATCAGACACGGGGCCTCTCACGCTCCATGCCGATCCAGCGCTCTCCCCTCCGTGTGCCTCCTCTCATTGGCGTGCGGGATCTGACCCCTCCCTCCGTGCTGTACGTCACGTCAGCACGTCCATGTCCTGCCGGGTAGGGATTCAATCTTTGTCCCGACGGCACGTCTATTGGACAGGGTCCTGTCCCCCCTCGTCAGAAACACAAGATCCTATATTAGAGATACACAGGACTTCCTATCTAAAATTAGAAAAACACTGTTATGTCAGGGTGATGAGATACTTGTAACCTGGGATGTAACCAGTTTATATACCTGTATTCCACATAGGGAAGGAATTGATGCAGCCATTGGACTTATTAGACGTAGTGACACTTATTCTGAGGCTCAAGTTAGACTGTTTGAAAACTTGTTTAACATTCTGCTATCAAATAATTATTTTCTTTTTAAAGATCAATTCTATGTGCAGCAGAATGGTGTTGCCATGGGATCCAATGTTGCCCCGCCATATGCTTGCTCATTTATGAATGAGTTTGAGCATAAATATGTATTTGTAAATTAGGTTTTTCAGCAACACTGCGCCACCTGGTGGCGGTATATAGACGATGTCTTTGCAGTGTGGCAGGGCAACATTGAATCCCTTATGGCTTTTGATGAGATACTGAATGGCTTCTCTCCGGATATCCAGTTTAAAATAAATGTTGGAGGGAACTCCATTCTGTTTCTGGATACCAGAGTATACATTCACTAATGTCGCATTGAGTCAGATCTTTATGTCAAACCAACTGATAGGAACCAACTCTTAATGTTTAACAGCTACCATCCACCTCATGTTTTTAGATCTATTATAAAAAGCCAACTACTGAGGGTGAAACGGATAGTGAGTGATGAGACTATAAGAAGAGTTAGACTTGATGAGATGTGTTGCAAATTTAAAGAACGGGGATATCCAGATAATCTAATTAGACAGGAGCTTGCAAAGGTAATTAATGATGTGGTAGTGGTCAGGAATCGGCACCATGATATGGATAAACCTAGACTCCCTTTCAGTTTTCAGTTTAATAGTTATAGTGAAAAGATATTTAATATTATAAAAAAACACTGGCCCCTATTGAAAAGATCTTACCCCCAGATTGAAATCCTACAGCAAATTCCCATGCGGGCGTATCGCCGAAACAGGACAATAAGGGACTGGTTAGTAAAATCAGAATTTAGGGATGAGAAAAAGGTATCTAAAATTACATTCCTTGGCAGCAAAAGGAAGGGATGCTTCCCTTGCTTGAAATGCATTCTATAAGGGGGCTACTTATAATGATATACCATTTTAATAGTGATTGAAATTAATATGCTTAAACCTTCAGATTTACAGCTTTTTGAACAAAGCTGTTATAAGTGTATTCTGCATAAAAACTGTTTGACCAGTGTTGACATTTTTAGGAAACATCTGTTTTGTGGTTTTTAACTCTGTACTTCACCAGAGGATATGAAGCTAGCAGTGACTTAGGAGTTTTGTGGTCAAGTTAGCAGGTGTGTACAGATAACGAGAACTAACTGTCATACACTAACCTTTGCCCTATATTCCATATTGCAAACTGAGGACCATCACATGACAAGAAGTTGTTAATGTATGCATATGTGTATGAATCTGATTGGTTCTTGGGAGGGCTGTTCCCCCCGTCTGCATTTCCCATAAAAGAGGAACGTAGTGCCTATTAAACTCTGTAATCATTCTTCACCTACTACCAGTGTATGTGTGTGTTGATTATCCACCGGTGATCGGGACCTCCGCTTTTACCATTCCTGGCCTAGGAATTTAGAACACAAGGAGAAAGACGTGTACCTTACAACTGGTGTCAGAAGTGGGATATCTTGTGACAGGTAAGTGATTTTGCCCTTTTTACCTTTTAAGGTGAATAGGTGTAAATGCTTACGCTGTCAAGATCATCGCCACGAATTTAGTTTAAAGGGGTTGTTGTGCCTTCGCGGCGGACTAGGTTGGTCCCCCGGGAGGTTAAAAGGACACGCAGGTAGTTACGTAGGTTATTTGGGTATTTAAAGAGAGTCCGACTAGGTTGGTCTGACTATAAAAAAACTATTGTAAAAGAGATTATTATTATTATTTTAATCACCGGGAAGTAGCAGATTACGCCCGTGATAAAAGGTTTGGTTGAGCGGACGCCCATTAAGTTTTTGAGAAACAAAAAGTGCACTATAAAATTGAACAAATGCATGGTTTTATAATGATCATTTAAAATAATTCTGTTCATAAGATTTACAGTATAAGACCTATAGAAATAAGTATAAAGTTTTGATTAAGATATATATATATTTATATATATATAATATATATATATATATATATGTGAGACTTCTTTTTCCACAGAACAGCGTAAGTACCTAAAAATTTAAAGAATTGTATGTTGTATAAAGTATAAGAGTTTAATGACTTCGGAATACGAAGAACCTGATTGTAGTGACATAGCTCCACCTTGTCCACATTGTACTATAGGATTACTGTTTTTTTAAAATAGAAAATAGGTGGGTTCTATTAACCAATAGACCAGGGGGCTATTCCTGTAGATTAGGGGTAAGAGGAATATATCCCGCCACAAAGAAAGGAACTATAAATCGAGTACTAAGGGTAAACCTTCACAGTCCCATTAGTCCATCTGATTTGACGGACCAAGCAGACTACCCAATTGTTCGACAACAAGTGATTACCCAAACGGGTTGTTATCACTTGTGCCCACATACTAGTCATACCCTGCCCACTTTGTTAGATGGGGAATTCTGTGGCCACCCCAGGATCGGACATAGGGATCCCGTGCCCGTATGAATATATTAAAAACAATCTACCTGGACCACAGGTGGAACCTTTCTGGGCTCAAGTCTGGGAAAGATGCCACCAGTTAGGTATTCATGATCCGGGACCACAAGGTCCTTGTTCAGAGGAAGATTGGAAGAAAGTTAGCAAAATTTGTCAGACGCATAAGCATTCCTACCCCCCGTGTAAATCTAATGACCCTCAATACATGAAAGATTGTTATCACTCATGGAGCAAATGTTTAAAAGATTATGCAGTGGCCATCAAACCGCGAGCAGCCAAACCCCCTATAGGGATGCCTAGAGTATGTCCCTTCCCTCAGTCTAGTGTGTTATAACCTTTCATGGAAGAGTCTTCCCCAAGTTGTATTAAATGTTGATGGGCAGCGTGTCTGTTTCTTAACCGACACTGGCGCCACATCAAGTTCAGTGAATAATGTAATTTTTGACACACCACAATGTACTGAGGGAAACTCTATTGGTATAAATGGGACCCCTGTTACCCATCCCATCACTCCACCATTACCTGTAACCACTCCCGAGGGGCAACATTTGTGCGATTAGTCTTTTGCTGTGTTGACCTCTTGTCCTGTATCCCTTATGGGAAGGGACCTGTTGTCCAGTCTAAGTATCACTATTAAATTTGACAAAGAAGGGTCACTAACTGCAAGTTCCCCTTTCTGTGACCTGACTGGTCCTAAACGACACACACATAAAGGATTCTTTATGTTACTGCCCGCTACTTTAGAGACTCACAAAATCTGGGCAGAAAACAAAGGTAGCGTAGGATTTATCAACTGCACACCCTACACTCCCCAATTACGTCCAGATGCACAGCCACAATACCACAAGCAGTATCCCTTGCCCCCAGAGAAAACCAATGGAATTGCACCACAGATTGAAGAATACATACGCTTAGGCATTTTGAAACCAGTAATCAGCCCCTGGAATACGCCCATTTACCCCGTAAAAAAGACCAGTGGCGAATAGAGGCTAGTCCAAGATCTAAGGGCAGTTAATAAGCAAGTACTACCCCTCCCGCCCTTGGTATCTGATATAACTTTCATTTTTTCATGCATACCTGCAGATTCCCTATGCTACACAGTGATTGACTTGGCAAACGCATTTTTTAGCATTCCTATTGCCGAAGAGGCTCAGCCTATATTTGCCTTCTCATGGGCCGGCGGGGGTCAGTTAACTTGGTCGCGTTTACCGCAAGGGTATGTAGACAGCCCCGCCGCCTTCTCCATGGTACTCAACGAGACCGTCAAGTCTTGGACTTCCGAGCATGGGTCGGTACTAATACAGTATGTGGACGACTTGCTCTTGTGCAGTCGTTCTGCTGAAGATTGTGCGGTCGATTCAACATTACTGTTAGAACATCTGGCCGAAGCCGGCCACCTAGCCTCAAGGAAGAAAATACAGTGGTGTCTACCACAAGTAGAATACCTAGGATGTATTCTGGACAAGGGAACCAGGCTAGTGTCCCCCAAACGTGCCGCAGCCTTACAAGCTCTCAGTCCTCCAAAAGACATTTCTGGGCGCAATTGTATATTGCCGCCAGTGGATTCCTGACTGTTCTCATTATGATAGTATCCTACGAGAGGCTGCCGGGTCAAACGCCCCTAAATTGATAGACTGGACAGAAGACAGAAAAAATGCTTTTGATGCTCTTATTAAGAGTTTGTCCACCGCCCCCGCCCTGGGATTGGTAGATTATGGTAAAGCCTTCCAGTTGTACTGTGTAGTTTCAGGAAAATCTTTTGCTGCAGTACTTGCACAATCCCATGGTTCAGGGTATCGTCCAGTGTCATATTTATCTAGAAAACTCCCTGTCCAAGTCCAGGGCATGCCGTCCTGTCTTCAGAATGTCGCTGCCTGTGCCATGTCTGCACAGGATGCCAACAAAATAGTATTGGGACACAAAATGACACTGTACACCACTCATTCAGTTACCCACCTCATACAGAATATTAACACACAACACATGACTTCCCAAAGACTCAGTGGATACGAGATCACTTTGTTAAATACTGACAACTTGGTACTTTAAATATGTTCCGAATAGCAATCCAGTTGTACGTTTACTACATTCCATGTTACGTTTACCACACGAACCTGATCACACACATAATTGTGTAGAAAAAGTGGAACAAGTCACTTCACCAAGACCTGATCTTTCTGACATTCTAATTATAAATGCCGAAAATGTTTTTGTAGATGGTAGTTGTTCCCGTCCCTCTGACTCTACATTTTTAACTGGCTATGCTGTAGTTCAGTTGCCACATACAGTGTTAGAAGCAAAACCATTGCCCCCTGTTTCTGCCCAAGTAGCAGAACTAGAAGCTCTGACCAGAGCCTGTATTCTGTTCACAAACAAGGAAGTCAACATTTATACAGACAGCAGATATGCATTTGGAGTGGTACATGATTTTGGTGTGATATGGGCCAATAGAGGATTTAAAACAGCAGACAACAAACAGATAGCTAATTCAGAGCAGATCCTTAATCTACTGCAAGCAATTCTGCTCCCTAAAAAGGTTGCTGTTATAAAAGTAAAAGCCCACTCATCAGACAATAGTATAGTATCAAAAGGAAATGCTTTCGCAGACAGAGAAGCAAAAAAGGCTGCTGCCAGTTCACCCAATTCACCAGCCCCTACCACAATCTTCTTTAAAGAGCACTTCTCATCCCCTGATTTCAAAACTGTTGTGGCCCAAATGCAGTCAATGGCCACAGATACAGATGTCCATTTCTGGGCAAATGAAGGTTTGTCCAAGGACTCTGAAGGTCTTTGGACAAAAGAGGGGAAGATCCTGGGTATACCTGAAGCTAATTGTATCCTAATTTTATCCTACCTCCATGGCCCAGGACACATAGGACCCGCCCCTCTTGTAAATATATATTCAAAATCTTTTTGCACAAATAATTTGCAAAAACAAACTAAGCTTCTAACTAGAAGCTGCCTAACTTGTGCCCAGAACAATGTTCAAGGAAAAAGACATGGCCTACATGGCCATCTACCTCCACCCTTGGGACCATTAACAGATTTACAAATAGACTTCACACACCTACCAAAGCAAAAGGGAAACTTGAGGTGCCTCTGCGTAATCGTTGACAAATGGTCAGCTTGGGTTGAGGCAATTCCCTGTACCGGAGAAACCGCAAATATAGCAGCGAGATGCTTGTTAAATTATTGGATCTGTAGGTTCGGGATACCCACAACCATATGGTCCGACAGAGGACCTGCATTTAGTTCCTCAGTGACCCAAGTTGTAGCCAAATCTCTGGGGATGCAATGGAAACTACATATTCCCTATCATCCCCAGAGTGCAGGAGTAGTAGAGAATGAACAGGAACATCAAAGACAAATTAAAAAAGGCTACAGGAGGTACTCTAAAAGGTTGGTTGGAACACTTACCTTCTGTCCTTTTTCAGATAAGAACCACCCCCCATTCCAGGACAGGATTATCCCCTTTTGAAATTCTAATGGGAATCCCTGCAAATATAGAATTACCCCCATTAGACCCAAATTCTGACATTAACGTTTATTCCCAACAGGAAGTGTACGTGAAAAGTCTGGTAAGTATGCTTCGTGAAATAAATGAACAAGTTTCTGTCACCTTCTCTCCTCTTTCAACAGAACCAACCCACCCCTTCATCCCAGGGGACAAAGTACTGATTAAGCAGCTGGCTCACAGGAAAAGAATTGGACCAATCTACTCCGGACCGTGGAAGGTGGAAAAGGTATCCAGGACCGCGGTACTAACGGACCTAGGCAACACCTGGATCCACGCCAGCCGACTGAAGAAGTGTCCCCAGCTCCCCTCAACTCCAGAGCCCCTAACAGTAACTGAGGATACACTCTCTTCAAGACAGCGACAAGATCTACAAGATATTCAAGAAGGCATAGGACAAATCTCCCTGAAGGATACGATGACTTTACCTGGAAACAAAACCGATCTTTCTATCAGCAGGACAAGTGAAGAAGAAGAAGAATAGTGAATTTTGAGGACATTAAAAATATATCTATATAATGCTTTCAACATCAGTATCAGGGAAGACCTTGTGCCTCTGGTGCTGTCTAATTCTGGTAGTGTTCTTACCCACTTGGCTGATAGCTAACTGTATATACCACCCAGAGGATTTGGGACCACTAAAAGGGATATGTGGGATTCCCAAGTCAAATAACACTCCTATAGTAAGACATAGGAGAAGTGAACCCCCCCAAGAGTTTTCTGATAAAATGTTGTTGTTGAAATTTAAATATAGCTATGCCCAAAAATCAGGTTTTGAAAAGTGCTGGATATGCAGTAAACTACATCCCAGTACTGCCAGAGTTCCTTTAATGGCCATACCTTTAAATTTTACCTCACTCCTGAACGGCACACCCCCTATAGTTCTTACCGACGTTACCAGGAAGAGTCCTAACAAAACCCTCACTTTTCAAATCATAGGTAGAAGCCATTATCCAGACTGGTGTTTCAGGTTGGGGAATACCACCAAAGGAGCCGAAGTTTGTAAACAATCAAAGCTTAATATCTCAATGACAACATTAAATGATACATTCTATGTAACCCAAGATCTTACTCTTAATACCACCCTGTATCAATTTCTGAGTATTAATACCACTTCTCCCATGGCTCAGCTTCTGGCTACTCTTACACTATCTGGTTTGTCAGACCAAATGTATAAGGTACTGCGTGCACACCCTTTAGCACTAGGGAACAATATTTACATTTGTTGTGGAAAGCTCTGTCATCCCTGGATTCCTATCCAGCCCCAGGGATGGTGTTATCTAGCAGCCCTGGCCCCACTCATGGGTGTATTGGGAAACAATGAAGGTACTCACCTCCTTGAGGCCAGCATCCACCCCAGGTACCCCCTTAAACATCGCAATAAGAGAGAGATATTCCTGGAAAAAGATATGGCATGGGCATGGTTCCCCTCCTGGACAGGATGGGGAATAGATTTAATGAAGAGACTAAACAATTACACTGGAATCATTGATGAAATCTTGGAAAAGAATTCTGATGACATCACAAAATTAAACATAGAAACCAGGGCAATAAGAAAACAATTAGAACTACATGATTTAGCTATAGAAAGCATGAGCGCAGCCCTTACCGGCCTTTGTGAAATTACTGAAGATTATGAATGCTGCACTTGGATTCATAATACCAGTATTGAAGTACCAGATTATTATGACATAGTTGCCCAACATCGTAAGGAGGTAAATAAACTCCAGGATGAGGCAAGGAATATTGGAAAAACGTGGGATCCTTTCTCCACAGGTTTTGGCCTAGGGGGACTAACCTCCTGGTTAAAAAATACTGCTATGACCATTGTTATGATATTGCTTTTTATTTTGTTCTTATATGCTTGTTATAAAATAGCTGGATGTATCTGTAAGAAGGGTGTAAAAGCAAGTTCAGAGAGTTTTAAACTGACCTTTATCACCAAGGAACAGACTGTGTGGTATGAGAGTCAAGAACACAAAACCACAGAGTACTAGACTTGTGCTATAAAATAAGGAAAGGGATGATCATTATGTTAAATCAGAATGATCAAAGGGAGGATTATAAGGGGGCTACTTATAATGATATACCATTTTAATAGTGATTGAAATTAATATGCTTAAACCTTCAGATTTACAGCTTTTTGAACAAAGCTGTTATAAGTGTATTCTGCATAAAAACTGTTTGACCAGTGTTGACATTTTTAGGAAACATCTGTTTTGTGGTTTTTAACTCTGTACTTCACCAGAGGATCTGAAGCTAGCAGTGACTTAGGAGTTTTGTGGTCAAGTTAGCAGGTGTGTACAGATAACGAGAACTAACTGTCATACACTAACCTTTGCCCTATATTCCATATTGCAAACTGAAGACCATCACATGACAAGAAGTTGTTAATGTATGCATATGTGTATGAATCTGATTGGTTCTTGGGAGGGCTGTTCCCCCCGTCTGCATTTCCCATAAAAGAGGAACGTAGTGCCTATTAAACTCTGTAATCATTCTTCACCTACTACCAGTGTATGTGTGTGTTGATTATCCACCGGTGATCGGGACCTCCGCTTTTACCATTCCTGGCCTAGGAATTTAGAACACAAGGAGAAAGACGTGTACCTTACACATTCAATGCAGTTTACTTGTTAAAGGTGACCATTTTATACATCCAACATATGGTGATAAAATCACTATTAATGGCTTCTATACTTGCCAGTTATATTCTAATATGTCCCTGCGGGTTATTATATGTTGGGGAGACCACACAGAAAATCAAGGACAGGATCGCACAGCATCGCAGTACAATTCGACTAAAACAGCCGACTTTCCCTGTATCCAAGCATTTTTTGGAAAAGGGGCACTGCGATTCTGACTTGCGATACATGGTCCTTGAGGAAGTTATTAGGGACAAAAGAGGTGGTGATCGGATCCTTAAACTGAGAAAGAGGGAGGTTTGGTGGATTAACCGATTAAAATCTTTGAGCCCGAGCGGAATGAACAGAGATTATGATTTATATTTGTTCCTATGACACACGATATATGATTGGTGGTGCTGCATGAACTTTTTATTTATTTTTGCATTGTTTTGACTTCTACTAATTTTTGATACTGATATAAGATTTTTCTGGTGGTCATGATGCTATGCGATTTTGATACCAATGACCCTTTCTTTTCCTGCAGGAAATGTTGGGAGCAGTATCATTGCATGCTCCGGTTGGAATCTGGTGAAGAAGAATTATTGCAGAAATATGAGATAATTGTTATTGCTTTTTCATGGTATCATGACTAGTTACCGAATTGGAACAACCCGATTGCTTGTATAATGTATGGTGATCTTAATTGGTTGGATACTTTATCTTGCTGATGGGGTTAATTTTGAAGCTTTCAATTAATACTGATTAGTGATCTGTGACATACACCTGTGTGTTGAACTCTTGAGTTTGGTATATATATGTTTAGTTTGAGATAGTATGCTACACAAGCCAGAGATAGCCTGACGAGGAGCCTTGCTCGTAACTGTACAGTGGCTGTGCGTTTTTGAAATAATGAAGTAAAGGATTTCGCAAATTGAAGTACGTGTCCCGTCTTGATTCTTACATGAATATTGGTGGAGTATTGGAGGTACCACTTTGACGCCTGCTTCTAATACTTTATTGCTGAATGAAAAGTAACCTGCCCAAATTTGACTATATATATAATATATAAATTACTGTATACCATATTTATTGGCGTATAACGCACACTTTTCCCCCCCTGAAAATAGGGGGCAAATCATGGGCGCGTGTTATACGCATATTATATATATATATATATATATATATATATATATATATATATATATATATATATATATATATATATATATATATATATATATATGTAAATACACTGCCTGAAGTGTATTAGAAACAGTACACCACAGAATGCACTGTAGATATAGGCTACAATGGATGCAGAGCGTATGTGTGTGTGTGTGTGTGTGTGTGTGTGTATGTATATATATGATTATATATATAATGTGTGTGTATATATAATTCATTCAATTTTTGTTGGATTATCTCAACATTTAATCATCTGTTTCCTAGCATACAAGTGTATGCTGTCTGAGTGGTGTCTTGACATTTTTAATTCATAGACAATGTTGTATTTTATAATGTTGGAAGGTTTATTTATTTTTCTTTGAGTGTTTATATCAAAAACATCTATATGTGTATGTGTATATATATATATATATATATATATATATATATATATATATATATATACAATGTGTGTGTGTGTGTGTGTGTATATATGTACTCCTTCATTTCTAGATCCCTGTGGCTCATTTAAGTGGTACTTTGAATCGCATCTTCTCCCTGATGCGAGTTTTTCTTTTTTAATTACAGAGCTGGAATGGCCTTGCAAGTGCAAAGAAATAGGAAATGGGAACCTGCCCATGTGGTACAGTACATTCTGAAAAATCACGAAAGGGGGCAGAATCCACAAGAAAGGCAGGAGTTGTAAAGCCAGCAGCTTTGACAAGCTTGAATTTAGACACTGGGCATGTGGATTTTTTTTTCTGCTGCAAAAGTTGGGGCAGAGAAATTTACCTGCTATAGTCTACAGGTGCTCTTGTGAATGGGCTGAGTGGTGAGAGGTCAAATGCCTTGTCAAGCATGTGGTACCCAAATGGCTAGTGTTTTGCCACGCTTGATCTGCTTGAGGAAAAGTTTGAAAATTGAAACAGTGCAATCAGCTGCACATGTGCTAAAAAAGGGCCAGACAGCTGAGCTGTGGGAAGTGGTCTGGAAGATAATAGCTCTACAACAGAGGCGGCTCTTTAATTAGGCAAATTAGGCAATTGCCTTAGGCCTCGCCCACAGAAGGGCCTCGCCGTCGAGCGATTGCCTAATTTGCCTCAGGTGTTGTGTTGTGACTGTCTGGCGGCGGGCGCTCTGCGCAGAGTGAGCTGATAGCTAAGCTGAGCCAGCGCCGCGATCCGCGTCGGCGGACGAGCATAGTGGAAGTGTGGTGGGCGTGGCTAAGGCTGCCTCAGCTGCCTGCGTCCAATAGCAGGCTCAACCTCTAGCCCTCCCCCTAAAGTTGGCGACAGCGGCCCCAATGCATGGCGGGAGGCAGGACTCAGGAGCAGCCCTGGAAGAAATACATGCTCGGTGAGTGGAGCTTGTTTGTGATAGAGGCGGAGGCTGGGCGGGATAGCCGTGTCTGTGTGCCCCATTGTGGCACATTGCAGTCTGTGGGAGTGGGACTACAATGTCCAGCATGTGTATGTGGAGGACGAGCAACTAACTTAGTGTGAGGCTGGAGGGGGAAGCATAGCGTATCAGTCCCACTCTCAGTATAACGTGTCTGGATGGCTTTGCAGTGTGAGGAGGAGTCCTGAACACCCTGATATGTACACTGTTTCCACATATCCCAATTACCACATGTCAGCCCCCTCCTCCTTCTACTCCTCCTTCTGCCCCCCTCTGCCCCCTCTACCCCCACTCCCTCTGCCCTTCCATTCCCCCATTATTTTCTTCACCCCCTTTCTTTTCTCTCCTCACTTGCCACATCCTCTCTCTCCCTCTGTCCTCTCTACCTACATCACTCTGTCCACTCTCTCCTCACCCCCCTCCTACTGTCCAGGCTATCCTCCCCCCTATCCACTCTCTCCTCTCCCCCTCCCCCTGCCTCTGTCCACTCTCTCCTCACCCCCCTCCTACTGTCCAGGCTATCCTCCCCCATATCCACTCTCTGCTCTCTCCCTCCCCTGCCTCTGTTCACTCTCTCCTCAACCCCCTCCTTCCTTCCAGGCTATCCTCCCCTATCCACTCTATCCTCTCCCCCTCCCCCTGCCTCTGTCCACTCTCTCCTCACCCCCTCCTATCGTCCAGGCTATCCTCCCCCCTATCCACTCTCTCATCTCCCCCTCCCTCTGTCCACTCTCTACTTACCCCCCTCCTACTGTTCAGGCTACCCCCCCTATCCACTCTCCCCCTGCCTCTGTCCACTCTCTTCTCACCCCTCCTACTGTCCAGGATATCCTCCCCCCTATCCACTCTCTCCTCTCCCCCTCCCCCTGCATCTGTCCACTCTCTCCTCACCCCCCCTCCTACCGTCCAGGCTATCCTCCCCCCTATCCACTCTCTCCTCTCCCCCTGCCTCTGTCCACTCTCTCCTCACTCCCCTCCTACCGTCCAGGCTATCCTCCCCCATATCCACTCTCTCCTCTCCCCCTCCCCTACCTCTGTCCACTCTCTCTCCTCACCCCCCTCCTACTGTCCAGGCTATCCTCCCCCATATCCACTCTCTCCTCTCCCCCTCCCCTACCTCTGTCCACTCTCTCTCCTCACCCCCCTCCTAATGTCCAGGCTATCCTCCCCCCTATCCACTCTCTCCTCTCCCCCTCCCTCTGTCCACTCTACTTACCCCCTCCTACTGTCCAGGCTATCCTCCCCCTATCCACTCTCCCCCTCCCCCTGCCTCTGTCCACTCTCTCCTCACCCCCTCCTACTGTCCAGGCTATCCTCCCCCCTATCCACTCTCTCCTCTCCCCCTCCCCCTGCCTCTGTCCACTCTCTCCTCACCCCCCTCCTACCATCCAGGCTATCCTCCCCCCTATCCACTCTCTCCTCTCCCCCTGCCTCTGTCCACTCTCTCCTCACCCCCTCCTATCGTCCAGGCTATCTTCCCCCCCTATCCACTCTCTCATCTCCCCCTGCCTCTATCCACTCTCTCCTCACCCCCCTCCTATCGTCCAGGCTATCCTCCCCCCTATCCACTCTCTCCTCTCCCCCTCCCTCTCCCTCTGTCCACTCTCTACTTACCCCCCTCCTACTGTCCAGGCTATCCTCCCCCCTATCCACTCTCCCCCTCCCTCTGTCCACTCTCTCCTCACCCCCTCCTATTGTCCAGGCTATCCTCCCCCATATCCACTCTCTCCTCTCCCCCTCCCCCTACCTCTGTCCACTCTCTCTCCTCACCCCCCTCCTACTGTCCAGGCTATCCTACCCCCCTATCCACTCTCTCCTCTCCCCCTCCCTCTGTCCACTCTACTTACCCCCTCCTGCTGTCCAGGCTATCCTCCCCCTATCCACTCTCCCCCTCCCCCTGCCTCTGTCCACTCTCTCCTCACCCCCTCCTACTGTCCAGGCTATCCTCTCTCCTCTCCCTCTCCCCCTGCCTCTGTCCACTCTCTCCTCACCCCTTCCTACTGTCCAGGCTATCCTCCCCCCTATCCACTCTCTCCTCTCCCCCTCCCTCTGTCCACTCTCTCCTCACCCCCTCCTACCGTCCAGGCTATCCTCCCCCCTATCCACTCTCTCCTCTCCCCCTCCATCTGTCCACTCTACTTACCCCCCTCCTACTGTCCAGGCTATCCTCCCCCTCCCCCTGCCTCTGTCCACTCTCTCCTCACCCCTCCTACTGTCCAGGCTATCCTCCCCCCCTATCCACTCTCTCCTCTCCCCCTCCCCTGCTTCTGTCCACTCTCTCCTCACCCCCCTCCTACTGTCCAGGCTATCCTCCCCTATCCACTCTCTCCTCTCCCCCTCCCCCTGCATCTGTCCACTCTCTCCTCACCCCCCTCCTACTGTCCAGGCTATCCTCCCCCTCCCCCTGCCTCTGTCCACTCTCTCCTCACCCCTCCTACTGTCCAGGCTATCCTCCCCCCCTATCCACTCTCTCCTCTCCCCCTCCCCTGCCTCTGTCCACTCTCTCCTCACCCCCCTCCTACTGTCCAGGCTATCCTCCCCCTATCCACTCTCTCCTCTCCCCCTCCCCCTGCATCTGTCCACTCTCTCCTCACCCCCCTCCTTCCTTCCAGGCTATCCTCCCCTATCCACTCTATCCTCTCCCCCTCCCCCTGTCCACTCTCTCCTCACCCCTCCTATCGTCCAGGCTATCTTCCCCTATCCACTCTATCATCTCCCGCTGCCTCTGTCCACTCTCTCCTCCCCCCCTCCTACCCTCCAGGCTATCCGCCCTCCCCTACCCCCTCTCTCCTCTCCCCCTGCCTCTGTCCACTCTCTCCTCACCCCCTCCTACCCTCCAGGCTATCTTCCCCTCCATCCACTCTCTCCTCTCCCCCTCCCCCTCCCTCTGTCCACTCTCTACTCACCCCCCTCCTACTGTCCAGGCTATCCTCCCCTATCTACTCTCTTCTCTCCCCCTGCCTCTGTCCACTCTCTCCTCACCCCCCTCCTTCCGTCCAAGCTATCCTCCCCCATATCCACTCTCTCCTCTCCCCCTCCCCCTACCTCTGTCCACTCTCTCTCCTCACCCCCCTCCTACTGTCCAGGCTATCCTCCCCCATATCCACTCTCTCCTCTCCCCCTCCCCCTACCTCTGTCCACTCTCTCTCCTGACCCCCCTCCTATTGTCCAGGCTATCCTCCCCCCTTTCCACTCTCTCCTCTACCCCTCCCCCTGCCTCTGTCCACTCTCTCCTCACCCCCCTCCTACTGTCCAGGCTATCCTCCCCCCTATCCACTCTCTCCTCTCCCCCTCCATCTGTCCACTCTACTTACACCCCTTCTACTGTCCAGGCTACCCCCCCTATCCACTCTCTCCTCTCCCCCTCCATCTGTCCACTCTACTTACCCCCCTTCTACTGTCCAGGCTATCCTCCCCCCTATCCACTCCCCCCCTCCCTCTGCCTCTGTCCATTCTCTCCTCACCCCCTCCTACTGTCCAGGCTATCCTCCCCCCTATCCACTCTCTCCCCCTCCCCCTCCCCTGCCTCTGTCCACTCTCTCCTCACCCCCCTCCTACTGTCCAGGCTATCCTCCCCCTATCCACTCTCTCCTCTCCCCCTGCCTCTGTCCACTCTCTCCTCACCCCCCTCCTTCCTTCCAGGCTATCCTCCCCTGTCCACTCTCTCCTCACCCCCCTCCTATCGTCCAGGCTATCCTCCCCTATCCACTCTCTCATCTCCCCCTGCCTCTGTCCACTCTCTCCTCAACCCCTCCTACCTTCCAGGCTATCCTCCCCCTATCCACTCTCTCCTCTCCCCCCTCCCCCTGCCTCTGTCCACTCTCTCCTCACCCCCTCCTACCCTCAAGGCTATCCTCCCCTCCATCCACTCTCTCCTCTCCCCTGCCTCTGTCCACTCTCTCCTCACCCCCCTCCTACCGTACAGGCTATCCTCCCCCCTATCCACTCTCTCCTCTCCCCTCCCCCTGCCTCTGTCCACTCTCTCCTCACCCCTTCCTACTGTCCAGGCTATCCTCCCCCCTATCCACTCTCTCCTCTCTCCCCCTCCCTCTGTCCACTCTCTCCTCACCCCCTCCTACCGTCCAGGCTATCCTCCCCCCTATCCACTCTCTCCTCTCTCCCTCCATCTGTCCACTCTACTTACCCCCCTCCTACTGTCCAGGCTATCCTCCCCCTCCCCCTGCCTCTGTCCACTCTCTCCTCACCCCTCCTACTGTCCAGGCTATCCTCCCCCCCTATCCACTCTCTCCTCTCCCCCTCCCCTGCCTCTGTCCACTCTCTCCTCACCCCCCTCCTACTGTCCAGGCTATCCTCCCCCTATCCACTCTCTCCTCTCCCCCTCCCCCTGCATCTGTCCACTCTCTCCTCACCCCTCCTACTGTCCAAGCTATCCTCCCCCTCCCCCTGCCTCTGTCCACTCTCTCCTCACCCCTCCTACTGTCCAGGCTATCCTCCCCCCCTATCCACTCTCTCCTCTCCCCCTCCCCTGCCTCTGTCCACTCTCTCCTCACCCCCCTCCTACTGTCCAGGCTATCCTCCCCCTATCCACTCTCTCCTCTCCCCCTCCCCCTGCATCTGTCCACTCTCTCCTCACCCCCCTCCTTCCTTCCAGGCTATCCTCCCCTATCCACTCTATCCTCTCCCCCTCCCCCTGTCCACTCTCTCCTCACCCCCTCCTATCGTCCAGGCTATCTTCCCCTATCCACTCTATCATCTCCCGCTGCCTCTGTCCACTCTCTCCTCACCCCCTCCTACCCTCCAGGCTATCCGCCCCCCTATCCACTCTCTCCTCTCCCCTGCCTCTGTCCACTCTCTCCTCACCCCCTCCTACCCTCCAGGCTATCTTCCCCTCCATCCACTCTCTCCTCTCCCCCTCCCCCTGCCTCTGTCCACTCTATACTCACCCCCCTCCTACTGTCCAGGCTATCCTCCCCCCTATCCACTCTCCCCCTCCCCCTGCCTCTGTCCACTCTCTCCTCACCCCCCTCCTACCGTCCAGGCTATCCTCCCCTATCTACTCTCTTCTCTCCCCCTGCCTCTGTCCACTCTCTCCTCACCCCCCTCCTTCCGTCCAAGCTATCCTCCCCCATATCCACTCTCTCCTCTCCCCCTCCCCCTACCTCTGTCCACTCTCTCTCCTCACCCCCCTCCTACTGTCCAGGCTATCCTCCCCCATATCCACTCTCTCCTCTCCTCTCCCCCTACCTCTGTCCACTCTCTCTCCTGACCCCCCTCCTATTGTCCAGGCTATCCTCCCCCCTTTCCACTCTCTCCTCTACCCCTCCCCCTGCCTCTGTCCACTCTCTCCTCACCCCCCTCCTACTGTCCAGGCTATCCTCCCCCCTATCCACTCTCTCCTCTCCCCCTCCCCTGCCTCTGTCCACTCTCTACTCACCCCCCTCCTACCCTCCAGGCTATCCTCCCCCTATCCAGTCTCTCCTCTCCCCCTGTCCACTCTCTACTCTCCTCCCTCTTCTATCCAGGCTATCCTCTCCCTCTTATATCCTCTCCCTCTGCCCACGCTATCCTCCCCCTATCCTCTCCTTCTCCCTTTCTGAGAGTTAGTTCAGCTTTTCATTTTGTGTGAAATAGTGAACTTACTCTTTAAGCCTTCCAAACTATCTCAGGGCATGAAAAAAGGCCCTATATGTGCTGCATTCCTCTTACCTACCTGGTGGAAAATTCAGGAGACCTGAGTCCCCAAGAACTCTATCATATACAGATCTAGACCAGCCAGAGGAAGTGGTAAGGCTCCATTGGTTGTTATTGGCTTATAACTTTGATGGATGGCCTCCTTTACCAGTAAGGTAGAGTGCAGGCCCAAGCATTCTACAACAGTGGCTGGTCAAGATTTGCATAATGGAGCACCTAAGGTTTAGGGGTTCAGAGGTATGTGACCATACAACCGCCAACAACAGATGGGACATAAGTGTGACAGAACCCACTGTCACTGTGTGTTTTGGAGGGGGTTGTGGGCTCATCTCCTACCCACAGACTATGGCCCAGCAGAGAACATGAGGTTTGGAGGGCTATTTGCCATCTCCCACCACCTGGAGAAGATGCCACCTCCAGACATTTGTGTCCAGAGTCGCCAGTTCATCGGAACCGGGTGAATGCGGTATCTGTGGCTGGGCTTGTGGAGTCGTTCTTGGCTACCTAAACCTATTGGCCCGGCTGGGCTAAATATATACTTTTATTGCACAATTAATGTACTTTTAGCTTATAAAGACATATGCAAAATGGCACTGATATAAGGTAATGTAATGCTGCATCCCTTCTCCCCCACCCCCCCCCTCTTGTTGCTGTGTTTAATTGTGTTGGGTCAAGGGATGTAGACAAAAGGTCTGCACTGGAGACACATCTCAGCAGGGGATCTGTTAGGAGGGGCTGCCTGCTTATCATAATCCCTTCATGGGTTTCAACTGAAGCTGTTTGAATATACAAGTGTTGAGTTTCCATTGGTTCTTCCTTGTCCCCTACCCCCTCTATGACAAGGCTAAGGGGGGTGTCCCCAACTGTGTTTAAAGTGTATTTTTGAAACTTAATAAACAGTTTATGCTCTGGATGTTTAATCCTCAACACCTGTGTGGCTTGTCTCGTGATTGAGGGGTTAAGGGCTGGTTATGGCGAATCTGCAGGCTGCGGGTGCATTTGGAGGACAGGAGACACAGGTCTGGCGGAGATGCTCAGAAGAGGCATCCGAGATCCGTCACAATAAGAAACTGTGGGTGATGTCACTGCTCCAGGCTTTACCAGTAATTGTCAAGTGCTCTCTCCTCTCCCCTGCAGCCAATACTAATTGACACAGTGGATCATGTGACCAGACCAGAGCTAAAAGTCCACGGTTAGGGAGCTCCAATTACTTGCCTTGCCCCTAACACTGACAACCCATGATATGCCACTGGGGGGGAGAGCCCAGCATCGAGCTGTCAATGTTATCTCTATGTACCACTCACAAATGGCAATCTGCTGACAAGACACTCCCAGGGGAGAGCAGAGCACAGCCTACGAAACGGGGGAGGGGACCGTCTGCGTGAGCTCACCGGTGTGATATGATCCAATAACATGCTAGAATCTTGGAGGACTGGCCATGGGTGGAGTGCTATCAGTTAATTGTATACTGTACATTGCAATGTAGTATTATTTTTTTTATCGGTTTAATTATTTTTCCAATTATGGGCGTGAGAGGGCCTCATGTCTAAGTTTTGCCTAAGGCCTCACAAAGCCTAGAGCCGCCTCTGCTCTACAATGTGATGGAATAAGGTGGCTGCTCTCTACTCTCTCATGATGGCTGCCTCGTTGGTGTTGTGCCTCACCCTCAGTTTTCTCCTCTGCTCAATCCAGCACCTAAGTGGTGTCAGTGACCTCATCATCATCATCATCCCCTCTATTCTCATCTTCACTCGAGCCAACTTGGCAATACGCTGCGGCTGGAGGAACATGACTGCCAATTTGTTGTTTACCAGTGTCTTCCTCTCTCTGTAGGCTCATGTTCCTACCTTCCTCAACCTCAGAACCAACATCAGAATCAAGTAATGGTTGTGCATCATCAAGGAGAACGTGGCTGACGCTGTGTTCAATTAACTCAGCTGAAGCCTCCATGCATGATGCTGGGGCTATGGCAGGAATAGCTGTTGACAAGGAGGCAGAATAAGCCGCTCTGGCAGCTGCAGTGGACTGCGCACTAGTCTCTGCTTGGGTGATAGAGGATGGGGAGTATAAGGATTGTTTAATAAGCCAGTCCACCACCTCCTCTGCATGCTGTGGCTAGATAGCATGGGCAACATCACTAAACAGAGGAAATGGTGTCCTGCCTGAGGACAAACCACGTCCACCTTTGCCCATAGACACAGATGCTGCTGGCCCCCTCAGTCCCATGGGAACATCTGCCTCTCCTTGTTGGCCTCCCAGGCAGGATGGGGGCTCATTACTGAAATGTAATAGAGAAGGGGAAATGTGTACTTGGATGCACTTTTTTTTTGGAAATAACATTTTATTCAAGAAATGTGCAATACAGATAAGTCAAACAATCAAAGTGAAGAATGTGGCATGCGCTTTTGCTCATGGTAAAGAAATAAAAGGATTTCACAAACTTATGAACTTAAGGGGAGGGAAGACATGGTATATCTAAGTCAACATATGCAATTTGATTAATAGTCGGAGAATTCTACCCAGGTCATTGATAACCATGTCGGTCTATATTATTAAGGAGCGAGGGACCCGTATTCCCAATACTATTGGGAGCTTGTAACTGCTTATGAGGAGAGACAAGAGTCACAAGAAAACTCTTGAGGGTAAGCAAGAAAAGAGAAAAAGAAAAGAGATGGGGAGAGGAGAGGTAAGAAAGGGTTGTTACCATGGTGGTCCAGTGTGTCCAATCAGGTTTGGTTCTCTCGGAGGTTCCAGGGATTCCACACTATGTTGTGCGCTTCCAACGTCCTGCATCCTGGCGGTCATCTTCTCCATCAGCTCTACATCCTTAATTCTAGCGTGTAGGGCACCTGGGTCAGGGGGGGGGGGCGTTTCTTTTTCCAATTTAAGGCTATAAGGCAGCTAGCTGCTGTTAGTATATGTCTCATTCGTTTCTTGTGAGGTGTAGATAATTGTGGGTGGGGTATGCCCAGTAAGAAAGATTTGGGAGTCATAGGAATATGTGTTCCCAGGAGCTGAGTTAATAACTGTTGGACTTCCTGCCAATAGGGTATAATCAGGGGGCACCCCCAGTATATATGGAAGAGCGTGCCTTTGTCTAGTAGGCATCGCCAGCAGCAGTTAGGGGTTGAGGGGTAAATGACGTGAAGGACATCAGGGGTTAAGTACCAGAAAAAGAGTACCTTGTACGTCTTTTCCTTGTATAAGGTGCAGAGGGAGCTTTTGGCTGCCTGAGACCATATCACCCTCCATTGTTCCATGGGGATCTCTTCTCCTAGGGCTTTTTCCCATCTAAGCATGTAGGCGTGTTTGCCTTTAGTTTCCATAGGAAAGGCATTTAATATCTTATATATATCTGAGATTAGCCCCTTCTGGGCTGTGTCTGCTAAGATTAGATTTTCAAAGGGAGACGGGGGGGGAGAAAAGCAGATCGGGTGATATGGTCAGGGCAAAGTGGCGTATCTGTAGGTAGCTATAGAATGCTCAGTGGGGGAGGTCATATTTGGCCTGGAGGTCCGCATAGGACAATAGTTTGCGTGACCTGTGGTCTACTAAAGACCCCATATGAAAGAGGTTTCGTGATGCCCATGTATGGGACATTTGATGTGTCAGACTATCAGGGAGTTTGGGGTTACATACGAACGAGGTTAGGAGCGATCTTTCAGATGAGAGTTTGTGTATTTTGGAGATCCTTCTCCAGAGATGGCATAATTGGGACATAGATCCCAGTAGGCGTTCGGGAGGGACTTCTGCGCTCATGCTCCATAGCAAGATGTTAGGGTGGGCCGGGGCCATCCATATCTTCTCAATCTCTGACCATTTGTTATATGACCTCTGGGTATACCACGAAGCGACTGCACGCAGTTGGACTGCTTGATAATAATTAGCATAATTTGGGGAAAGCAAGACCTTCGTCCATGCGTGAGGCCATCATAATCGATTGGGGTATTCTATGTCTTTTATGACCCCACGTAAATTTAAGTAGGTCTGCCTGCAGTCGTCTCAGTTGGCTATAGGGTACGGGAATGGGTAGTGTTTGGAAAAGGTAAAGAAGCTTCGAGAGAATCGTCATCTTTACCGATGCTACTTTACCTAGGAAGGAGATAGGATGTTTCTGCCATTGCAGGAGTAGGGACCTTATTGATCTAAAAAGGGGGGGGGGAAGTTTGCTTGGTATAGTGATGTGAATTTTGGAGTGATGTGTATCCCTAGGTATTTAAGGGAGGTGGATTTTCAGTGGTAGGAGAAGTTGGTTTGCAAGTGTGTAACTTCTGAATCAGGGATGTTGATCGGAGGAGCTTCCGATTTGGACTGATTTATTTTGTAGCCTGAGAGGGCGCCATAGTGATCAAGTTCTTTGTGGAGATTAGGAAGGGAGATTCTCGGCTGTGTTAGGGTGAGGATGATATCATCCGCAAATAGTGAAATCTTAAATTCCCTCTCTCTTACTGGTATTCCTCTCATGGCCGGATTTTGACGGATATGGGCTGCCAGGGGTTCTACACACAGGGCAAATAGCAGGGGGGAGAGCGGGCAGCCTTGTCGGGTGTCATTAGAGATGGAGAACTGGGGGGAAATGGCAAAGGGGGTTCTGACCTGGGAGGATGGGTCAGAGTAAAGGTGGTATATTGCTTGTAAATATGGTCCTCTAATTCCTATATGTCTCATCGTGGTGAACAGGAAAGGCCAGCCCAGCCTGTCAAAGGCCTTCTCCGCGTCTAAACTCAGAAGCAGGGATGGCTATCCCTCTCTGTTCGCCACGTCCACCAAGTCAAGCGTTTGGAGCGTATAGGGTGCAGAGGGTGTTTTTTTTGAGTGTGCCAGGTTCCAGTTAAGATAAGGAAGCCGCCCCGGGGATCGCTGTAGTGGTCAAGAAAGGTGAATGGGGTGCCTTGTTTAATAAGGATGGCTACTCCAGCTCGTTTATGTGGGCCTGAGGAGTGATAAATTTGGGGATAGTATCTGGAGGCGAATGCAAAGGACCCCTCTTTGTCAAAGTGTGTTTCTTGGGCAAGTACAATGTCCGCACCTGATTGCCTAAATTCCCTAAGTGCCAGATGTCTCTTTCTGTTGGAATTTAAGGCGTGTACATTCATGGATAGTATCTTAGCCATGAGTTTGTGTCCGGGGGGGCAAAGGAACTCGCCTGCTGTCGGGAGCCAGTGATGACCGCCAGGAGCCTGTTGACATTTATCCTCTGAGAGGGGGACCAATGTAGTTTTCTTTTTCCGAGTAGTGTTCCACCATGGTGACCAAGAAAGAAGGAGAGGGAGAAATGGGAAATGAGAGAGAAGAGAAAAAAGGGAAAAGAGACAACCGTTAACGTACAGAAAACAGTAAAACATCATCTTACTTAACTTTAATCGACCTTGTAGGGGTAATATACCCAGGTCTAGACGGATTCCCCGGGAGCCACCCAGTTTGAGGACCGAGGTCCCGGCTGGGCGGCTGCAGGGCAGTCCATTTCCAGTCATATGAGACTGTGCGTACAAAGCTCTACAAGCTATTATAACACAACCAGGAGGGGGCGTGCGGCTGCAAAACCCGTTCTCTCGGGTCTCCTAAAAGAACCAGCCCTAACAGTAAAACTGGGGGGTAAACAAGAAGAAACTGAAGCACCCGGGGGAATAGTAATGTAGAACTGTCCAGGGTCTAGTCTGTAGCTTCTTCAAACTGCATGGGAGCTCCTCTTGGGTTCATTAAAGAGGGTATGCCAGGGAGAGTCAGCCATTTCTGTGCTTGGGACTCTTCTGGGAGGCTTCTCTGTTCCGTAGACGTTGTCGCGGGGGGACTTTCTGCCAAAGCGTAGGGGGGGGGGGGGGGGGGGGGGGGGGGGGGGGGGGGGGGGGGGGTGGCGTGGCGTGGTCACTAGATCCCAATCCGGCAATTGTGGGGGTTGGATTCCCAGTTCTGCGCAAAAGTCCTGTAGGTCTTCGGGATACCTCAGTATAGCTGACTTGCCCAGATGTTTAGCTGTAAGGCTGAAAGGGAATCCCCAGCGGTAGGGAATGTTTTCATCTTGCAGGATGTGTAGAAGGGGTTGGAGTAGTCTGTGCTTCTGCAGGGTGATCCAGGATAGATCAGGGAACAAATTTACTTGGGAGTCCTTAAAGGTTACTTTGCGGGCCAGGCGAGCTTGACGCATAATGTCCTCTTTCAAGGGAAATTAGTTAATCTTGCAGATTATATCTCTGGGTTTGGAGAATGCGTTTTTGGGGCGGAGTGCTCTATGGGCCCTGTCTATTTCGATATACTTAGTTGGGGGTTCCCCTAGAAGATTGTTAAACACATCGTGCAGGATAATTTGTATGTCCTCTGGGCACTCAGCTTCAGGAATGCCTCTCACCTGGATTTTGTTCCTGCGCCCCCTGTTGTCCAGGTCTTCTATGTGTCTTTGCATGTCTCTCAGGAGGGTGCGGTGGTCAGCTCCCTGTAATGAGCTCTATGTACAGCAATTTTGGTTTCCTGGATTTTTTCTTTGGCCATTTTCCACCCTATCCGCTAAGTCTTTAAGGCCTGCTTGAATGGCTTGTATTTCCGAGCGGCAGGTGGACTTCACATCTTCCACTAGCTGTTTGAAATCCTCTTTAGTGGGGATTGCTTGCAGGTACAGTTGCCACTGTGGTGGGAAATGTTGGGCTGCCGCAGGGTCTGGTTGGGGTAGGTTATGTCTTGGTGGCTGAGGTTGGGGCGGGCGTGTGTCTTCTCCTCGGACCGAGTAAGTGGGCCCGGGCGGTGAGTCCCATGTGGCCCCCCATGAGGATGTCGGTGGTGGGTAGTTTCTTGCCCCCCCTTCTTGTTGTGACAAAGAGCCTGGGCGCACTGTCTGTGCATAAGGGGGGTACTCCGGTCCTGTGTGGGGCCCGTGGACTGCGGGGAGAGCAATCTCTGAGCCTTAGGGGGTGGCGGTTCGATGGTTACATAGTGGGTAACTTTGTTTGAGCCGCCTGGCTCTTGAAGTGTCCAAGCTGTGGGCCTTCCAGGAGGTGGCAGGGCTGGAAATTCTGTGGAGAGATCTGAGGGTGTGGGGGATCCCGGGTCCGAGGCTAGGGTGCAGGGGTCTGAGGCCATCCTAAACAGGCGGGGGATAGCCCCTGAGCATTGCGTGGGCTGCATGGTCAGGCTTGGGTCTAGTTGCAGGGCCTCTCGGAGTGTTTTGTCTGCTGAGGGCCCCATCTCGCCCAGTGGTGTGTCGCTGCACCACAGGGAGGGGGATCCCGTCCTGGCCTGGGGCAAAGGAGGTTGTGGGGGCTCATGTGGGGGCTGGTACACCCCATCAGGGGATACAGTTCCTGATGGCCTGGGGTAGTAGGCCGGAGCGGCCTGTTGTGGGGCTAGCTGTGGAGCTTCCCAGGGGCCCAGGGGAGAAGTTTCACTCACCACACCGGGTACCGGAGAGTCCGGGAAGGTCCATCGGCTGTCTTGCTGCTCCCTGGGCGATTGCTGCTGAGTGTTTAGCGGTGCGGGGATCGCGGATGGCACCTGTAGTGGAGGGGCCGCGGCCCTCAGCGCCATCTTGGATGTCCCGCCGAGCGGCGTGTCCGTCAGCGGGAAGAAGGAACGGAGGTTGGTAGCCGTCCCTGGAGGGGGTATGGATGTTCCCCTGGCTGTGGAGGACCTTGTGGTCCGTGATCTGCCCATATGATGGCAATGGATTGTCCCCTTGGGTGCTATTTCGAGCGGGCTGGTGGAGAGCAGAGGAGTCAAGCGTCCATCAGGTTCGGCTTCCGGTCACGCCCCCTCTGGATGCACTTTTAATCAATGTAAAGTGGTGTTTGGTGCACTTTAACTTGAGTACTCACTACATAGACACACTCCACTGACACATTACAATATACTGCAGTAAAACTGCACTGACGCACTTCAATATACTGTAGTAAAACTGTACTAACGTACTTCAATATACTGCCATAAAAGTGCACTAAGGCACATCCATATACTGCAGTAAATGTGCACTAACGCACTTCAATATACTGCCATAAAAGTGCACTAAGGCACTTCAATATACTGCAGTAAAAGTGCACTAACGCAGTTCAATATACTGCAGTAAATATGCGCTTACACAAGTCAATATACTGCAGTAAACATGCACTAACACATGTCAATATACTGCAGTAAAAATGCACTAACACATGTCAATGTACTGCAGTACAGGTGAACTAACGCAACTCAATATACTGCAATAAACGTGCACTAATGGACGCCAATATACTGCGGTAAACGTGCACTAACCCACCTCAATATACTTCCATAAAGAAGGACTAACGCAGTTCAATATACTGCAGCAAATGTCACTATACTTCAGTAATGTCACTATACTTCAGTAAACATGCGCCAACGCAGTTCAATAAACTGCAATAAACGTGCAATAATGCACATCAATACACTGCAGTAAACATGCACGAAAACATCAATATACTGCCAATATACTAAACGTGCACTAATGGATTCCAATATACTGCAGTAATAGTGCACTAATGCATCTCAATATACTGCAGTAAACGTGCACTAAACCACTAGATTGTTAAACCGTAACATGTTAGATATCTATTTACTCAGCGAAATATCATCTTTCACAATATACATAAAAATTGGGCTAACTGTTTCGTTTTTTCTAAATTCAGTGAAGTGTATTATTTAACCACTTGCCGCCCGCCATATAGCAATATGATGTCGGCAAAGTGGTTGCGATATCCTGACCAGACGTCACATGACGTCACCAGGATATCAAGCCGCTGCGCGCCACCGGTGGTGCGCATCGCGGCGATCGTTGTTGCGGTGTGTCAGTCTCACACACAGAAACTCCGATCTAGGTAAAGAGTCTCTGACAGAGAGAGTGTTTTCCTCACTCGCGTCTGACAGATGCGAGTAGAGGAGAGCCGATCGGCTGCTCTCCTGACAGGGGGGGGGTCTGTGCTGATTTTTTATCAGCACAGCCCCCCCTCGGATGCCCACCCAGGACCCCCAGGATGCCGCCAGAACCACCAGGGATGGCCACCACACTGGACCACTAGGTATGCCACTCTAGACCACCAGGGAAAGGCCAATCAGTACCCAGGCAGCTGCTAATCAGTGCCAAGGCAGCTGCCAATCAGTGCCATTAAAAAATAACTGCCAGTGATGCCTATCGGTGAAATCCATTGCCAATGCCAGCCATCAGTGCCCATCAGTGCCACCTATCAGTGCCCACTAGGGATGGGCCCGGTGCTCGATGCGAACCCACGTTCGCATCGAGCACCGGGCGTTCGCTCGCTCGGCGAGCCCAGAACTATTTTGGCCGCTCGCATCACGTTCGTGTGATGCGAGCGGCCCCGCAATGCATTGCGGCCGGCGCGGCCGGCGCAGTGCATTGCTGGCTGATGATTGGCCAAGCATGCACTGTGACCCCGCATGCTTGGCTAATCACAGCCCCGGAAACTCGAAGAGCCATAATTGGCTACAGGCAGGACGCCTGTAGCCAATTACAGCTCAGGGGCTTTAGTACACGCCCCCCCCTATAAAAGGCCGCCACGCCGTCTGCGCCGGTCACATGCTGTTCCGGCGCAGATAGAGCAGGATAGATCTGTGACACTCTGCTGGATTTAGTTAGTTAGAGAGATTTACTTAGAGAGATTGAGTTAGATAGATTCATTTCCAAAGATTGATTTAGAAAGAGGGGCTTGTAGTGTGTTCGTGGCAGGCAGGCAGAGCTCCTATATTTTGTTCCCAGAAGCACCTATAGGACTTGTAGTGTGTTCGTGGCAGGCAGGCAGAGCTCCTATATTTTGTTCCCAGAAGCACCTATAGGACTTGTAGTGTGTTCGTGGCAGGCAGGCAGAGCTCCTATATTTTGTTCCCAGAAGCACCTATAGGACTTGTAGTGTGTTCGTGGCAGGCAGGCAGAGCTCCTATATTTTGTTCCCAGAAGCACCTATAGGACTTGTAGTGTGTTCCTGGCAGGCAGGCAGAGCTCCTATATTTTGTTCCCAGAAGCACCTATAGGACTTGTAGTGTGTTCGTGGCAGGCAGGCAGAGCTCCTATATTTTCTTCCCAGAAGCACCTATAGGACTTGAAGTGTGTTAGTCCCATCACACAGAGATCATATATTTTGTTCCCAGAAGCACCTATAGGACTTGAAGTGTGTTAGTCCCATCACACAGAGATCATATATTTTGTTCCCAGAAGCACCTATAGGACTTGAAGTGTGTTAGTCCCATCACACAGAGATCATATATTTTGTTCCCAGAAGCACCTATAGGACTTGAAGTGTGTTAGTCCCATCACACAGAGATCATATATTTTGTTCCCAGAAGCACCTATAGGACTTGAAGTGTGTTAGTCCCATCACACAGAGATCCTATATTTTGTTCCCAGAGGCACCTATAGGACTTGAAGTGTGTTAGTCCCATCACACAGAGATCATATATTTTGTTCCCAGAAGCACCTATAGGACTTGAAGTGTGTTAGTCCCATCACACAGAGATCATATATTTTGTTCCCAGAAGCACCTATAGGACTTGAAGTGTGTTAGTCCCATCACACAGAGATCATATATTTTGTTCCCAGAAGCACCTATAGGACTTGAAGTGTGTTAGTCCCATCACACAGACCTATATTTTCTTCCCAGAGGCACCTATAGGACTTGAAGTGTGTTAGTCCCATCACACAGAGATCATATATTTTGTTCCCAGAAGCACCTATAGGACTTGAAGTGTGTTAGTCCCATCACACAGAGATCCTATATTTTGTTCCCAGAAGCACCTATAGGACTTGAAGTGTGTTAGTCCCATCACACAGAGATCATATATTTTGTTCCCAGAAGCACCTATAGGACTTGAAGTGTGTTAGTCCCATCACACAGAGATCCTATATTTTGTTCCCAGAGGCACCTATAGGACTTGAAGTGTGTTAGTCCCATCACACAGAGATCATATATTTTGTTCCCAGAAGCACCTATAGGACTTGAAGTGTGTTAGTCCCATCACACAGAGATCATATATTTTGTTCCCAGAAGCACCTATAGGACTTGAAGTGTGTTAGTCCCATCACACAGAGATCATATATTTTGTTCCCAGAAGCACCTATAGGACTTGAAGTGTGTTAGTCCCATCACACAGAGATCATATATTTTGTTCCCAGAAGCACCTATAGGACTTGAAGTGTGTTAGTCCCATCACACAGAGATCATATATTTTGTTCCCAGAAGCACCTATAGGACTTGAAGTGTGTTAGTCCCATCACACAGACCTATATTTTCTTCCCAGAGGCACCTATAGGACTTGAAGTGTGTTAGTCCCATCACACAGAGATCATATATTTTGTTCCCAGAAGCACCTATAGGACTTGAAGTGTGTTAGTCCCATCACACAGAGATCATATATTTTGTTCCCAGAAGCACCTATAGGACTTGAAGTGTGTTAGTCCCATCACACAGAGATCATATATTTTGTTCCCAGAAGCACCTATAGGACTTGAAGTGTGTTAGTCCCATCACACAGACCTATATTTTCTTCCCAGAGGCACCTATAGGACTTGAAGTGTGTTAGTCCCATCACACAGAGATCATATATTTTGTTCCCAGAAGCACCTATAGGACTTGAAGTGTGTTAGTCCCATCACACAGAGATCATATATTTTGTTCCCAGAAGCACCTATAGGACTTGAAGTGTGTTAGTCCCATCACACAGAGATCATATATTTTGTTCCCAGAAGCACCTATAGGACTTGAAGTGTGTTAGTCCCATCACACAGAGATCCTATATTTTGTTCCCAGAGGCACCTATAGGACTTGAAGTGTGTTAGTCCCATCACACAGAGATCATATATTTTGTTCCCAGAAGCACCTATAGGACTTGAAGTGTGTTAGTCCCATCACACAGAGATCATATATTTTGTTCCCAGAAGCACCTATAGGACTTGAAGTGTGTTAGTCCCATCACACAGAGATCATAAATTTTGTTCCCAGAAGCACCTATAGGACTTGAAGTGTGTTAGTCCCATCACACAGAGATCATATATTTTGTTCCCAGAAGCACCTATAGGACTTGAAGTGTGTTAGTCCCATCACACAGACCTATATTTTCTTCCCAGAGGCACCTATAGGACTTGAAGTGTGTTAGTCCCATCACACAGAGATCATATATTTTGTTCCCAGAAGCACCTATAGGACTTGAAGTGTGTTAGTCCCATCACACAGAGATCATATATTTTGTTCCCAGAAGCACCTATAGGACTTGAAGTGTGTTAGTCCCATCACACAGACCTATATTTTCTTCCCAGATGCACCTATAGGACTTGAAGTGTGTTAGTCCCATCACACAGAGATCATATATTTTGTTCCCAGAAGCACCTATAGGACTTGAAGTGTGTTAGTCCCATCACACAGAGATCATATATTTTGTTCCCAGAAGCACCTATAGGACTTGAAGTGTGTTAGTCCTATCACACAGAGATCATATATTTTGTTCCCAGAAGCACCTATAGGACTTGAAGTGTGTTAGTCCCATCACACAGAGATCCTATATTTTGTTCCCAGAGGCACCTATAGGACTTGAAGTGTGTTAGTCCCATCACACAGAGATCATATATTTTGTTCCCAGAAGCACCTATAGGACTTGAAGTGTGTTAGTCCCATCACACAGAGATCATATATTTTGTTCCCAGAAGCACCTATAGGACTTGAAGTGTGTTAGTCCCATCACACAGAGATCATATATTTTGTTCCCAGAAGCACCTATAGGACTTGAAGTGTGTTAGTCCCATCACACAGACCTATATTTTCTTCCCAGAGGCACCTATAGGACTTGAAGTGTGTTAGTCCCATCACACAGAGATCATATATTTTGTTCCCAGAAGCACCTATAGGACTTGAAGTGTGTTAGTCCCATCACACAGAGATCATATATTTTGTTCCCAGAAGCACCTATAGGACTTGAAGTGTGTTAGTCCCATCACACAGAGATCATATATTTTGTTCCCAGAAGCACCTATAGGACTTGAAGTGTGTTAGTCCCATCACACAGAGATCATATATTTTGTTCCCAGAAGCACCTATAGGACTTGAAGTGTGTTAGTCCCATCACACAGACCTATATTTTCTTCCCAGAGGCACCTATAGGACTTGAAGTGTGTTAGTCCCATCACACAGAGATCATATATTTTGTTCCCAGAAGCACCTATAGGACTTGAAGTGTGTTAGTCCCATCACACAGAGATCCTATATTTTGTTCCCAGAAGCACCTATAGGACTTGAAGTGTGTTAGTCCCATCACACAGAGATCATATATTTTGTTCCCAGAAGCACCTATAGGACTTGAAGTGTGTTAGTCCCATCACACAGAGATCCTATATTTTGTTCCCAGAGGCACCTATAGGACTTGAAGTGTGTTAGTCCCATCACACAGAGATCATATATTTTGTTCCCAGAAGCACCTATAGGACTTGAAGTGTGTTAGTCCCATCACACAGAGATCATATATTTTGTTCCCAGAAGCACCTATAGGACTTGAAGTGTGTTAGTCCCATCACACAGAGATCATATATTTTGTTCCCAGAAGCACCTATAGGACTTGAAGTGTGTTAGTCCCATCACACAGAGATCATATATTTTGTTCCCAGAAGCACCTATAGGACTTGAAGTGTGTTAGTCCCATCACACAGACCTATATTTTCTTCCCAGAGGCACCTATAGGACTTGAAGTGTGTTAGTCCCATCACACAGAGATCATATATTTTGTTCCCAGAAGCACCTATAGGACTTGAAGTGTGTTAGTCCCATCACACAGAGATCATATATTTTGTTCCCAGAAGCACCTATAGGACTTGAAGTGTGTTAGTCCCATCACACAGAGATCATATATTTTGTTCCCAGAAGCACCTATAGGACTTGAAGTGTGTTAGTCCCATCACACAGACCTATATTTTCTTCCCAGAGGCACCTATAGGACTTGAAGTGTGTTAGTCCCATCACACAGAGATCATATATTTTGTTCCCAGAAGCACCTATAGGACTTGAAGTGTGTTAGTCCCATCACACAGAGATCATATATTTTGTTCCCAGAAGCACCTATAGGACTTGAAGTGTGTTAGTCCCATCACACAGAGATCATATATTTTGTTCCCAGAAGCACCTATAGGACTTGAAGTGTGTTAGTCCCATCACACAGAGATCCTATATTTTGTTCCCAGAGGCACCTATAGGACTTGAAGTGTGTTAGTCCCATCACACAGAGATCATATATTTTGTTCCCAGAAGCACCTATAGGACTTGAAGTGTGTTAGTCCCATCACACAGAGATCATATATTTTGTTCCCAGAAGCACCTATAGGACTTGAAGTGTGTTAGTCCCATCACACAGAGATCATAAATTTTGTTCCCAGAAGCACCTATAGGACTTGAAGTGTGTTAGTCCCATCACACAGAGATCATATATTTTGTTCCCAGAAGCACCTATAGGACTTGAAGTGTGTTAGTCCCATCACACAGACCTATATTTTCTTCCCAGAGGCACCTATATGACTTGAAGTGTGTTAGTCCCATCACACAGAGATCATATATTTTGTTCCCAGAAGCACCTATAGGACTTGAAGTGTGTTAGTCCCATCACACAGAGATCATATATTTTGTTCCCAGAAGCACCTATAGGACTTGAAGTGTGTTAGTCCCATCACACAGAGATCATATATTTTGTTCCCAGAAGCACCTATAGGACTTGAAGTGTGTTAGTCCCATCACACAGACCTATATTTTCTTCCCAGAGGCACCTATAGGACTTGAAGTGTGTTAGTCCCATCACACAGAGATCATATATTTTGTTCCCAGAAGCACCTATAGGACTTGAAGTGTGTTAGTCCCATCACACAGAGATCATATATTTTGTTCCCAGAAGCACCTATAGGACTTGAAGTGTGTTAGTCCCATCACACAGAGATCATATATTTTGTTCCCAGAAGCACCTATAGGACTTGAAGTGTGTTAGTCCCATCACACAGAGATCCTATATTTTGTTCCCAGAGGCACCTATAGGACTTGAAGTGTGTTAGTCCCATCACACAGAGATCATATATTTTGTTCCCAGAAGCACCTATAGGACTTGAAGTGTGTTAGTCCCATCACACAGAGATCATATATTTTGTTCCCAGAAGCACCTATAGGACTTGAAGTGTGTTAGTCCCATCACACAGAGATCATATATTTTGTTCCCAGAAGCACCTATAGGACTTGAAGTGTGTTAGTCCCATCACACAGACCTATATTTTCTTCCCAGAGGCACCTATAGGACTTGAAGTGTGTTAGTCCCATCACACAGAGATCATATATTTTGTTCCCAGAAGCACCTATAGGACTTGAAGTGTGTTAGTCCCATCACACAGAGATCATATATTTTGTTCCCAGAAGCACCTATAGGACTTGAAGTGTGTTAGTCCCATCACACAGAGATCATATATTTTGTTCCCAGAAGCACCTATAGGACTTGAAGTGTGTTAGTCCCATCACACAGACCTATATTTTCTTCCCAGAGGCACCTATAGGACTTGAAGTGTGTTAGTCCCATCACACAGAGATCATATATTTTGTTCCCAGAAGCACCTATAGGACTTGAAGTGTGTTAGTCCCATCACACAGAGATCATATATTTTGTTCCCAGAAGCACCTATAGGACTTGAAGTGTGTTAGTCCCATCACACAGAGATCATATATTTTGTTCCCAGAAGCACCTATAGGACTTGAAGTGTGTTAGTCCCATCACACAGAGATCATATATTTTGTTCCCAGAAGCACCTATAGGACTTGAAGTGTGTTAGTCCCATCACACAGACCTATATTTTCTTCCCAGAGGCACCTATAGGACTTGAAGTGTGTTAGTCCCATCACACAGAGATCATATATTTTGTTCCCAGAAGCACCTATAGGACTTGAAGTGTGTTAGTCCCATCACACAGAGATCATATATTTTGTTCCCAGAAGCACCAATAGGACTTGAAGTGTGTTAGTCCCATCACACAGAGATCCTATATTTTGTTCCCAGAAGCACCTATAGGACTTGAAGTGTGTTAGTCCCATCACACAGAGATCATATATTTTGTTCCCAGAAGCACCTATAGGACTTGAAGTGTGTTAGTCCCATCACACAGAGATCCTATATTTTGTTCCCAGAAGCACCTATAGGACTTGAAGTGTGTTAGTCCCATCACACAGAGATCATATATTTTGTTCCCAGAAGCACCTATAGGACTTGAAGTGTGTTAGTCCCATCACACAGACCTATATTTTCTTCCCAGAAGCACCTATAGGACTTCTAGTGTGTTAGTGGCATCACACAGAGCTCCTCTATTTTCTTCTCAGCAGCACCCACAGGACTTCTAGTGTGTTAGTGGCATCACACAGAGCTCCTCTATTTTCTTTGCAGAAGCACCCATAGGACTTCTAGTGTGTTAGTGGCATCACACAGAGCTCCTATATTTTCTTCTCAGCAGCACCCACAGGACTTCTAGTGTGTTAGTGGCATCACACAGAGCTCCTCTATTTTCTTTGCAGAAGCACCCACAGGACTTCTAGTGTGTTAGTGGCATCACACAGAGCTCCTATATTTTCTTCTCAGCAGCACCCACAGGACTTCTAGTGTGTTAGTGGCATCACACAGAGCTCCTCTATTTTCTTTGCAGAAGCACCCATAGGACTTCTAGTGTGTTAGTGGCATCACACAGAGCTCCTATATATTCTTCTCAGCAGCACCCACAGGACTACCGACTACAATGGCTGGAAGACCGCCAAGGGGAGGCAGAGCGTGCAGAGCCAAGAACACAGGGCAGGCAGGCTCTGTTTCTAGTGGACGTGGCCGTGGCCGTGGACGTGGTCGTGCATCGTCATCAGCACGTGGCCATGGGACACGCGCGTCTTTGTTTTCGGCAGCTGGACATGTGGAGCCGCATCATGCTGAAGGCTTGGTAGAATGGATGACCAAGCCCTCCTCATCCTCCTCATCCTCTCTCACCCAGGCTCAGGGTACTGGCAGAGCATCATCAGCCACCCCTTCCCTAGACCCACCATGTCCTCCTGAGGAGTCCCCCGAACTCTTTGAGCACAGTGTTGGGTACATGCTCCAGGAGGATGCCCAACGATTCTAAGGCTCGGATGATGATACCCAGCTTGAGGAATCTGGCAGTACTGTTCCACCAGCTGCAGCTTACTGCCAGGTTTGCTCTAGTGGTGAAGAGGGAGGGGATGATGAGGTCACTGACTCCACGTGGGTGCCTGAAGGGAGAGAGGATGAGGAGGAGGACGAGGAGGAGGAGGATGCGGCGTCACATGTCCAACGAGGCAGGATGCCCCCTGGAGGCCAGGTAGAGGCCAGCACAGCAACTGTACAACACCGCAGAGCTCCGCCTGTGCAGGGCGCTGCCTCTGCACGTTATCAGAAAAGTTCTTTGGTGTGGGCCTTTTTTGAGACGAGTGCATCAGATCGCACCACTGCTATTTGCAATATTTGTCTCAAGCGTATCTCGCGTGGCCAAAACATCAGCCGCTTGGGCACCACAAGCATGACCAGACATATGGCGACCTGCCATGCAGCTCGTTGGCAGGCACACATAAAAGACCCACACCAAAGAACTAAGCGGACCTCTCCTTGCTCCTCCTCAGCTGGGATCTCCATCCCCACTACACCTTCAGTCCTCTCTGAAAGCTGCTCTGAGAGGACTGAAGGTGTAGAATTAGGTGTGTCACAACCAAGTACTTGCAGTACACCGACGTCCGATTGCAGTAGGCAAATTTCCCTGCCCCAGCTGCTGGACCGTAGAAAGAAGTACACTCCCAGCCATCCACATGCCCAGCGGTTGAATGCTAGCCTGGCTAAATTGCTAGCACTTCAACTGCTGCCTTTTCAGTTGGTAGACTCGGCCCCCTTCCGTGAGTTTGTTCAATGTGCGGTTCCTCAGTGGCAGGTTCCCAAACGCCACTTTTTCTCACGGAAGGCGATTCCGTCTCTCTACCGGCATGTGGAGGGCAATGTCCATGCCTCGCTGGACAGGGCGGTCAGCGGTAAGGTGCATATTACCGCTGACTCATGGTCCAGCAGGCATGGACAGGGACGGTACCTTTCTTTCACGGCCCATTGGGTCACTCTATTGGCAGCTGGGAGGGATGCAGGACAAGTTGCAGTAGTGTTGGAGGTTGTTCCGCCACCACGCCTCCAAAACGCTACTACTGCTACTGGTTGTGACACACCTCTCTCCTCCACCCCCTCCTCTTCTTCTTCCTCCAGTGCTCTGTCCTTGGAACCAGCGGTGCTCCGTAGGCGTACAAGGGGCTACGCAAGTACGCAGGCAAAAAGATGCCATGCCGTGCTTGCGCTGGTGTGTTTGGGGGACAGGAGCCACACTGGGCCAGAGGTTCTGGCAGCTCTGCAGGGGCAGGCCGAGAGGTGGTTGACGCCACGTCAGCTTAAGCCAGGAATGGTCGTTTCTGACAATGGCACCAACCTCCTCTCCGCCCTGCGACAGGGGCAGCTCACCCATGTGCCCTGCATGGCTCACGTCCTCAACCTGGTGGTGCAGCGGTTCTTGGGCAGGTTCCCAGGCTTACAGGATGTCCTGAGGCAGGCCAGGAAAGTCTGTGTGCATTTCCGCCGATCTTATAATGCCAGTGCTCGGCTGACTGAGCTGCAAAAGGAGCTGAACCTGCCCAAGAACCGCCTAATATCTGACATGCCCACCAGGTGGAACTCAACGTTGGCCATGCTGCAGCGACTGCACACGCAGCAGAGGGCCATCAATGAGTACCTTTGCGACTACGGCACCAGGACAGGGTCAGGGGAGCTTGGTTTTTTTTCCCCACGTCAGTGGAGCATGATCAGGGATGCATGCACTGTCCTCTCACCATTTGAGGAGGCCACGAGGATGGTGAGCAGTGACAGTGCATGCATCAGTGACACTGTCCCTCTTGTCCACCTGTTGGAGCATACGCTGCGTGGGATAATGGACAGGGCACTTGAGGCAGAACAGAGGCAGGAAGAGGAGGACTTCCTTGCCTCTCAAGGCCCCCTTTATCCGGACAGTGTTCCTTCTGTCCCACCCATCACACAGGAAGAGGATGAGGAGGAGGAGGAGGAGGAGGAGGAGGATTGTGTGAGCATGGAGGTGGAGCCTGGCACTCAGCATCAGCAGCAGCAGTCTTTTAGGGATGATGTACAGTCCCAACAAACCAGTGGACTTGTACGTGGCTGGGAGGAGGTGGCTGGCGATCATGTCATCCTCAGTGACCCAGAAGACTCCGGACCGAATGCCTCAGCTAACCTACGCTGCATGGCCTCCCTGATCCTGAAAAGCCTGCGGAAGGATCCTCGTGTTCTTCGGATCAAGGAGAGGGACCATTACTGGCTGGCCACTCTCCTTGATCCGCGGTACAAGGGTAAGGTTGCGGACCTTATCTTGCCGTCGCAGAGGGAGCAGAGGATGAGACATCTCAGGGAGGCCTTGCAGAAAGGTCTGTGCAACGCGTTCCCAGAAACTGGGAGGCTACAAACTCCTGGTCCTGGGCGACGAGTTGCTGAGGCTTCGGTCAGTAGCAGAAGGAGCGGTGGGGAAGGTGGACGTCTGACCGATGCGTTCAGACAATTTTTTAGTCCGCAGCCCCAAGGTATGATCGGTTCCAGCAACCATCGCCAGCGTCTGATATACATGGTGCAGGAATACCTTGGGGCAAGGTCAGACTTGGACACCTTTCCCACCAAAAATCCTCTGGCTTACTGGGTCCTGAGGATGGATCACTGGCCAGAGCTTGCACAGTATGCAATTGAGCTACTGGCCTGTCCTGCCTCCAGTGTTCTTTCCGAACGCACATTCAGTGCTGCTGGAGGATTTGTCACCGATCATAGGGTGCGCCTGTCCACCGCCTCGGTTGATCGACTGACCTTCATCAAAATGAATCAGTCTTGGATCACCACCAGCTACCAGGCACCTGAGGCGGATATAACCGAATAATTTTTAATATCACATCCCTTCAAGACTGCCTATGCTGATGCTGAGTGACTGTCCTATTATGTTCACTGACTATCCTCTTCCTCCTCCTCAATGATCCATGCCACCACACCAGTGCCTAAGGCACAATTTTTCAGCCCCTGTTTAACAGGGGCGTGTACATACAATTTTTATAAAAAAATGCTTTGCAACACGTGTGACTGCTGTGCTCCAAGTACAGTATCTGTGAGGGGTTGCAGTGTTGTGGCACCAGCACCAGTGCCTAAGGCAAATTTTTCAGCCCCTGTTTAACAGGGGCGTGTACTTACAATTTTTTAAAAAAATGCTTCGCAACACGTGTGACTGCTGTGCTCCAAGTACAGTATCTGTGAGGGGTTGCAGTGTTGTGGCACCAGCACCAGTGCCTAAGGCAAATTTTTCAGCCCCTGTTTAACAGGGGCGTGTACTTACAATTTTTTTAAAAAAATGCTTCGCAACACGTGTGACTGCTGTGCTCCAAGTACAGTATCTGTGAGGGGTTGCAGTGTTGTGGCACCAGCACCAGTGCCTAAGGCAAATTTTTCAGCCCCTGTTTAACAGGGGCGTGTACTTACAATTTTTTAAAAAAATGCTTCGCAACACGTGTGACTGCTGTGCTCCAAGTACAGTATCTGTGAGGGGTTGCAGTGTTGTGGCACCAGCACCAGTGCCTAAGGCAAATTTTTCAGCCCCTGTTTAACAGGGGCGTGTACTTACAATTTTTTAAAAAAATGCTTTGCAACACGTGTGACTGCTGTGCTCCAAGTACAGTATCTGTGAGGGGTTGCAGTGTTGTGGCACCAGCACCAGTGCCTAAGGCACAATTTTTCAGCCCCTGTTTAACAGGGGCGGGTAATTACAATTTTTTAAAAAATGCTTTGCAACACGTGTGACTGCTGTGCTCCAAGTACAGTATCTGTGAGGGGTTGCAGTGTTGTGGCACCAGCACCAGTGCCTAAGGCACAATTTTTCAGCCCCTGTTTAACAGGGGCGGGTAATTACAATTTTTTAAAAAAATGCTTTGCAACACGTGTGACTGCTGTGCTCCAAGTACAGTATCTGTGAGGGGTTGCAGTGTTGTGGCACCAGCACCAGTGCCTAAGGCAAATTTTTCAGCCCCTGTTTAACAGGGGCGTGTACTTACAATTTTTTAAAAAAATGCTTCGCAACACGTGTGACTGCTGTGCTCCAAGTACAGTATCTGTGAGGGGTTGCAGTGTTGTGGCACCAGCACCAGTGCCTAAGGCAAATTTTTCAGCCCCTGTTTAACAGGGGCGTGTACTTACAATTTTTTAAAAAAATGCTTTGCAACACGTGTGACTGCTGTGCTCCAAGTACAGTATCTGTGAGGGGTTGCAGTGTTGTGGCACCAGCACCAGTGCCTAAGGCACAATTTTTCAGCCCCTGTTTAACAGGGGCGGGTAATTACAATTTTTTTAAAAAATGCTTTGCAACACGTGTGACTGCTGTGCTCCAAGTACAGTATCTGTGAGGGGTTGCAGTGTTGTGGCACCAGCACCAGTGCCTAAGGCACAATTTTTCAGCCCCTGTTTAACAGGGGCGGGTAATTACAATTTTTAAAAAAAATGCTTTGCAACACGTGTGACTGCTGTGCTCCAAGTACAGTATCTGTGAGGGGTTGCAGTGTTGTGGCACCAGCACCAGTGCCTAAGGCACAATTTTTCAGCCCCTGTTTAACAGGGGCGGGTAATTACAAATCTTGATCTAATAGTTCACAGCAGGGCCCATTCCTGCGCCCACCAAGAGTAACTATGAGGGCCTACAGTCTTGTGGCAACACCGTCCACCACCACCGCCAAAGGCCCAATTTTTCTGCCCTGTTCATCAGGTGCTTGCAATTACAAATCTTGATCTAATAACTCACAGCAGGGCCCATTCTTGCGCCCACCAAGAGTAACTGTGAGAGCTTACAGTCTTGTGGCAACACCGTCCACCACCACCGCCAAAGGCCCAATATTTCTGCCCTGTTCATCAGGTGCTTGCAATTACAAATCTTGATCTAATAACTCACAGCAGTGCCCATTCTTGCGCCCACCAAGAGTAACTGTGAGAGCTTACAGTCTTGTGGCAACACCGTCCACCACCACCGCCAAAGGCCCAATTTTTCTGCCCTGTTCATCAGGTGCTTGCAATTACAAATCTTGATCTAATAACTCACAGTAGGGCCCATTCCTGCGCCCACCAAGAGTAACTGTGAGAGCTTACAGTCTTGTGGCAACACCGTCCACCACCACCACCACCCCCAATTTTTCTGCCCTGTTCAACAGGTGCATGCAATTACAAATCTTGATCTATTAACTCACAGCAGGGCCCATTCCTGTGCCCACCAGTCTTGTGGCTACACCAACATCTAATAGGGCAAATTTCTGCAGAGTATATACGCCAGGCCCCTACTTTCAAACATCCAACTTACAAACGACTCCTACTTGCAAATGGAAAGAGAAAACAGGAAGTGAGAGGAAATCTACCCCTAGGAAGGGAAATTCTATCCTGTTAGATTTAATTTGGGAAAAAGGTATCTCCTCTCTACTGATACTTTATCACCAATCCTTGTTTCAATTAAAACCCCACTTTTTCCAAAAACATTTGTCATTGGGACGGAAAGTGAGGTGACATGTTCTGAACAGATGTGCAAAGACAGCAAATGTTACAGGGGTGATAACCCCTCCCTATGTTCTCCAAAAAGCTTAAAAATTGATTTTTTTGGGATGGAGCTACACTTCATAATGTACCTGTTCAGATTCTACTTAAGAACAAACCTAAAGCCGCAAGTGGTTTTAAATGGCTTCTTTTTTTCCTTTAAAAATGTCATTTTGTGCAAGGACAGTTCTAAACACGGGAAACACATGCCACTTCACAGGCATACTTTAGACACCCCCCAGGTACCATATTTAAAGGAAAATTTCACTTTTTTTTTTTTCACTTTATGCATCATTAAAATGACTGCTCCCGAAAAAACGTTAGTTTTTAAAAGTTCTTTTTGCATTGATATATGTCCCCTGGGGCAGGACCCGGGTCCCCAAACCTGTTTTATGACATTAACATGCATATTGGCCGTTGTAATTAGCACTTTTGATTTCGAACGTTCGCGTCCATTATAACGTATAGGGTTCGAAAATTCGCGCGAACTTTCGGTCGGTTCGAAGGTTCTGGTGCGAACCGAACCCGGGGGTGTTCGGCTCATCCCTAGTGCCCACCAGTGCCCATCAGTGCCGCCTATCAATGCCCATCAGTGCCGCATATCTGTGCCACCTATCAGTGCCGCCTATCAGTGCCCATCGTCAGTTGCCATCGGTGCCATATCATTGGTGCCACCTTATCGGTGCTGCCTTATCAGTTTATCAGCTTATCAGTGCCCATCAGTGAAGGAGATAACTTACTTATTTGCAAAATTTTGTAACAAAAATTAAGAAAACATTTTTTTTTTTTTCAACATTTTCGGTCTTTTTTTATTTGTTTAGCAAAAAATAAAAACCACAGAGGTGATCAAATACCACCAAAAGAAAGCTCTATTTGTAGAAACAAAATGATAAAAATGTAGTTCTGGTACAGTGTAGCATGACCGCACAATTGTCATTTAAAAAGTGACAGCACTGAAAGTTTTAAATTTTGCCTGGGCAGGAAGGTGCGAAAGTGCCCTGTATGGAAGTGGTTAAAGAAAATGCATTTGAAAGACCGCTGCGCAAATACTGTGTGATATAAAATATCGCAATGACCACCATTTTATTCTCCAGAGTCTTTCTTAAAAAAAAAACAATATATATATATATATATATATATATATATATATATATATATATATATTAGACATGTGCAATTAGTTTAGTTACAAATTCGTTTTCCGTTAAAATTCGTTATATTTGTTAATTCGTAAGCAAACGAATGGTTTACAAAAAATTCTAACGAAAAACGAACTATCAAAAAGAATGAATATGGAAAACAACGAAACTACGAAAGAATAAAAATCCAAAAAATGAAAACGGAATCAACGAAAATACCGAACAAAGATTCAAAATAACAAAAATCAAAATGAACGAAAAATCGAAATTACGAATATTCGGAAAACGGAAATCAAAACAACGAAAATTCTGCTGATCGAGAATTCGAAAGAACGAATGTTAGTTCTGATTCTGAAATATTCCATCCAGAGTCCGCATAGGGTGTGGTTGGGTCGGAGGCACTGTTTTAGTGGATTTTTGAGTTAAGTTCTGACTTGTGAGAGAGAAATTCTTTGTTTCTTAAACATATAAATAGCATACGTAAAATGTATGCATTATTCTCTGATTACGAATCTACAAAAACAATGTTACGAAAGTACCAATAAATGAGGCAGTCAATCTCAGGAATGTACGAATGTAATTAAATCTGCGAAAATACGAATTTCGAATCAACGAAAATTAGATTTACGGAAATACGAATCAACGAAAAAATAACTTTTCCGAAAATATGAATGCGTCCGAATATGAAATATAACGAAAATACGAATTTCGAATCAACGAAAATTAGACTAACAGAAATAGGAATCAACGAAAAAATAACTCTTACGAAAATACGAACGAGTCCGAATACGAAAACCCACGTCTTACGAAATTACGAATCAACGGAAACGAACAGAAACGAAACGAAACTAAACAAATTTTTCTATTGTGCACATGTCTAATAATATATAAAATGTTTGGGGGTTCAAATAACATTTTCTAGCAAAAAATACTGATTTTAACTTGTAAACAACAAGTGTCAGAAATAGGCTTGGTCCAGAAGTGGTTAATAAAGTTATTCTTTAACCACTTGACCCCCGGAAGGTTTCAACCCCTTCCTGACCAGAATTTTTTTTTTTGCAATTTGGAACTGCACTAATTTAACTGGTAATTGAGCAGTCATGCAATGCTGTACCCAAACAAAATGTAATAGCCTACTTTAGCCATTGGGAGGGGAACTCCTGCTGCTATCAGGAAAGGAAAATTACGGTAAGTATTTGATAGGAATTTTTCATTTTCCTGACAGACTCCATGGCAGCAACATGTGGGAAATAACTCACCATACACCAAAAATGCTGAACAAAGATTTAATTAACACCGTCAACAGACAGTACTTTCAAACCAAAATTGACAGAAGACAGAGCTGGTTCAACACAATAATGAGACATAAATGTATGGATTGATGACCAGGAAGCTGCCCTGCAGATCACTTCAGGTGCGACATGACATGAGGCTGCCCATGAAGCTGAGAGACTTCTGGTTGAGTGCACTGTTACCTCCTCAGGAGGAGCCAAGCCTTTTCTTTATATGCCCATTGGATAGCTTGGATGACCCATGCAGCAATGGATCGGACGGAAGCCTGGAGTCCCCTGTTTTTCCCGTGGAACAGGACAAAGAGATAGTCAGATTGTTGAAAGGAAGCCATAGCCTCCAGGTATTGTTTCAAGGAGACTCCCACATCGAGGGGATGCAGCTCAAGACTTCCGGCTGATTTAAGGTAGGAATCGTGATTTCCTGATTCTCGTGAAAAATTCAGGTGACCTTGGGGTTTGCCCCTAGCATTGGGATTATAACCACTCTGTATGGAAAAAAGGTAAGCAAGGGCTCCTTTGACCGTAAAGACTGAATTTCAGAAATCCTCTTTGCCGAAGTTATGGCTACCAGGAAGGTACATTTTGTCTAACTCTGAATGGTACAAACCACAATATGTACCTCCTCTTTTATAAATGACTATTTGAACATTATCAATGAGGCCTTCTCTGAGGGCCTCATTGATAAGGATGTATACGATTACCTGAATGTTCGGTCTCCCAGGGTGGCGACATTTTATGCACTCCCCAAAGTGCATAAGGACCCCTTGTTGCCCCCTGGGAGACCGATAATTTTGGGAATCGGATGTCTCAGCGAAAACGCTAGCAGACTTGTAGATGCTACTTGAATGACCCATGTCACAGCATTACCCTCCTATACGCGTGATACATTAGATCTCCTAAAACAAATTGAGGGACTGGTCGGTCCTCCCAACTCCCTGCTCGTGACGTTGAATGTCGAGGCACTTTACTCGAGCATCCCACACGAGCGGGGAGTTGGGATGATACGTACCTTCCTCCGTGAGGAGGACCACCATCAATGGAATTACAACGAGTTTGTGCTGAAACTGCTGGAGTTTGTCCTCACACATAATTGGTTCTGCTTTATGGACGCCCACTACCTCCAGATACAGGGAGTAGCCATGGGCACATGTTTTGCACCTGCCTACGCGAACCTGTATCTGGGTGGGTGGGAGAGACATCTTTTTCTGAGTGATACCTATATGGACTACATCGATAAGGTCTTCGTGTGAAGACGCTACATCAATGATATTTTTATCGTGTGGACGGGTACCCAGACCTTGTTGGAGGAGTTTGTGCAGGTCTGGTATGGATATTAAGGGGAACACTGTGCCAATTTTTTTTTTTAAACGCCCCCCCCCTCCCAAAATCCATACCAGACCCTTATCCAAGCACACAACCTGTTAAGCCACAGGAAAAGAGGAGGGGTGAGGGAGCGCCCTCCCTCCTCCTGAACCGTACCAGGCCACATGCCCTCAACATGGGGAGGGTGCTTTGGGGTTCCTCCAAAAACACCTTGTCCCCATGTTGATAAGGACAAGGGCCTCATCTCCACAACCCTGGCCCGGTGGTTGTGGGGGTCTGCGGGTGGGGGGCTTATTGGAATCCGCAAGCCGCCTTTAACAAGAGGACCCATAGATCCCGGGCCCCCATGTGAATGGGTATCGGGTACATTGTACCCCTACACATTCACCAAAAAAAGCAGTAAAATGTGACAAAAGACAATAGCCGGTTTTTGAAAATTCTGTTATTAAAAATATCTTCTTCTTTCCCCGCTTCTTCCTTCGGTCTTCTCCATCTTCCTCCAGCTTCTTCTTCCCCCGGCTTCTTCCTCCATCTTCCTCCGCTTATTCCTCAGGTCTTCTCCATCTTTCTCTGGCTTCTTCCCTCCCCGCTTCTTCCTGCATCTTCTTCCGCTTCTTCCTCCAGTCTTCTCCATCTTCATCCGGCTTCTCCTTCCCCCGGTCCATCCTCCGGTCTTTCTCCTCAGCCGCTCCCGCTGAACATTCAAAAAACAAACCTCCTGTGCTGCTTTCCATTTGTATGGAGAGTTGAAGTCTTACTTGGCCTTATTTGGGTGCTATTTTCTGGGACTGCAGGATAATTTTTCAGTGCTATAGTAAATGACCCCCAAAGTGTCTCACAATTTGAACACTACTTACATGTGCACATTCCCACTGCTACCAATGACACAAACTGTACTCTATCATGGCTCAGTGGGCCATAATTTTGTATGTTTATGCTATGGTTCTCATGCACGCAGATTTTCTTACTAGGAGCGTTAATGCAGTTGCCATGAGGTGGCCAGTCTCCTGGTGAGGCATGAACGAACATCCTTAAAAGAGCAAACAGCATTACTACCTCCTCTAATGTCGGGAGGAATATGCTCAAGGGCCATAAATTTGATAGTGTTCAAGCTAAAATCATGGAAAAGCCCCACATGTTGGCTTTTCTGTTTGTTGTTATCGCTATTGTCTATTCTATATTTGGTTCTACTGTACTCTGCCATATCTTGTTTTGGTCAGGAGTTCTATGAATACAAATTCCTTCCCCCTTTCTTCCTCCCCTTTCTCCCCTCCCCTTTCCCCCTTCTTTTTTCCCCCTTTTTTTTTTTCCCTTTTCCCCTTGACCTCCCCCTTCCCTCCCCAAAATAATATCGCCCCCTACTGAATTTGGTCATAATAAATATTCATATATATAATATACATTTTATGTAATTGGATTTATATGCAAATATTCATTGTATTTTCTGATATGTTATTGAAAAATTAATACATTTTATTGACTGTTAATAACATAAGTTTAGATTCAAAGATTTTGGTCTTTTGAAAACTATTTCCAAGTTATTTCCTATTTCCAAATTTTAGATTATGTTTTTGACTTGTAAATGCATCTGCGTCTCTTTTAGGCGATATATTGCTACCCGATATCCATCTCCCTTAGTTGGATAGTTCTGTCATTGTGGTGTGTTCGGTGCGCCAACGCCCCTAAAAATGCAGTTTTTGGGTGACCATACGGACGCCCAGGGTGTATCCATGTTTATGGAGCACCCGATCTGCTGTGCAACATATGCGTGCGCCTTTGCCTCTTGGAGGCCCTTGTTTGCTAATTCTGTGTGAACAGTTCCCAGTCCATCTGAGGGAGCTCGGAGTCTACCACACTCGTATGGCCCTTAGGACCTAGCGATAGTGAGTACATCTTCGCAACGGCAGGTGCACGCGTGGCACAGCTGTTAGCACTTAATGAGAACGGGTGTGCTTCTGGAGTGACTGGCGCGCGCGCGACACAGTTAATACGTCCGCTGTAAGCAGTCGAACAACGCTGCGGGAACCAACGGACACAAGCACATTGCTCTATGTCTCTAAGGTAATTGCTAAACCTTTTTTGAACTTTAAACAAATGTTTTCCCAACCAGCGACGAATGCAATTGCATAGCCGCGGTTGGAGGATTAATTTATATATATATATATATATATATATATATATATATATATATATATATATATATATGCAGCCCCGTTTTTGAAATGGCTGGGCAATCTATAATTATGATTAATTATTCACTAGAGAGTTCCAGAGCAAACCTCAACAGAAGGAGGTGTGTGGTCCTTGGTACTGAGTCAGCTGCTAGATTGAACCAAGTAAGTAGAGCCTATTTAATTCTTGAGCTTTAAATGTGTTTTCTTTTGGGGAGGATGATAACTTAATCAATTTTTATCGTACCCCATACACATGGGATCACTATCATAAAATCCCCTGCCCCCCCTTTTGTCCTCCTTCTCGCCTTTTCTTATATATTTTCTTGCTGGTCATTGTCTACCATCTGTGGCCACCTGTGGCGTTGAGGTGGTTCTTTGGCGCAGCTGATCATTTCACCATCCCGGCAATTCTGGTCTTGTCTCAGGAAACAGCAGTAAGCAGTGATGGCCCGATAGGGGAGATGCATTTGCATAATCTTAAATGATGAATGTATAATTAAATATTTTTTTTGAACTAATTGGAAATATTCTATTATTGTCTACTAGATAGCATTATAGTGTACAAACGGACAGCATCCCCTGAGGAAGCCCAATAAAGGGGCAAAACTTTGGGAATTACCATCATGCTGCATCGTTTATAACGTACAATGTGCTGTACTGCATTTCCTTGTTCCTGTATATTTTAGTAATCTTTGTTTTTGTTGTTCAAAAATAAAAGAATATTTTATACATTATACTTTGACTTAGAATATTGCACCTTCAAAGTCCCTAGCCACCAGTGCCTTAACCTTGATAAAGGTGGTGGGAATAAGTCACAGGCCAAATATATGGGACCTAATGCTCAAAAAGCACTTCAAATACTCAATTCACAGAGTCAAATTCACAGTGGATCTATGGATACCACACCACAACTGAATTTTGCTAACTCACAAAATACACTCAATCTACTTCCTATAGTTCAATCACTAACTTTTAAAAAGCAAAGTACCCTTGATTCTCACATTAACCATAAGTATAAAAAATGTAGTGCTAAAGTAAACACAATGTGATAAAGTGAATACCATACAAATAAAAAACATATGTGACGGGCAAATATAAGTGAATATACACAACATTCAAGTGAATATAAAACGTGTATATATATATATATATCACATATAATGTGAGAATAAGAATAAAAGTGAACTCCAGTACGGTCAAAACAAAAGGGAATGGAGGGGAATGAACCCAACCAAACAACAGATTATATAATAAAGTCCAAATGAATCAAATAATCAAATTGTGCGCTGGTGTCAGCAGATCTCTGTAGATAATTCTGAAGCATATGGAGGCTGAACAAAGATGTCTTATACAGCTAGATAGGTGGTATGGAGAGATTGAATACTCTTACTGCAAGGGTTGGATACAACTGCCATACGACATTGTATCATATAGACGTGAGCGCTTAACCTCTTGCGCTGGAAAGTACCGGATCAGGTAGACAGGAACCGGGCAGCGGTCAGTGCGACTGATGAAACCACATGCAACCGAGCCTCGAACTCCCAAACGATCCTCCTGATAGAATCCCAAAAGCAAGGGAAGGGATAGAAACAAAAAATCAACGGAAGCGACTCCTATGGTGCAGGTCAAAAAAGGTAACTAAAATGTATTCACATTATGCATGTGACAATAAAATCTTGAGAATAAAAATTGTATTAATTGCATAATGTGAATACATTTTAGTTACCTTTTTTGACCTGCACTATTGGAGTCGCTTCCGTTGTTTTTTTGTTTCTATCCCTTCCCTTGCTTTTGGGATTCTATCGGGTGGATCGTTTGGGAGTTTGAGGCTCGGTTGCATGTGGTTTCATCAGTTGCACTGTCCGCTGCCCGGTTCCTGTCTACCTGATCCGGTACTTTCCATCGCAAGAGGTTAAGCGCTCACGTCTATATGATACAATGTCGTATGGCAGTTGTATCCAACCCTTGCGGTAAGAGTATTCAATCTCTCCATACCACCTATCTAGCTGTATAAGACATCTTTGTTCAGCCTCCATATGCTTCAGAATTATCTACAGAGATCTGCTGACTAGACATGTGCAAAAGGAAAAAATTTGTTTCGTTTCGTTTTAATTCGTTAATTAATTAATTTTGTTTAGTTAGATTCGTTAAATTTGTTAAATTCGTTTTCGGATTTCGTTTAGTTTCGACCGATTTTCGAATTCGAAAATATTTTGCGACCCGACTTTGGGTCCACGTATCTCGGGGTTACTTGGTGATAGAAACACCAAATTTGGATATGTTGTAGTGCTAGTTCTACTGTGTTTGCATACCAAATTTGGTGTTTTGGTGACCCGAGATATGTGGCCCCAAAGTCGGGTCGAAAAATGTCATTCTCTGCTGCAGAAAAGTGCTTGACATTTTGCGACCCGACTTTGGGGCCACGTATCTCGGGGCCACTTATAGCTAGAAACCCCAAATTGGTATGCAAACACAGTAGAACTAGCACTACAACCTCTCCAAATTTGGTGTTTCTATCACCAAGTAACCCCAAGATACGTGGATCCAAAGTCGGGTCACAAAATATTTTCGAATTCGGTTGAAATAGTTTCAAATGCGGTTGAAATCATTTCAAATGCAGTTGAAATAATTTCAAATGCAGTTGAAATAATTTCAAATGCAGTTGAAATAATTTCAAATGCAGTTGAAATGATTTCAACCGCATTTGAAACTATTTTAACCGAATTCGAAAATATTTTGTGACCCGACTTTAAAAAAAAAAATGAAAATGATTCTAATAGTCTGCAGAAGATCTGCAAAAAAAAAAAAAGAAGTGAAATGGCTGTTAATAGTCTACAGGAGATCTGCTATTAAATTATATATTTTTTTTATTCTGTTCTAATCTTCTAATTAGAATTATACATTTTGGAACATGGTTATATTTACTTCTATACATCTGTCACATAAAAAAAAGGATGTGAAATGGCTGTCACAGATGTCGATCGCAAGGCAAGTACATATGCTGTATCTCATTGTCCACTTGGCACAACACCTGCCACAAGCGCCAAGACACCTGCCATGAGTGCCACGTGACCGACCACAAGTGCCACGTGACCAAGTTGTGGATTGTCCATTTGCCATGTCACCTGCCACAAGTTATGGGGTTCCTAGCACCAAGTGACCCCCAGATATGGGGCATATGTCAAGTACTTTTCTACAGCAGAGAATTACATTTTGTGACCCGACTTTGGGGACACGTATCTCGGGGCCACTTATAGCTAGAAACCCCAAATTTGGTATGCAAACACAGTAGAACTAGCACTACAACCTCGCCAAAAAGTTTTTATCACCAAGTAACCCCGAGATACGTGGACCCAAATTCGCGTCGCAAAATATTTTCGAATCCGGTTGAAATAGTTTCAAATGCGGTTGAAAAAGTTTCAAATGCGGTTGAAAAAATTTCAAATGCGGTTGAAAAAATTTCAAATGCGGTTGAAAAAATTTCAAATGCGGTTGAAAAAATTTCAAATGCAGTTGAAAAAATTTCAAATGCAGTTGAAAAAATTTCAAATCATGTTGAAAAAATTTCAAATCATGTTGAAAAAATTTCAAATCATGTTGATACTATTTCAAGCGGATTCGAAAATATTTTGCGACCCGACTTTGAAAAAAAAAATGAAATTGATTCTAACAGTCTGCAGAAGATCTGCAAAAAAAAAAAGAAGTGAAATGGCTGTTAATAGTCTACAGGAGATCTGCTATTAAATTATATATTTTTTTTCTATTCTGTTCTAATCTTTTCTATTTGAATTATACATTTTGGAAGATGGTTATTTACTTTTATACATCTGTCACATAAAAAAAAAAGATGTGAAATGGCTGTCACGGATGTCGATCGCAAGGCAAGTACATATGCTGTATGTCATTGTCCACTTGCCACAACACCTGCCACAAGTGCCAAGACACCTGCCATGAGTGCCACCCGAATTTGAAAAAAAAAATGAAATTGATTCTAACAGTCTGCAGAAGATCTGCAAAAAAAAAGTGAAATGGCTGTTAATAGTCTGCAGGAGATCTGCTAAAAAAAGAAATAGATGCTAATAGTCTGCAGGAGATCTGGTGAGAAAACAAAATAGATACTAATAGTCTGTAGTTGTAGTGCTAGTTCTACTGTGTTTGCATACCAAATTTGGGTTTTCTAGCTACAAGTAGCCCCGAGATACGTGGCCCCAAAGTCGGGTCACAAAATTTAATTCTCTGCTGCAGAAAAGTACTTGACATATCGCCCCTATCTTGGGGTCACTTGGTGCTAGGAACCCCACAACTTGTGGCAGGTGACGTGGCAAGTGGACTATCCACAACTTGGTCACGTGGCACGCGTGGCCGGTCACGTGGCACTCGTGGCAGGTGTCGTGCCACTCGTGGCAGGTGTCGTGGCACTTGTGGCAAGTGAACAATACACAACTTGTGGCAGGTGATGTGGCAAGTGGACAATGACATACAGCATATGTACTTGCCTTGCGATCGACATCCGTGTTAGACGTGCAAAAAGAAAAAAATTGTTTTGTTTCGTTTTAATTCGTTAATTAATTCATTTTGTTTAGTTAGATTCGTTAAATTCGTTTTTTATTTGAAAATATTTCAACCGGATTTGAAAATATTTCAACCGGATTTGAAAATATTTCAACCGGATTTGAAAATATTTCAACCGGATTTAAAAATATTTCAACCGAATTTAAAAATATTTCAACCGGATTTAAAATTATTTCAACTGCATTAGAAACTATTTCAACCAGATTTGAAAATATTTCAACTGCATTAGAAACTATTTCAACCAGATTTGAAATAGTTTCTAATGCAGTTGAAATAGTTTCTAATGCAGTTGAAATAGTTAGCTATAAGTGGCCCCGAGATACGTGGCCCCAAAGTCGGGTCACAAAATGTAATTCTCTGCTGTAGAAAAGTACTTGACATATGCCCCATATCTGGGGGTCACTTGGTGCTAGGAACTCCATAACTTGTGGCAGGTGACATGGCAAGTGGACAATCCACAACTTGGTCACGTGGCAGGTCACGTGGCACTTGTGGTCGGTCACGTGGCACTCGTGGCCGGTCATGTGGCAATCGTGGCAGGTGTCTTGGCACTTGTGGCAGGTGTTGTGGCAAGTGGACAATGACATACAGCATATGTACTTGCCTTGCGACCGACATCCGTGACAGCCATTTCACATCTTTTTTTTTATGTGACAGATGTATATAAGTAAATAACCATCTTCCAAAATTTATAATTCAAATAGAAAGATTAGAACAGAATAGAAAAAAATATATAATTTAATAGCAGATCTCCTGTAGACTATTAACAGCCATTTCACTTCTTTTTTTTTTGCAGATCTTCTGCAGACTGTTAGAATCAATTTCATTTTTTTTTTCAAAGTCGGGTCGCAAAATATTTTCTAATCCGCTTGAAATTTTTTCAACTGCATTTGAAATTTTTTCAACTGCATTTGAAATTTTTTCAACTGCATTTGAAATTTTTTCAACTGCATTTGAAATTTTTTCAACTGCATTTGAAATTTTTTCAACTGCATTTGAAATTTTTTCAACTGCATTTGAAATTATTTCAACTGCATTTGAAATTATTTCAACTGCATTTGAAATTATTTCAACTGCATTTGAAATTATTTCAACTGCATTTGAAATTATTTCAACCGAATTCGAAAATATTTTGCGACCCGACTTTGGGTCCACGTATCTCGGGGTTACTTGGTGATAGAAACCCCAAATTTGGAGAGGTTGTAGTGCTAGTTCTACTGTGTTTGCATACCAAATTTGGTGTTTCTAGCTATAAGTGGCCCCGAGATACGTGGCCCCAAAGTCGGGTCACAAAATGTCAAGCACTTTTCTGCAGCAGAGAATGACATTTTTCGACCCGACTTTGGGGCCACATATCTCGGGGACACTTGTAGCTAGAAACCCCAATTTGGTATGCAAACACAGTAGAACTAGCACTACAACATATCCAAATTTGGGGTTTCTATCACTAAGTGACCCTGAGATATTTCGAATTTCGTCCGCGATTTTTCGATTCGAAAAAAATTCGGATTCGGTTAAATTCGTTAGTATTGTAATTCGGTAATTCGGATGCATCCGAATGTCCGAATAATGAAAAATTCGTCCGAATTTCGATTCGGAACATAACGAAATGCACATGTCTACTGCTGACACCAGCGCACAATTTGATTATTTGATTAATTTGGACTTTATTATATAATCTGTTGTTTGGTTGGGTTCATTGCCCTCCATTCCCTTTTATTTTGACCGTACTGGAGTTCACTTTTATTCTTATTCTCACATTATATGTGAATATATATATATATATATATATATATATATGAAAAGGGGTAGTGTATACTAAAAGGCCTATTATATACTGCTCAGCGCCTGATGCGATTTGTACAGTGTCTAGTGCAACTAGACAGTATTGGATCAATAAATATATATATATATATAAATAAATATACATATAGTAATATCAGCAGCTGTTTAAAATGACAAGATGTGTAAAACAGGAAAATAGTATGAAATTTCAGCAGTGTAGCTTTCTGAGAAAAATAAATACTAAAAACAGCGCTAAAAAGATATTGGTGCAAAAATTGCATAAAAATCTTATAGAATGAGTCCACAATCAAAAGTTCATAGTAAATAAATAAATGAATATTTCTTGGGTGTAGGATAGTGGTAGGTGAGCAGTTCAATATATCAAGGTGACTTATTGTGCGTTTATAATACTCCAAGCACCGCTTTATCACATATGATTTTTCACCACGTGAGGCACTCTCCCCTCAGGGGTTCAAACTCACCAGAAATATAGAAAAAAAACGCCTGTCATGTATAATAGTCATCACCAGGGTATATACTGCAACCGCAAATCCTCAGCTAAGATGGGGTTAAACCAGCAGGATAGCCTTCTTATGCTTTAAACATCACCAAGGTAATAGACTGCATCAGGGGTCCCGGGGTATGGTGTCTCCAAACAAACTGACCATGCGGGATCCCTCATGAATCCTACCCCTACCCCTGCGCAGTGCCCACAGTTGCAATGCTGGCGCCGCCGAGCGGATCGGGGGACTAGCGGAGCTTCGACCCCCCGCATTGCTGGACCCTGGAACAGGTAAGTGTCTGATTATTAAAAGTCAGCATCTGCAGTGTTTGTAGCTGCTGACTTTTTTTTTTTTTTTTTTAAGGGATACACCTCTTTAACTAGGTAATGGCTTTATGATAAAATCCCTAACTACACCTGTTTGCACTTGTTTGTTAACTTTTTAATTTACCTTATGCTACATTGTCTGTTTTTCACTCTAGGTATTAACCCCTGAGACTCTCTGAATATACATATGCTGACAATTATCACCAGCACCTGTTGAATATTCAGCCTTGTGTCAGCGCTCACTCCATTTTGGATGCAAAGATATCCATTTGCTTACCAGCATTTTAGTATATCTATATCCCTGCTGCTGTATATTATATGGTAAGCTTTTTGTTTCCCATAGCTGCTTGTCTATTATGCATACACAGATTGTTACAATGTATGTACTAACTTGTTCAATACTGTATACATTAGTCTCTACCTTTTATTATAATGGGGGAATTTTTTTCTCCCCACTTTGGATATGATCCTGACTATGTTAGCAGCATTTATTGGTATCGTGAACACCATTTTAAACCTTTCTTGCTTACGCAGTTTGGTGTATTACATCTGCATAGTCTGCTGAATATATAGATATATTCATAGCTTTTAAGTGGTTCAATATCCAGTTTCCCATACAGTGTAGTTTTTACACATTGATTATGTTACATATAACAATACAATTCTTACTGTTTTCATATATATATATATATATATATATATATATATATATATATATATATATATATATATATATATATATATATATATATTCCCTAACTAGGTGACTTTGCTGCTTGCCTCCATCTGGCCCGGGCTCTGTTGGGGAGATCAGCTGCTACCAACTGACCTTACCAGAGCATCTATTGTTGAAAAATTGTGTTTATTGTTATGTTAATAATCTGTATTTTGTATTGCCGTCCCCAAAGCTGAAGTGCTGACAGCAGGGCAGAGCTCTGCTAGCCTCTGCCTAGCACCGATAACATCTTCTGGGTTCCATGAACAGGAGATGGGGAACCTCAATCCCCAGACACCAGTTCCAGTGACTGTATTTTTAATAGACTTTTCTGATGAGGAGGAACAACCCGGTGTGCCTGGCACTGTTGACCTCTGCATACAACAATCGTTGGCACTGAAGGATTTGACCACTATCTTTTCAGTTTACTTCCCAGCGGAACAGCTGGGCAGAAGGCTACTGGCACACAACAATAAACTCTGCAGGAGCTCCAAGGAGAGAATGCAATCGGAACCTCACAACTGCAGCTTGACCTGGTGTCTGTTGATGGGACTGCAGTCTCCACTGACAACAACCCAGCAGAAGAGCTTGCAACAGGCAGAGTGCTATTGGCCTCTGTCCTCAACTAACAAAAGATGGATTTTATGTGGTAGTGGATGGGACTGTGGACTCCACTGACACAACCCCAGAAAAATGTCTGAAATTGGGACAGAAGGATGTCAGTCTTGCTCTGCAAGCAATTATCTCAGATTATCTAGGCAAAGAAGTGCTCACTAACACCGATTTAGACATATTTATTAAAAATATTTGAGAGAAATAGGCCTTTTGTGTACATAGAAAAAGTCATAGATCTTTACGCTCAGCTCATGATAAATAGGGGCAAACACAAAGTGTTGCCTTTTATAATTAATGATTTTAAAAATATGTTTAAAATCATCTAGCATTTGTACAATTATTCTCTGATACTTTATAAATCAAGAATAGAAAAATATTTATATATGATTCTAAGTTGCTACTGCTACCTCAAGAATCTATGTAACAGAATACAACTAATCCTTTGTGATGAAGTTATACAATGAATACATCTATTATTATGCTCCATTACCTTTTTGGAGTGATATTTTGAAGATTTTAATGATGGATATCGTTCCCATGTTATGTCTGACCTTTCCTGTTTCCTGCTGTCTCCCCTGTTTCTTAGAATGTTTTATTTATTTTTTAAGTGCTTTCCCATGGTTGTTGTCATTTGATGTATATTTTGTTACAATGGCAAAGGTTAAATTAAGATCTAAACTATTTTGTATCCAGAGAAGACTGGAACAGTCCAGATTCCCCTAATCCTACCAACCTGGGTAACTCCAGACAGCTATATATATAAACAGAGCAGAATAGTTCAAGTAGTAAAAGTCAGAGAGAGAGAAAGAAAGCTTAGGATAAACAAAAATGAATGTCAGAGGCAGTAAAGCATTTACTTAAGGATAAGATAAGGAGTAAGATTAATATACAGAAAGGTTTCATATAAAAAACAAAAAAAAATAAAACATATTATCAGATAAAGTAAGCATGTGAAATTATTGGTGGTAGATATAAAAAGAACACAATAGGCTGTAGTTAGATAAAACAGTTAAGCGTGATTCAAGAACACAAGACTACAGTCAAGCAAGAAGCCCTGAGACTATCTTCATCATGCGTGCACTGTTATTGACTATCCTCCTATCTTGTGATGCACTCAAAAGGTAAGAAAAAATGAACATTATGGGGATTATGGGGATTTACTAAAATAATAGTAGTAGGAGCAGACTGAGGTTGCTTCCAGGCAATAAAAATAAGTATATACAGTAATAAGCATAATTAAGGCAAATCTGTATTTTATAACCTTTTATAAGGAATAATATAGACAGGTAATCATGGACAAAATATTTGTGCTATTACAAAAATATATTGTCACATGGACAGGAATCGATTTTGGTACCCAAAGTTATTTAGAACCATTATCTAGCAATTTTGTCTCATAATTGTTCACTTAATCACCTGGTAGTTTGATTTTAATATCTTGTAAGGATACTTAATACAGCCAGTTGATATTTCCCATCTTTAGCTGATGCGATTTTTGATGCATTCCAAAATGCATGGAATTGCATGACAAGTGAAACTACATGATTTTCTAAGGAAGCCATTCACATATTTGCAGTTTGAATCCGATGCAATTATAAAAAGGGTCCTGTTAAAGTTTGGAGATTCTAGCTCTATAGACTTCAATGGTAACTGCATTTAAAACTGCATTTAAAACGCTTAAATGCCCTAAGATAACATATTTCCACTATGTTTTCTGGAAGTCTTTGCTGTGTTCCTGAGGAGAGAGAGAGCGACATGCATCTAAACCACATAAACTCGCACAGCAGCTGCTCCTTCAAAACGCACTGCAAAACTGATCCAACTTGCATCGCATCAGTGTGAACCTAGCCTTAGACTGAAATCCAACTATGGTACTGTGAATATGGAGATTTAGTGTATAATGCCACGTCCTGATAAATTGAATTAAAGAGAAAATTGGTGAATGATGGACTTTATAGGCATAACACAAGTATATATTAAAAAAGAATATTTATTACAGAATTAGAATTGGTACAATTACATAGAATTTCATCAAGTATTCACAGAAATTTGCCTTTAAGCATAAACACACCACCTACATACATATACACTATTTATCACAGACTGGAGTACCAATTTGATCACTTTCCAATATTGGTAAAAAAGAATGAAAAGACGGTGTGTCATAGTCTAGCTCAGCACCGCCTTTTCGTTCTTTTTACCAATTGTCCCTGGAAACGCCCAACTGTCCCTGGAAACAAAACTTCTCTCTGATCTGCAATACCACTGTATAACATACTGTTAGTGTGTCTGTGACGTAATGTCAATATAGATATACTTTTTCAGCAAGAAGCACCAGTATGACATTTTCTCTTGAAATGCTCAAAAATCTCTTTCTGATAGGCTATAGCATACTGTACAAGACCCCGTGTGTCTGTGGCTTAGTATAAATATAGAAGATTTCAGCAATAACCACCAGCATTTGACTGTCCTTGTAAACACTCTGAAGTTTCTTTCTAATCTGCTATACCACTGTACAACACTATGTTTTGTAACTGCATGTAAATAAACGATTAACATTTTCAGCAATCAGCATCAGCACCTAACTTTACCTACAGTCTGTGGGTATTGCCTAATAATAAAAAAAAAAAAAAACACAATTGGCCCCTCTAAGCCACATGACCACAGTTCTGGGGTCAGGAAGTGCATGATTAGGAATTGGTTTCTATAGCAGCTAACAGTCCCAATCGTTAGCCATTTTTTCAAACTACAAATGAACTAGTGACCGACGTGAACCTGAAGCTTATCACTACTTGGAAGCAAAACTGCATTAAACGCAAATCTGTAACACATGATCGGAAATTCGGCCAGCAAAAGACCGATGAGAACGTTTGGTTGGAAAATGCGACCATGTGTGTGCCCTATCGGACTTTTGCTGGCCGAATTCCCGCAGAGCAGGTTCTCTATTTTTCTGTCGGAAAAAGTTTTGATCGGAAATTCCGATCGTCTGTAGCAAAATTCCTACGCATGCTTGGAAACAATTCGACACATGCTCGGAAGCATTGAACTTCATTTTCTTGGCTCATCATAGTGTTGTACGTCACTGCGTTCTTGACGGTCGAAAGTTCAGCAAACTTTTGTGTGACCTTGTGTATGCAAGCCAAGCTTGAGCAGAATTCAGTCAGAAAAACCATCCAAGATTTTTGCGACGGAAAATACGCTTGTGTGTACACGGCATAACTGTCATTTCACAATCTAGTTATACACATTGCAACATAAAATGGATACCTTTCCATATGTTGCAGCATGTGTAGTTCAACATGTCAGCCATGATCATTTTATAAAATTTTTTTGATTGGTTAAAAATATTCACATGCCATATGATCCTTTTATGAGGATGCAGGGTGTAGCTATGGAGATTTTTAACAGCTGCACATGATCTTTTCTAAATTGAACATATACTGTAATGGATCTCTCAGATATTTTAGTGGAAGAATATTTTAGTGGAAGTGGAAGAATATCTGTGATTTAGGAAAATATGTCAGTAGTTATATTGTCAGTTTCTACCACAGAAACAGACAACACCATGTGATGTTTCAATAAATATCAAAATATCTCAAAATTGTGTAGCATTTGTAAAATTATTGTCAGCTGTTCTATAAATGAAGAGTAGAAAGCTATTTATATAGGGTTGTATGTAGTTACTGAAAGATTTTCTACTAGGGCTCATTTACATTTGCGATGAAGGGGAGTAAAGCCCCACAGTTGGGCCGTGTTTTTAATGCTCCTCAACCACCCTCCCTTTTGCTGTGGAGGCAGCTACTGGGAGTGTACACATGCCATGGGAGCAATGCTTTGCTTTGTGGCTGTGGCAAGAAATATACCCCCATCGCTCTCGGCAGGTGGTACAACCTGCCGAGTGTGACCCATGTATTTGAATGGGGCTGAACTGCAACTACCCAACAACTGTGCACAACACGCATGGTTGCAGTGTGGTTGTCTGGTACTTCGGGGGTAAAAAAGGTGGTGAGGAGGTGATACAATGCCTCTTAAAGCCTTTCTATTGCTGATCATGCTTCAAACAGTACAGTAGGTGTAAACGAGGCCACGAGAGAGGTAAAGTTCAAGTAGTAAAAGTTAGTCAGTGGGGCGTGGCTAGCCTTGGAGGAAGATGGCTGCTTAATTTGATAGCTCCATTACCTCACAGCCTTTTTAAGCTCCTGAGGGGTTTTCAACTGAATTCTCTGCTATTCAGAGTATGGGGACAGCCTCCCGGAACAACTCCTCATCACGGTCGAGGTCACCGAGAGGTAATAGAGGACTAAACACCTCACAAATACCGGAGACATTCCAGTCACACAGAGCTAACATGGCGGCCGCTTCAGTTACTTCACACACAGCACAAGACATAATACTAGCGCCGACTAACTCTAACATGGCAGCAAGTCAGGATACTTCACAACAGCTGACCATACAGGACCTTAGAGCGGTTGCTACAGATATAAAAGACACCCTTACCACTGCTATTATTGACCTCCGCCATGAATTACAGGCCATTGCAGGAAGGGTTCAAACAATTGAGCAGAAAACACATAGATAGCAGAAAACTATAAATAAAGTCACCAATGTAATTGATAACCATACTGCACAAATGCGGGACATGCAAAGACACATCAAAGATTTGGAAAACCATGGCAGAAGACATAACTTGCGGGTGAGAGGACTCCCTGAAAATGTGGAAGTTCACAGCTTACCGCCACTGTGTCCGCCCTGTTTAACAGGATTATAGATAAACCCAGCACAGAATCCATAGCGATGGAGAGAATCCATAGAGCACCCAGACCACGTAGTAAAGACTCTGATCCCCCAAGGGATATTATTTGCTACATTAAAGTGTAAGTAAAGTCCCATTTTGGACTTTCATCTACAGGTAAGCCTATAATGAGGCTTACCTGTAGGTAAAAAAAATATCTCCTAAATCTTTACGGTTTAGGAGATATTCCCCGTGCAATACGCCGCTGACTGCAGCGGCGCATGCGCACGGGAGATTCTCGGCTGAAAAGCCAGCAGAATACGAACCCTGCCGGGACGAAGTCTCCCGTGCGCATGCGCGGGAGTGATGACATCGCGGCTCCAGCCACTCACAGCGCTGGAGTCGCGATACCCGGAAGACACGCCGAGGCAACATGTCAGCGACCTCGGCGTGGACCAGGTGAGTTACCGACGCCTCGTTCTAAGGTAAGTATTTCATAATGAGCTAGTATGCAGTGCATACTAGCTCATTATGCCTTTTCCCTTACAGGTGTCTAAAAAAAAAAAAAAAACATGTCAGCGGGTTTACTACCGCTTTAATGATTACCATCTAAAGGAGGCGATACTTAAACAAGCTAGCCTGAAGAGTCCTATAGAATATGAAGGAAAAAGAATTTCCATTTATCAAGATCTTTCAGCTATCACCCTCAAACACAGAAGAGATCTGCGTCCCCTGTTAGCAGTGTTACAAGGGGACATACTAAAATATTTAATGTGAAAATGGCTTAATGTAGCTTAACGTGTAATAAAGTGCCTAAACCTCAATCAATTGCCCTGAAACTTTGTGCAGCCTAAGATCAAACCTATCCAAGAAGTTTCATGCGATTTGGTGTCCCACAAGGCAAACTAGGGACATTAAGCTTGTTTTTTGGGGAGCTTAATGTGGCTTAACATACAAAAAAGACCTTAAATGTTAACCAATTAATCACACCAAAAGTTATTCACAGTAGGCTATAATTTACAATGCTAAAACATTTAATGTGAAAATGGCTTAACCACTTGCCGACTGCTGTCGGCACATATACGTCGGCAGAATGGCAAGGCTGGGCAAAGTAACGTACCCGTAGGTTACTTTGCTTTTACCGCCATGCCTGCGTGAGCGCCGCGAGCTCCGTGACAGTGCCCGCGGATCCCGCAGACTCGATCAGTGCGGGGATACCCGCGATCGTGTCATGGAGCTCAAGAACGGGGAGATGCCGATGTAAACAGCATCTCCCCGTTCTGCCTAATGACAGTACACTGATTGTCTGCTCCTTGTCATCTGGAGCAGCGATCAGTGTGGTGTCACACATAGCCACGCCCTCAGACAGTTAGAAACACGCCCCCAGGATACACTTAACCCCTCCCCGCCCCCTAGTGGTTAACCCCTTCCCTACCAGTGATAATTTTACAGTAATCAATGCAATTTTATAGCACTGATCGCTGTATTAATGCCAATGGTCCCAAAAATGTGTCAAAATTGTCTGATATGTCCGCCTTAATGTCACAGTCATGATAAAAATCGCTGATCACCGCCATTACTAGTAAAAAAAAAATGATTAATAAAAATGCCATAAAACTATCCACTATTTTGTAGACGCTATAACTTTTGCGCAAGCCAATCAATAAACGCTTATTGTGATTTTTTTTTTACCAAAAATATGTAGAAGAATACGTATCGGCCTAAACTGAGGAAAAAAATATTTTTTTTTATATATTTTTGGAGGATATTTATTATAGAAAAAAGTTAAAAAATATTGCTTTTTTTTCAAAATTGTTGCGCATTTTTTTGTTTATAGCGCAAAAAATAAAAACCGCAGAGGTAATCAAATACCACCAAAAGAAAGCTCTATTTGTGGGGAAAAAAGGATGCAAATTTTGTTTGGGTACAACATCGCACGACCGCGCAATTGTCAGTTAAAGCGATGCAGTGCCAAATTGTAAAAAGTGCTCTGGTCAGGAAGGGGGTAAAATCTTCCGGGGCTGAAGCGTTTAAAGGGATTTTAAAGTCAGAAGGTTTATTTATCTTAATGCATTTTATGCATTAAGATAAAAAGCCTTCTGTGTGCAGCAGCCCCCCTAACACTACCCTGAGTCCCATCTAGATCCAGCGATGACATTGCAAGACCCTGACAATCACAGGCATGACTCCTAGAGGCAGAGGCATGATGGGATTTGTAGTTTCACCACAGCTGGAGTGCTGAGCTTGCCTAACCCTTTAAGATAACAACTAAGGATTAGGGACAAAAAAGGCTTTCTTTTTGTGAATACTGTCCTGCAACAATAATTTTTTTTGCACTCTTTAGACAATTAAGTGTAATAAAATTAAACAAAAGGCATTTTTTTTCTTTCTTTCGGTATATATATGTAAAAAGGTGTCAAAATGTTTAATAAGCAAAGCAAACAAAAAACTGAAAAAAAGTTTAACTATTAGTTAATTAAATAGAAAAGAAAAAATCACCAGGAAAATCACAATTCAATAGAGGAGGAGAGTATAGAGTTAATCAGTGCTGATTAAAGATAACTAAAGGGTTAATATGGAGTTCAACAGAGGAACATTTAATTAGAAAAAAAAAAGTTTTATTTACATACACATTTCAAGGTTGCTTTAACTCTCTTCACCTTCAAATCGAAGTTCATCCCTTTGATCTGTGAATGCAAAACACAGAAAGTTACAAATGATACAATGTTTCAATGTAACTTTCTGTGATGTGGTTGTTGATAAACATTGCCAGCCTGCTTCTATTTTTAGACAGTTCCTGCTGAATTGTTGGGTACAGAGACAGGGAAGGGTCCCAGCAGCAGAGCAGAAGGACTGGATGTACTAGACATGACCTGTGTACATTAATGACATGTTTTTGGGCGTGTCTAGTGTGCCCAAAGTCTGCAACTGGTTAAGGATTGTAAAAAAATGGTGAATTACTTTGATCTGGAATTCTTGAATAGGTTTGGGAAGTTGAGATCTTAGGCTGTGCAAACTTCCAGGGCAATTGATTGAGGTTTAGGAACTTTATTACACGTTAAGGTACATTAAGCCATTTTCACATTAAATGTTTTAGCATTGTAAAATATAGCTTAACGTGAATAACTTTTGGTGTGATTAACCAAATGAGCTGACATTTTCAGAATATGTTGGCATGGATATAGTCTTCTATTGTGTGAAGTTTGGGTGAAATTGGTTAAAATTTAAGTTATTTTTTGTACGTTAAGCTCCCCAAAAAAACAAGCTTAATGTGCCTAGTTTGCCTTGTGGAACACCAAATCGCATGAAACTTCTTGGATAGGTTTGGGAAAATGAGATCTTAGGCTGTGCAAAGTTTCAGGGCAATCAATTGAGGTTTAGGCACTTTATTACACGTTAAGCTGCATTAAGCTACATTAAGCCATTTTCACATTAAATGTTTTAGCACTCTAAAATATAGCTTAACGTGAATAACTTTTGGTGTGATTAACCAAATGAGCTGAAATTTTCAGAATATGTTGGCATGGATAGAGTCTTCTATTGTGTAAAGTTTGGTGGAAATTGGATAACATTTAAGGTCTTTTTTGTACGTTAAGCCACATTAAGCTCCCCAAAAATCAAGCTTAATGTCCCTAGTTTGCCTTGTGGGACACCAAATCGCATGAAACCTCTTGGATAGGTTTGGGAAGTTGAGATCGTAGACTGTGCAAAGTTTCAGGGCAATTGATTGAGGTTTAGGTACTTTATTACACATTAAGCTACATTAAGCCATTTTCACATTAAATGTTTTAGTAAGTCCCCGTTTCTTGACTTCTGAATTATTGTTAAGCTGTCTGACTAGTGATATACAACAGTTCAATAACGCGAACCAGAACAGTAAAAAGACAACCACGTGGCAGTCTGGAATAAACTGAGACGCCATTAGTGCAGCATGAGTCTAAGATCAGGAACAAAGTACCAGGCTGATGACACGCTACCGCCGACACAGCAAGGCAGGAAGAACATTCCCAGTGCCCAGCAAGACGATGCACAATCCCATGTGTCCAGATCTTCACGGGCTAGCAAGATGTCCTCAGCAAGTTCCTCAGCAGTTAAAGCTCGTGCCAAGGCAGAAGCTGCCCGCGTCCAGCTAAAGTACGCAGAAAAAGAAGCCATGATGATGCAGGAGTAAGCAGCAAAGAAAGCTACCGTAGCACAAAAAGAAGCCATGATGATGCAGGAGTTAGCAGCAAAGAAAGCTACCGTAGCACAAGAAGAAGCGGAATTAGAAGCAAAATTGCTCATCCTGAAGCGACAGACATGCCTACATGGGAAAAAGTCGGTCAGGAAGTGAAAAATCATATAAAGACCCAGAGGTTCCAGAAAAACCTCTATCCTCTACAGATCGTACAAGTAAGTACATCCAGAACCTTACTGATGCGCATACAAAGGAACAGTCTCTTAAACCTGAAGCGAAGGAATTCAGTCCGAGATCAACATCCCCCTTAAGCAGGCCCAAACAACCACATGAGGTCAGCGGCTGCCAGCAAATCAAGAATGAAGCATCAGAAACCCCTAAGAACAAAAAACAAGTGTTCCCATCACCTCAACATATAGACTACATGGGCGAACAACAATGTGCAGTGGATGTCACCAAATATCTCATCCGCAAAGAAATGGTCAGCTCAGGCTTTCTCCAATTTGATGACTGTCCTGAAAACTACTGGGCATGGAAATCCTCCTTTCTGAATGCAACTGAAGGTCTGAACTTTTCACCAGCAGACATACTTAATTTGATGATAAAATGGCTTGGTACAGGGTCAGCAGAGCATGCTAAGAGGATGAGAAGAGCAAACCTGTTCAACCCTGCAGCAGGACTCAATATGACCTGGAAAAGACTAGAAGAAACGTATGGATCCCCTGAGGTAATAGAAGGAGCATTGTTGAAAAAACTTGAAGTCTTTCCCAAGGTGGGCTACAGAGACAACGTGCGGCTACAAGTACTAAGTGATCTTCTACTAGAGATAGAATATGCCAAAAAGGATGGCTACTTGCCAGGACTTTCATATCTAGATACAGCTAGAGGCACCAATCCCATAGTAGAGAAACTACCCTCAAATCTGCAAGACAAGTGGATGTCTGTGGGAGGTAAATTCAAAGAAGATTATGGTGTTGCTTTCCCCCCTTTCTCTGTGTTTTCTAGGTTTGTCCGACAGGAAGCGAAAATCCGAAGTGATCCCAGTTTTGCCTTCACCACCAGCGGCAATCAATCACACAGACCTGAGAAACCTCACAGACCTCACGGTAGGACTTCTGTATCTACCTTCAGAAGTCACCGACTATCAAAGCACCCACAAGGTACACACCATAGAAAACCCTGATAGACATTGCCCAATACACAAAAAATCACATCCACTAAAAAAATGCAAAGGCTTTAGAAGCAAACCCATTGCAGAGCGGATGTCCTTCCTTAAACAGAACGGCATCTGTTTCAAGTGTTGCGGATCCACTTATCACATTGCCAAAGACTGCAAAATGCCAGTAGAATGTACAGAATGTGGCAGTGAGAGACATATTGCAGCTTTGCACCCATGCCCTGCTCCTGTCCCACTAGAGACTGTAGAACCCGGGAAAGATCAGGGCAGGGAGCAACAAGAGACCCCACTCTCCTCAGTGATGTCTAATTGCACTAAAGTATGTGGACAAGGCAAGAGTGCACGTTCATGCTCTAAAATCTGTTTAGTGACTGTGTATCCCACTGGCAAGAGAGAAAGGGCAGTGAAAATGTATGCAGTGCTAGATGAACAGAGCAACAGATCCCTTGCAAAGCCAGAATTCTTTGATATCTTTAATCTTAAGGCGAGTGCAGTTCCATACACTCTAAAGACATGTGCGGGGACAATTGAAACCACAGGGAGAAGAGCTTCTGACTTTACCATTGAATCCTTCAATAAGAAAATGCAGTTCCCACTTCCTACCCTAGTAGAATGTGGCATGATACCTGACGACAAAACAGAGATTCCCTCTCCAGAAGTAGCCCATTACCACCCTCACCTCCGCTCAATTACGCACCTTATCCCAGCTGTTGAGCCAGATGTTTCTATCCTTCTACTACTTGGGAGAGACATCCTGCAGGTACACAAGGTGCACCAGCAAATCAATGGACCTTATAATGCCCCCTACGCACAGAGACTGGAGCTGGGGTGGGTCATTGTAGGAGAAGTTTGCCTGGGGACAGTGCACCAGCCTGACAATATTACCACTTTGAAGACGTCTGTGTTAACAAATGGACGCGCATCCCTTCTCAGTCCCTGTCACAACAGCTTTGTTGTCAAGGAAAGCTTTGGCAGGTCAACCCAACACTGTGACCCTTCTAAACTATATGGTAAGGAAGAAGTCAATTCCAACTTTGAGACAGATAATCTAGGGGTTACAGTGTTCCAGAAAACTAAAGATGACGATAAACAGGCCCTCTCTATAGAGGATCAGACCTTCTTGCAGATTATGGATAAAGAGGCTTACCAAGATGACAATCACAGTTGGGTAGCCCTCTTCCCTTTCGCACACCAAGACGTGTTTTGCCTAGTAACAGGGAGCAAGCCATGAAGCGTTTGAATTCACTCAGCAAAACTCTGCAGAGAAAGCCAGAAGTGAAAAGAGATTTCACTGAATTCATTAAAGGGATGCTAGACAATGATCACGCTGAAGTTGCAGGACCACTTGAAGCAGACAGGGAACACTGTTCGGTGTTTACCATCCACACAAACTCAACCAAATAAGAATAGTTTTTGATTCCAGCGCAGAGTATAAAAGGAGTCTCTTTAAATGACGTAATGTTGAGTGGCCCTGACCTAAACAATACTTTGCTAGGTGTTCTCATGCGCTTCAGAAAAGAGCCCGTTGCCTTCACAGCAGATGTGCAACAAATGTTTTATTGCTTTCTTGTCAGAGAAGATCACAGAGACTTTCTACGTTTTCTCTGGTACAAAGACCATGACATAGACAAAGAAATTGTCGAGTACAGAATGAAAGTGCACGTATTTGGTAATAGCCCTTCTCCTGCTGTCGCTATATACTGCATGCAAAAGGCTGCCCAGAAAAATGCAGAGTGCTATGGACAAGAAGCCAAACATTTTGTATTGAGACATTTTTATGTAGATGATGGACTCGCTTCTACTAGCACACCTGAAGAGGCAATTTCCATCCTCAGTAAAGCAAATGCTGGCAGAATCCAACCTGCGTCTTCATAAAATCGCTTCCAACAGCCAAAAAGTAATGGAAGCCTTCCCTGTAGCAGACAGGGCTAAAGACCTTAAAGATCTTTGCCTGGGTACAGACACCCCTCCCCTGCAGAAAAGCCTAGGCCTAAGTTGGGATCTAGAAACAGATAGTTTTGTTTTCAGAGTTTCCTCCTCTATCCACCGTAAATAGCCTTTATGATCCCCTAGGATTTGTATCACCTGTGACAATAAGAGGCAAGGTCTTAGTTCGAGAACTGTCATCTGGAAAAAGTGAATGGGATGCATTGCTTCCACAGGAGAGACTAAGTGAGTGGGTTCAATGGACAGAATCCTTGCAAGCATTAGAGAACCTAAAGATAGACAGATGCTATGTGCCAAAGTCTTTATAATCAGCTTGCAGAAAAGAACTGTGTATCTTCTCAGACGCATCCACCACAGCTATAGGTGCAGTAGCCTACTTGAAAGTAATTAATTCTGAAAATGTGTGTCATGTTGGATTTGTCATGGGAAAGTCCAAATTAAGCCCTAAACCAGCCCACACGATTCCTCGTTTAGAGTTGTGTGCTGCTGTACAAGCGGTCGAAATGTCTGAGCTAATCACAGATGAACTAGACACTGACTTTGATGCTGTTAAATTCTTCACTGATAGCAAGACTGTCCTAGGATACATTTGCAGCACCACTAGGAGGTTCCATCTGTATGTCTCCAATAGAGTGAATAGAATCAGGCAATCTTCACACCCAGACCAGTGGTTCTATGTATCTACAGAGCAAAACCCTGCAGATTATGCCACTAGACCTACTCAAGCAGCATGCCTTCAGAACTCTATATGGTTCTCAGGCCCATCCTTTCTGTACCAACCACACTGTGAGCAGATAGACACTGCTAATGCTTATCCACTCATAGAGCCCGAAGCTGACCCTGAAATCAGATCGGAAATTACGAGTTTCAGCACCAAAGCTACTGAAGCCACACTTCACCCACATTGCTTTGATAGATTTTCTTGCTGGAAGATACTAGTTAAGACCCTAGCCAGACTCATCCATGTCGCTAAAACTTTCCGAAGAGAAACCAACAGCGATCAAGTCAGAAGGTGGGAAAGTTTCCATGAACAGGTCAATCTAGTAGAACTGGCTCAGGCAAAGTCTGTTATAATTTCTTCTGTTCAAAACAAACATTTCCAGAAGGAAATTGACTGCATCAAAAAACAAAAGACGTTCCCAAAACAAAGCCGTCTTAGGAAGCTAAGCCCCTTTCTAGACAAGAATGGGTTGTTGAGAGTAGGTGGACATTTGCCTCTTGCTGAAATTTCAGAGGAAGAGAAACAGCCTGTCATCATAGCTTATGATCACCACATTGCAACACTGCTTGTTAGGTACTATCACGAACAAGTAGTTCACCAAGGGCGACACATCACAGAAGGTGCAATTAGATCCGCAGGTTTCTGGATTCTTGGTGGCAAACGCTTGGTATCAGCTGTTATACACAAATGTGTCATCTGTCGCAAGCTGCGGGGAAGATTACAAAGTCAAAATATGGCAGAGCTACCAGAGGACAGAGTAATTGCTCAACCACCTTTCACCAATGTGGGCTTAGATGTATTTGGTCCATGGTCTGTTTTAACCCGTCGCACTAGAAAAGGCAGTGCGGACAGTAAACGATGGGCAGTTCTTTTCACTTGTTTGTCCACCCGAGCTGTACACATAGAGCTACTCAAAGCCATGTCAACATCAAGCTTTATTAATGCCTTGAGGAGATTCTTCTCAATTCGTGGCCCAGCAAAACTGCTCCGTTCTGACAGAGGAACAAACTTTGTGGGAGCCTGCAAAGAACTTAACATTTGTGACCGCGAATCACAATTGCAAGACTTTCTCCAAGACAGAGGATGTACATGGGTCTTTAATCCTCCACACTCCTCACATATGGGTGGTGTCTGGGAGAGACTTATAGGTATTGCCAGACGAATCTTGGACGATATGTTGCTACAAACCAAACCTGCTCACTTGACCCATGAGACTTTAACCACTTGCCTACCAGGCACCAACACCCCCCTCCCATCCAGACCAATTTTCAGCTTTCGGTGCTCTCACGCTTTGACTGACAATTACTCAGTCATGCAACACTGTACCCAAATGAATTTTTTGTCCTTTTTTTCCCACAAATAGAGCTTTCTTTTGGTGGTATTTGATCACCTCTGGGTTTTTTATTTTTTGCGCTATAATTGAAAAAAGACCGAAAATTTTGAAAAAAACGCATTTTTCTTTGTTTCTGTGATACAATTTAGGAAATTATTAATTTTTCTTCATAAATTTTGGCCACAATTTATACTGCCACATATCTCTGGTAAAAATAACCCAAATTAGTGGAAATTATTTGGCCTTTGTGAAAGTTACAGACTCTACAATCTGTGGTGCGAATTATACAAAATTGATCACATCTGATGCACTGGTGGCCAATCTCATTTCTTGTGACCCGAACAAGCCAGGAAAGAACAAATACCCCCCAAATGACCCCTTTTTTGAAAGTAGACATTCCAAGGTATTTAGTAAGAGGCATGGTGAGCTTTTTGATGTTGTCATTTTTTCCCACAATTCTTTGCAAAATGAATTATTTTTTTATTTTTTATTTTTTTTTTTACAAAATTGTCATTGTAATAGGTTATTTCTCTCACATGGCATGTGTATACCACAAATGACACTACAAAATAAATTCTGCTACTCCTCCTGAGTATTACGATACCACATATGTGGGACTTTTCCACAGCCTGGCCACATAGAGAGGCCCAACATGCAGGGAGCGCCATCACGTGTTCTAGGAGCATAAATTACACATCTAAATTGTTGACTACCTATTACACTTTTGAAGGCCCTGGAGCACCAGGACAATGACACGTGACACTGACGTGGCACTGATGACACGTGACACTGACGTGGCACTGATGACACGTGACACTGACGACACGTGACACTGACGTGGCACTGATGACAGATGGTACTAATACGGGGCACTGATGACACGTGACACTGATGACAGATGGCACTAATATGTGGCACTGATGAGAGATGGCACTCATACATGGCACTGATATCACGTGGCACTAATATGTGGCACTGATGACAGACGGCACTAATACGTGGCACTGATGACACATGACACTGATGACACATGGCACTGATACGTGGCATTGATGACAGGTGACACTGATAACAGATGGCACGTGACACTGACAGGTGGCACTGATGACAGATGGCACTAATATGTGGCACTGATGACAGATGGCACTGACAGATGGCACTGACTACAGATGGCACTGACTACAGATGGCACTGACTACAGGTGGCACTGACTACAGGTGGCACTGGCAGATGGCACTGGCAGATAGCACTGGCAGATGGCACTGGGGATGGCACTGGCAGATGGCACTGGGAAAGGCACTGGCAGATGGCACTGGGGATGGCACTGGCAGATGGCACTGGGGATGGCAGATGGCAATGGCGATGTCACTGGGCACAGATGGCATTGGGGACAGATTGCCGTGGTGGCAGTGGGCACAGATGGCATTTGATTTTTATTTTTTTTATTTTTAAAACTTACGGCGCTGCAGCCGTTCATCTCCCCCTCCTCACACGCTGTCTCTGTGTGAGGAGGAGGAGCGGCGCTGAGAGATGATCTCATATGTTTACATATGAGATCATCTCTCATTGGCCAGGGCGATCGCGCTGTAAACGGCCGCTGTTATTGGCCGTTTACAGCGATCTGTGATTGGCCGTGTCCGAGGGACGCGGCCAACACAGAATTTCCCTGCTGCGCGCTCGTGAGCGCGCACAGGGAACGAGGAAAGGGGAGGCCGTCATATGACGGCCTCCCGGGATTTCACATCCGCGCTGTGGCCGTCATTCGGGTACGGCCGGATGCGAAGTGGTTAAGCACCTTTATGGCAGAGGTTTCTGCTATTATGAATGCAAGGCCCATCGTTCCTGTGTCCTCAGACCCAGATACACCTATGGTCCTTATCCCAGCAATGTTGTTGACTCAAAAGGTGAACTCTTTGTCTGCTCCATCTGGAATCATAAGTACAACACAAGTTCATGCAAAACAATGGAAGCAAGTACAATGCTTGGCAGACACCTTTTGGAAAAGATGGAAGAGAGAGTATCTGTCAAATTTGCAACGCCGCAGGAAATGGACTGAGGATCGCCTAAATGTAAAAGTGGGTGATGTTGTTTTGTTGAAGGACAGCCAAGAGGGCAGAAATTAGTGGCCCGTAGGACTTATTGTCAATGCTCTACCAAGCAGCGATGGCAAGGTCAGAAAGGTGGAGGTCAAGATTGTGAAAAATGAGACCAGAATTTATCTCAGACCCGTAACTGACATTATAGTTTTGATCTCGGACTAGCTATGATTCCATTTTTCTGTTTATATGTTTTTTCTGCATAGCAGTGGTTATTATGTAATGACATAATAAATTATGCCAGACAGGGAGTGTTCTGCCCATATTGTCATAGTAAATATGTGCTATGTGCTGTTACAGATTATACTGCAATGTTGGTTTGACATTGTTGCCATCTAGTGGCCAGAGTTAGTTATTATTTTGTCACTAGGAAAAGGAATTCCCTTTACAGTCAAGGCAGTAACCTTTAACCTGGAACTGGTATCTTCACAGTAAAAAGCAGTAACCTTTAACCTGGAACTGTATTTCCTTCATTTTAGGACTGCTCCATGATATAACAGACTGCAAACAGAAGAGCTCTTATCTATTCCTGGATTAATGGTGGAGAAAATTGAGTACTGTCCGTGATACTTTTTTTATTTGCACTAACAAATATGAGGGGTAGGAGAAGAAAAACAAACACATACATATACAAATCAATAGTATGGCAATGGTAATAAAGCTATCGGCAAGTGAGATAAGACAGAGGGAAAGCTATATACTGGGGGGGGGGGGGGGGGGGGGGGGGGGGGGGGGGGGGGGGGGGGGGGGGAGACATCACAGTCACAGAGGGGGGTCATACAACTTTAGTATAGTGGGTGAGGAAACCAATATCCAAATTTAAGCCATTGTTTTTTGTGTCAAAAAGAAGTATCATTCTTAGCTCAAATGTTTTCCTTTCCTGGATAGTTCTGAAATTCCCTTTAAGAACTAAAACATTGAAGTCTTCTATAGTGTGGTCCGGTTGTGAGAAATGATGTCCCACAGGTGTGCAGAGACCATCTTCCTTATGTTCCTTGATGGTGTGTCTGTGCAAATTCATCCTCACTTGTAATTTCTGTCCTGTTTCACCAACATAAGATCCTTTGCTACACCTGTTGCATTGGATTAGGTACACCACATTACTGGAGGTACAGTTGTATGAGCCTGTGATATTGAAGGTCCCATTTGTGTGTGTGACACTTTTGGATAGATTGACCTGGTTGCATAGTTTGCAGCGTTTTTTATTGCAGGGTTTGCTTCCATTATTTGTGACTTTATAATCAGAGTGAAGTTTCCTGCTGATTAGTTTATGTCTGAGGTTAGGTGGTTGTCTGAAAGCCAATAATGGGGGTTGTTGGAATATTTTTTTCAGAGTTTCATCCTCTGTTATAATGGGTTGTAAATCTTTGATTATCTTTTTGATCCCTTCTAGTGTTGGGTTGTATGTGGTGACTAGAGGTACTCGGTTGTTCGTTTTTCTCTCTTTGTATTGGAGGAGATTTTCTCTTTGGGTTTTCAAGGCTGTGTGTATGCTGTTGTACCAGCGAAAGGTTAAGGAACAACCTCATTCATAAACTGTATGGTAAAAGGGAAACAATCAGGAAACAAAAGCAGTTTGTGTTTGAAACCTCAACATCATTGGACCCCACAAGCATCAACCTAATTAAGAATGAAATTGAAACCTTACAAAGACAACTGCAAAAACTTGCCATGAACAGGAAGCAAAAAAAAACTCCAAAAGCTACACCAAGAGCAGACCTTTTGGATACAACCTAAACAACACAAAACTAACACAACCTCTATAACTCCTGCTATCAGCAACTTCGAACCCAATTCAGAATCCCAACGTATCCCTTGTGTAAATGCTGACCTGATGGAAAATGTGGATATAACAGAGGAACTCGGAATCATAAATTTGTCAAATCATAAACTTTCCACACCAGAAATAACAGTCCTCTCCAAAGGCCTCACATTCTGCCCAACCACCAAATTGAATAATTTACAGGTATGGTCAGATATGGAGGAATTCTTCAGGAGACTAAGGCTCAAAGAATATTTTCACTGTAATGAAAGGAATCCTAGGACAATAGGAGGTGACAAAAAGAAAAATAACAGCAACTTCACACCTCCACAAGGACGCAACCCCAAACTGGATACCTATATCGACAGCTTCAGGCTGCGTGTCACATCCCTGATATCCATCCAACAAAAGAAAACATTATACAACCTTTCACCACTGGAGCGAAGGGCTGTACATGATCTGCGCAATAATCAGACAATAACCATCAAACCAGCAGATAAAGGGGGAGCAGTCGTTGTGATGGATACAGACAAATATATACAAGAGGGCCAGAGGCAGCTGGCAAATACCACTTACTACAAAAAACTGGATTATGATCCGACCCAGGATTTTACAAAGCAATTAAAAGGTCTCATTAAAACAATACCAAGCCACCTACATTCAGAACTTACCAATGCGATTCCAGATAATCCAGAAATTGGAGACTTCTACATGCTGCCCAAGATTCACAAGCCAGGAAATCCAGGCAGACCCATTATAACAGGTATGAATACACTTACCGAACATATCTCAGGCCTTGTAGAAAACATGTTAAAACCGTTGGTCATGAACACTACTAGTTTCCTGCAAGACACCACTGATTTTCTGAACAAGCTTAACAATATACAACAATTACCACCAAAAACACTTCTAGTCACTATGGATGTAGAATCTCTGTACAGTAACATCCCTCACAAGGATGGGTTGGCAGCATGTCACAGATTCTTATCATCCTCAACAAACCACAAATACACTGCTGAGGATGTGACACAGCTCATCGAATTCATTCTTACACATAACTACTTTACTTTCAACAATGACATCTATCTACAATGTATGGGTACTGCTATGGGAAGTAAAATGGCACCCCAATATGCAAATTTATTTATGGCTGACCTGGAGGACAATTTCCTGAACAGCATACAACAAAAGCCATACAGATATTACCGATATATTGATGATATCTTCATGATATGGACTGAAGGTGAAGAAAATCTAAAACAATCTAAAACAATTTTTCTCATTGATCAACACGTTTCACCCATCTATCAAACTAAAAATTGATTATTCGGACACACATGTCAACTTCCTAGACACTACAGTATACATCAGGAATGATAAGCTCCACACGTCAATATACAGAAAACCGACTGACCGATGCAGCTATCTCCATAATTCCAGTTTTCACCCCCAGCACACTAAACGAGCCATCATACACAGCCAGGCCATCAGATACCACCGAATATGTTCAGACCCAGAAGACAGAGATAAACATCTCAGAACACTGGCAGACTCCTTCCATAAGAAAGGTTACAAAGACAAAACCATCAACAACAGCATACACACAGCCTTGAAAACCCAAAGAGAAAATCTCCTCCAATACAAAGAGAGAAAAACGAACAACCGAGTACCTCTAGTCACCACATACAACCCAACAACAACCATTATAACAGAGGATGAAACTCCTGAAAAAAATATTCCAACAACCCCCATTATTGGCTTTCAGACAACCACCTAACCTCAGACATAAACTAATCAGCAGGAAACTTCACTCTGATTATAAAGTCACAAATAATGGAAGCAAACCCTGCAATAAAAAAACGCTGCAAACTATGCAACCAGATAAATCTATCCAAAAGTGTCACACACACAAATGGGACCTTCAATATCACAGGCTCATACAACTGTACCTCCAGTAATGTGGTGTACCTAATCCAATGCAACAGGTGTAGCAAAGGATCTTATGTTGGTGAAACAGGACAGAAATTACAAGTGAGGATGAATTTGCACAGACACACCATCAAGGAACATAAGGAAGATGGTCTCTGCACACCTGTGGGACATCATTTCTCACAACCGGACCACACTATAGAAGACTTCAATGTTTTAGTTCTTAAAGGGAATTTCAGAACTATCCAGGAAAGGAAAACATTTGAGCTAAGAATGATACTTCTTTTTGACACAAAAAACAATGGCTTAAATTTGGATATTGGTTTCCTCACCCACTATACTAAAGTTTTATGACCCCCCTCTGTGACTGTGATCTCTCCCCCCCCCCCCCCCCCCGCTCCAGTCTATAGCTTTCCCTCTGTCTTATCTCACTTGCTGATAGCTTTATTACCATTGCCATACTATTGATTTGTATATGTATGTGTTTTTTTTTTCTTCTCCTACCCCTCAGATTTTTTTTTTTTTCTTTTGTTTTTAACATTTTACCATTTTACCTTCTGCTAAAACTTTTGTGAATCAGTACTGCTTAGACCTTGAAGAAGGGGACACACCCCGAAAGCTCGTCCATGCAAAATGATATGTTAGTGCAAATAAAAAAAGTATCACGGACAGTACTCAATTTTCTCTGTCACAATTGCACTAATACGGCTACAATCACTTCAAGTGGATTAATGGTGGAATTGTCTGTGAGTACACTCACTGATAGAGTGAAGCTGCTGTATAATGTTTAATGTACTGACACATATGTTTTGTTTATGCTTATGTTGTAGTTTTACAAAGTTATTCGGAAAAAGAATACATCCAGATCCGATGTCTCACGTTTCTTGACTTCTGAATTATTGTTAAGCTGTCTGACTAGTGTTAAGCCCCATACACACGGTCGGACAATCCGCGGACCAGGTCCGTCGGACCATGTCCGTCATACTTTGTCTGATGTTGGTTTTGCGTACACACGGTCGGACAAAGTTGTCGGAAAATCCGATCATTTTGAACGTGGTGACGTTTGTTGCCTACGACGGGACTACGTAGAGGCTAGTAGCCAATAGCTTTGGTCTTGTAATGTGATCTGAGCATGCGTAGCACTTTGTCCGGTCGGACAACCGTACACACGATCGGGTTTGGTGTGATCGGACCGGGTTGACGGCAAATCTTTCCAGCAGGAGATAAGACTTTGTCCGTCGGACAAACCGACGAACACTGTCCGATGGTGCATACACACGGTCTGATTTTTCAACAACCTTGTCCGATCGGACAGAATCCATGAAAAAGTCAGACCGTGTGTATGGGGCTTAATACAACAGTTTAATAACGCGAACCAGAACACCATATATCATTCAAAAATATTTATTTATTGGAAATATTTGGCCACGGTGTTATTCAAAAGGGGGGTAATATTTTAAGATTATAAATTTAATAAATATAAATATAAACAAGGGCCATCTCGGCTAAAATATATTTAAAACAAAATTAAGTGGTGTCCATCCAGCCAATGCTGGACAACTATTCCCCCACTAGGATAACCACATGACTTTGCTGAAAAACGGGAGGGTGGGTGGGCGCTGCGGTCCGGTCCAAACGGTCTGAGGAGACCCAGCTTCATGCCCTTATATAGGCTTTCTAAGTTCAGGTTACAGTAAACCGCCAAATTACACCAATCGGCTGCTCCATTAACCTAGCCAATCCCATGGCTGTTGCTGCCCAGGGAAACTGCAGTGACCAATGGCAACCTGTGGAATAGATAAAGCACAGCAGAGTGTGGATCCCCTTTGAGCTATCCCATGTTGGTCCAGCATACTGCTAAGACCTTTCATGGGCTAGCACAAAGGTACTCCGTAATAACAAAGAAACAACACCATATATCATTCAAAAATATTTATTTATTGGAAATATTTGGCCACGGTGTTATCCAAAAGGAGGGTAATATTTTGAGATTATAAATTTAATAAATATAAATATAAACAAGGGCCATCTTGGCTAAAATATATTTAAAACAAAATTAAGTGGTGTCCATCCAGCCAATGCTGGACGACTATTCCCCAACGGCCGAGGACAGCCACGAAGCTAATGGCTGAGGCCCCCCCACCATGGCTGTTTCAATTATGGACTGCAAATCCATATTAAAAATGTCTAAGCCTATTGGCGATAAATGTACCATATCATTTCTAAATAAACCTGGCACAAAGCCTTCCAATTCATAGTGGCGAAAAGATAAATCGCCAGATAGATTTAGAAAACTGTGGATCGTCCTGTTGAGACGCCTCCTTATCCTATCTAAATAAAACAGATTACCATAAGGAGACCACAACAAGCGTGGTATCATCTCTGAAAAGGACAAAACTACCCTTGGAAACATTTTCATTTCACACATTAACTCCCAAGTACCTGTTTTCCCTAATGCCCCGTACACACGCTCGGACTCTGAGCTGTGGACTTGCCCACACACGCCCGGACTTCTCCGGCGGACAATCCGCAGGAAAGAGTCTGTGAGACTTTTGAAAATGAACGGACTTGCCCACACACGGAGAAAAGTCCGTTCATTTAGAACGTAACTGCAGGTAGACGGGACTAGTGAAGGCAGTGAATGCCGCCGCGCTAGCCCCGTCACCTGGTATGGATTTAAAGGGAATCCCTACGCCGAAAAAACGGCGTGGGGGTCCCCCCCAAATCCATCTCAGACCCTTATCCGAGCACGCAGCCCAGCCGGCCAGGAAAGGGGTGGGGACGAGCGAGCACCCCCCCTCCTGAGCCGTACCAGGCCGCGTGCCCTCAACATGGGGGGTGCCCTGGGGAAAGGGGGGCCGTGTGGCCCCCCCACCCCAAAGCACCTTGTCCCCATGTTGATGAGGACAAGGGCCCGTTCCTGACAACCCTGGCCGTTGGTTGTCGGGGTCTGCGGGCGGGGGGCTTTATCGGAATCCGGGAGCCCCCTTTAATAAGGGGGCCCCCAGATCCCGGCCCCCCACCCTATGTGAATGAGTATGGGGTACGATGTACCCCTACCCATTCACCTAAGGTGTAAAAGTGTCAATAAAAAAAACACAATTTTTTAAAAATATTTTATTGCACTGCTCCGGGGGTCTTCTTCCGTCTTGGGGGGTCTTCTCGCCGGACTCCTCCGCTCTCTTCTGCTCTTTTACCTAGCTCTTTTACCGAGCGGAGGAGCCCGGCTTTCTTCTTCGTCGTCGCCGCCGTCGTCTGGGGGTCTCGATCCGCCTTCGGGGGTCTTCCGGGGTCTTCCTGGGTCTCTTCTGTTCTTGCCGCTGTCGCCGCTTTCTGCGCCGCCTTCTTCTTCTTCTTACTCTTCCTCTTCTTCTTCTTCTTCTTCTTCTTCTTCTCCTTCTCTCTCTGGCCGGAATGGCAGAGACGCGCTGTGTTGTGACTTATATAGGGACAAGGAGGCGGGGTCACATGCTCATGTCACTTGCTGACACCGCCCCCTATGATGTCACAGTCCCGGAGGACCGACGAGTCAACATCGGAAGAAGAAGAAGAAGAAGAAAGTGGTGACAGCGGCAAGAACAGAAGAGACCCAGGAAGACCCCCGAAGGCGGATCGAGACCCCCAGACGACGGCGACGACGACGAAGAAGAAAGCCGGGCTCCTCCGCTCGGTAAAAGAGCTAGGTAAAAGAGCAGAAGAGAGCGGAGGAGTCTGGCGAGAAGACCCCCCAAGACGGAAGAAGACCCCCGGAGCAGTGCAATAAAATATTTTTTAAAAATTGTGTGTTTTTTTTATTGACACTTTTACACCTTAGGTGAATGGGTAGGGGTACATCGTACCCCATACTCATTCACATAGGGTGGGGGGTCTGGATCTGGGGGCCCCCTTATTAAGGGGGCTCCCGGATTCCGATAAGCCCTCCGCCCGCAGACCCCGACAACCAACGGCCAGGGTTGTCGGGAAGAGGCCCTTGTCCTCATCAACATGGGGACAAGGTGCTCTGGGGTGGGGGGGCCGCACGGCCCCCTTTCCCCAGGGCACCCCCTATGTTGAGGGCACGTGGCCTGGTATGGCTCAGGAAGGGGGGGCGCTCGCTCGTCCCCACCCCTTTCCTGGCCGGCCGGGCTGCGTGCTCGGATAAGGGTCTGAGATGGATTTGGGGGGGACCCCCACGCAGTTTTTTCGGCATAGGGATTCCCTTTAAATCCATGCCAGGTGACGGGGCTAGCGCGGCGGCATTCACTGCCTTCGCTAGCCCCGTCTACTTGAAGTCACATTCTAAATGAACGGACTTTCCGATGATCGGCAAGTCCGTTCATTTCCAAAAGTCCCGCGGACTAGCATACAGACCGCGGGATTGTCTGCCGGACTCGCGAGTCCAGCGGACAATTTTAAGTCTGAACTTAAAACTTAGTCCGCCGGACTTTTGGCGGGAAAAATTCCTGCGGGAAAGTCCGCTCGTGTGTACGCGGCATTAGTCATTTGCTCCGGCATGCACAATTAAGATATGCGGAGAAGGCCATATGCTGGCTAAAAAATCTATCTGCTCTTTAAGGTCCCGCCACTGCAAACCCCTTATGCCTGAACAAAAAATCATAAAAGAGTCACTGTCCAGACCTAAATTGGTGGAGTAGGTCCTAGTTCCGGCATGTTTGGCAGCCCAGAAAACATAGGAGTGTCCTACTATCCAAACCACTGTTTTGCCGAAATCTGAAAAAGAGAATTTATAACATTAGTAAATCAGGGCGGACATATAACTTGTATCTACTACTATCCCACCGACCAATCTTCATCAATTTATCTTCCGGGAAACCAAAAACATCAGCTGTAGTGGCCACCCCTATTCTAAAAGAATGGGAAGAATATGAAAAGCCCGAGAGATTCAGGCATTTCAAGCATGCGGCCAAAACAGCAGAGAATTGGTACCTGGATAGAGAGGACTTATCCTGATAAATAAAAAATGAACCTTCTGAACAAGGCCTGACTGACATGTAGTTAGATATGTGAAAAACTGGACAAATCGCTGGGTTATCAGAACTAGACAAGGAAAACCATTGGCCATTACCTACCGGACGTGACTTAAGGCCCGTACACATGATCGGACTTTTTAAAAACCAACATGCAAATTAGCTGTTTTGGACCAACATCCGACCGTGTGTACGCTCCATCGGACCATTTTTTTCCAGGTTTCATCGGACTTTTGTTGGCTGTGCGAACGGACCAACTTTCTGCCAACAAAAGTCCGATGGACCAAAGTTCGACCGTGTGTACACAAAACCAACGGACTTTTGTACAAAGTACAAACACGCATGCTCAGAACCAATGCAAAAGATCAGACAACAATATAGAAGTTGACCAAAGGTGGCGCTGGAGTATTCAAACGTCCTCTTTTGAAGTGTCGTCAGTACGTTGAAACATCACTACGTTCATGTTTGTTGCCTAAAAAGTCCGATCATGTGTATGCAATACCAACTTGGGGCCAACGCCCTTTGGACAAAAATCCACGGGAAAGTTGGTCCACGGTCCGATCGTGTGTATGAGGCTTTAGACCTACAAAGAAAAAGGTTAACAGACTTATCGTTTAAGAACACATGATATTTACGGAGGTAGGATAAAGATTTACGGCCGTTAATTCCCCAATTCTAAGGGCCCCCGAAGAAGGCTACTGAAAAAGCAGCTCTGAATAACAACAGCTCAAACCTGGAAGAACATACTGATTGTAAGATCCCCAGAAGATCTACAAGCAGCTTGATAGAGATGGGGCGCCTACCATCCTTAGAAGGCTTAGACCTCCTGAAACCTTTCAAAATTTGACTAACCTGAAAGAAAGAAGTCAGGGGTGGAGCACCTGAGAATTTCAGAAAGAAAGATATTCCCGCTAGAATCTTACCCACTGATGCCGGACTAAGCTTAGCCTGAATTAGGGAAGACGTAAATGCTAATGCAACGTAAGAAGATACATTCAACTCATCTAAATCTAAATTTTTGCAGAAAGCACACCATCTCAACCATGACAACTTATAGTCCGACCATGTCTTTGCGGACACAGAATTTTTGAGGTTGGAGAGTATCAGCTCCAAATTAAGCCCCAGAGGAAATCTGGGCAAGGGGTCCCGTCCTGATCTGCTGTCGGTGCGAATTCCCGGAACTTCTTGAACTGCAAATGAGATAAAGCATCAGCAATGTTATTATTTATACCAGCTATATGCTCGGCTTTTAGCCAGATGTTAAATCTCATACAGTGCAACACCAGAAAACGTAGTAACTTAATGACCAGGCCAGATTTGGAGGATAAAGAGTTAATAGCAAAGAAAACACCTCTGTTATCAGTGTAGACTTTGATCTTACGGTTCAAGAAAGCATCCTTCCAAATTACTAAGGAGACTATAACCGGGAAAAGCTCCAGAAGGACCAAATTCTGAAGAATATCCCTCTGCAGCCAATCCCGGTGCCATTCAGCAGCACACCACTGACCCTTCATAAATGCACCACAACCTGAAGATCTGACAGCGTCCGTAAAGAATTCTAGTTGGTTGCTGTCAACAAATTCATGCTGCCAGACTGTGGAACCATTGAAGTTGGACAGAAAGGCATCCCAAATTCTTAGGTCTTCCTTAATACCTTTGGAAATACGAACATGGGCACGAGGGTTTCTCAAACCACTAATAGCAAGGGAAAACCTGCGAGAGAATACTTTAGCCATGGGAATGATTCTAGCTGAGAATGCAAACAGACCTAATAGCGACTGAGCCTCCTTAAGCAGGACCTTTTTCCGCAGCAAAAAGGAACTGATCAAAGCTCTAATTTTTTTAATCTTAGGTACTGGCAATCTGAATTCCATAGCGGCAGAATCAATTGTTATTCCCAGAAATTCAATACTATTAGCAGGAAAAAACGATTTTTCATGTGCGAGTGGAACACCAAAGTGTTTGCAAACATTGAAAAACATCTGTAAAGATTCTAAGCAAACCAGGGAGTCACTTGGACCCACAAATAAAAAATTGTCCAGGTAATGGAGAGAACCCCCCTGTGAATAGTTGGCTGATAAAACCCAGTTCAAAAAAGTAGAAAATGATTCAAAATAAAAACAGGACAATGAAAACCCCATTGGAAGGCATTTATCAAAAAAGAATTGACCCTTAAACTGAAAACCTAATAAATTAAAGCCTTGGGGGTGAACCGGAAGGAGGCGAAAAGCCGACTTAATGTCAGCTTTAGCCAACAAGGAACCTTGTCCAGAAGTAAGGCTTCATCGAAGGAAGAATAGACCACAGGAGCATCCACATCTGAGACCTCATCATTCAATGCCGAATCTAATGGGTAAGAAAGGTGGTGGATCATCTGGAAGCAACCACTTTCTTTCTTAGGGACTATCCCAAGTGGGGACAACCGAAAATTTCTAAAAGGAGGAGAGGAGAAAGGGCCAGCAATTTTGCCCTGCGTTAGCTACTTAGATATTTTCTCTTGAACCACATCAGCATAAATGGCTGCTGACTGCAGATTCTGTACCATAGTGCAACCTGTTCCTTTAAAGGCTGGGACCAGAAAACCATCCCTGAAGCCATTAGTTAGCAGGGCCGCCATCCTGCGATCTGGGTAATGTTCTAACCAAGGTAGAATTTTTTCCAGCTTCACTGGCGTCATTACCTTTCCTGTGAGCTTCTCTGAGAAATGGCTGAAAAGAGGTTGCGGATGATTTGCAAAAACATCTACTGGCTGCATGATTTCCACCACAATTTGATCATTCATGCTTGTATTTGCAATTTGATAGGAATTTGCATTGCCCATCATTAAAGGCAAAGCAAAAACCTTTGCGAAATACATTCTGAGGATTGGCTGCTGGTCTATTAGGAGTGAAATGAGGCCTAGGTGGAAGCATAAGGTTCATCCATAAGCCCACATCCTTAGAACCCCAGTGCAGCGAAGGATGTACTGCTAGTTTTTGTCGGAAGTTTTCATCATAGGTAAACCAGGCCGAACCGCCAAAGTGGCAAAAGGCTTCAGAAATTATATCCAGATGCTGAAAAAGACCCGAGCATTTATCAGGGAAGCGTTCGCCCATGACTGCCGCATAAATACAAAACGCTTGTAACCAATTCTGGAAGGTTTTGGGGATGGCCCTCCTCCTATCCTCCTCAGATCTATCCCCTGGTTTGTCATTTTTGAATAAAAATTCCTTTGACGCGGGCAATAATGATAATGAATCTAGAAATTCCCCCCTTCAAATCTTATCTTTTACTGCCTTAGGCAAATGGAAGCCCAACGGTGACAGTATGCATGAAAGGGGTTCTTTAAAAGAAAATTCCCCGGCTAGTAAAGCCGTGGGCCTGAGGGGCAAGGAAGGGTTAATGATTTTTGAGCGAGAAAATGTATCCTTAATCTGAGTGGATTCAGTAACAGCCTGCCATATGGGGCCAACAACATTCAAATAATCAGAAAACTGAAAACTTCGGAAAAAAGTCCGGGTTCGGGACCGAACTTGACCCGAACTTGACCCCGAACTCCGAACCCCATTGAAGTCAATGGGACCCGGACTTTTGAACACTAAAATGGCTGTAAAAAGGTCATGGAAAGGGCTAGAGGGCTGCAAATGGCAACAAAATGTTGTTAAGAGCATGGCAAGTGATCTTCAAACAAATGTGGATAGGGAAATAACTTAAAATAACATAAAAAAAATAAAAAATAAAAAAAAAATGCTGGAGGCCCCCTTCTCAGCAGAAGAGGTACAGGAAGTCATTAAGAACCTCAGAAACTCAACGGCACGATGCCGCACATATGGTGGGAATACCCCAGAACACGCACTTTCTGGAAAAAAATATTCAATTTAATGGATAAGATAGTGGGAAAATAAAATACTTGGAAACTAAAAAAAATTAAAAAATTATAATCTTGACCTAGGAGGACGAAATTCAAATGGAGTAGGAGGTTGAGGTGGCGGTAGATGTGGCGGTGTAGGTGGAAGCGGCAGTGGAGGAGGACGAGGTAGCCAACACTGGTTCAAAAATACAACAATGGCTGGGTAAGGCTAGTGGTGAATGATGTGTCGAATTCTGTCCCCCGTCGCATAGTGTCAACCCTGTACTGCGCTTGCTCAGTACGTAGGACAAGGGGATTTTGAAACTCACCGAAGACGATGCGCGGTGACTCCAGGTTCAAGCCACATCATCCGAGGTTGAAGCCTAGCCAAGCGAGCCCGTGAGGGGCCCTGTTACTATGTGCTACCGTATGTCCACTTGGATGGTCGGGCTTGAACCTGCACTCACTGCGCAGGCGAAGTTCATCTTTGGAGATTTTGTGAATCTCCTTGTCCTCCGTACTGCGCAAGCACTGCACCTGCGCAGTAAGTGGCCGGACACTATCCGATAGCAAGACAGTTTTCGTCAGAACACCGTTATATGTGTCTATTCTGCACAAGGTACGGCCAAGTCCTGTGGGATCCATGCCTGGTTCATTTTAATGAACGTGAGCTTGTCCACATTGGCTCTGGACAGGCGGCTGCGCTTGTCTGTGATAACGCCCCCTGCCGTGCTAAATACACGTTCAAATAATACACTGGCGGCAGGGCAGGCCAGCACCTCCAAGGTGTAAAGGGCAAGCTCAGGCCATGTGCCCAATTTGGAGACCCAGAAGTTGAAGGGGGCAGACCCGTCATGCAGTACGTGTACGCGTGTGCACACATACTGCTCCACCATGTTGGTGAAATGCTGCCTCCTGCTAAGACGTTCCATCTCAGCTGGTGGTGCTGGTTGTTGTGGCGTGCTGACAAAGCTTTTCCACATTCCGGCCATGCTAACCCTGCCTTCCGAGGTGCTAGCGGTGCCCCGGCTGCGTTGGCGACCTATTCCTCCTCCTCTGCCTTCGCCTTGTGCTTCCACCGTACCCCCGCTTCCAAGTGGGAATGCCACCAGCAGCGCATCTACCAGCGTGCGCTTGTACTCGCGCATCTTACGATCACGCTACAGTGAGGTAATTAAGGATGGCACGTTGTCCTTGTAACGGGGATCCAGCAGGGTGGCCACCCAATAATCAGCACCAGTTAAAATGTGGGCAACTTGGCGGTCGTTGCGGAGACACTGCAGCATGTAATCGCTCATGTGTGCCAGGCTGCCCAGAGGCAACGAAAAGCTGTCCTCTGTAGGAGGTGTATCGTCTGTGTCCTCTGTATCCCCCCAGCCACGCACCAGTGATGGACATGAGCTGGTCTGGGTGCCACCCTGCTGTGAACATGGTTCCTCCTCCTCCATCTCCTCCTCATCCTCCACCTCGTCATCCTCCAGAACTGTGCCCTTGCTGCCAGAAAATTGGGTACCTGGCGCTTGTTGGTGCAGGAACCCACCCTCGTAGCCACTTGTAAATGACTGCCCTGAAAGCCTTGGAAATGAACCCTCTTCCTCCTCCTCCTCATCCTGTGCCACATCCTCTTCCATCATCGCCTGAAGAGTTTTTTCAAGGAGGCATAGAACTGGGATAGTAGCGCTGAGAACGGCGTCATCGGCACTGGCCATGTTGGTGGAGTACTTGAAACAAGGCACACAGGTCTCGCATGGAGGCCCAGTTATTGGCGGTGAAGTGGTGCTGTTCCGCAGAGCGACTCAAGCGTGCGTGCTGCAGCTGAAACTCCACTATCGCCTGCTGTTGCTCGCACAGTCTGGCAAGCATGTGCAAGTTGGAGTTCCACCTTGTGGGCACGTCACATATGAGACGGTAAGCGGGAAGGCCGAAGTTACGCTGCAGCGCTGACAGGCGAGCAGCAGCAGGGTGAGAACGCAGAAAGTGCGCACAGATGGCCCGCACTTTCTGCAGCAGCTCTGGCATATTGGGGTAATTCTTAAGGAACCTCTGGACCGCCAGGCAAGGGATGTGCATCAAACCGGCAAGGCCCAGAGCTGCTACGAGATTTCGCCCATTATCGCACACCACCAGGCCGGGCTTGAGGCTCACTGCCACCAACCACTCATCAGTCTGTTGTTCCATGTCCCTCCACAACTCCTGCGCGGTGTGGGGTTTTTCCCCCAAACAGGAAAGTTTTAAAACTGCCTGCTGTCGTTTAGCCCTGGCTGTGCTGAAGTTGGTGGTGAAGGTGTTACGCTGACCGGATGAGGAGGCGGTAGAGGAAGAGGAGGCAGAGTAGGAGGAGTTAGCAACAGGAGGCAAACTGAAGTGCCCTGCAATCCTCGGTGGTGGAAGGACATGCGCCAAACTGCTATCCGCCTCAGGCCCAGCCGCCACTACATTTACCCAGTGTGCTGTTAGGGAGATATAACGTCCCTGACCGTGCTTACTGGTCCACGCATCCGTAGTTAGGTGGACCTTGCCACAGATGGCGTTGCGCAGTGCACACCTGATTATGTCCCCCACTTGGTTGTGCAGGGAAGGGATAGCTCCTCTGGAAAAGTAGTGGCGGCTGGGCACGACGTACTGTGGGACAGCCAATGACATCAGCCTTTTAAAACTCTGCGTCTTCACCAGACGGAATGACAGCATTTCAAAGGCGAGGAATATTGAAATGCTGGCATTCAGGGCCAGGGATTGCGGGTGGCTAGGGGGGTACTTCCTCTTCCGCTCAGGTGTTTGGGAAATAGAGAGCTATACGCTTCCATGGGACATTGTGGAGATGGTTGGTGACCCAGGTGGTAGTGTTGCTGGCAGATCCTCTGTTTGCGGGTTGGCAGGTGTCACTGTCACTACAGAGGTGGATGAAGAGGCCGAGACTGCAGCAGAAGAGGAAGCAGGAGGAGCCAGAGACCTTTCTTGGTTTTTGCGGTGTCTACTCCACTGCATCTCGTGCTTTGCACTTAGATGCCTGGTCATGCAGGTTGTGCTCAGGTTGAGAACGTTTATGCCTTGCTTCAAGCTCTGATTGCACAGCGTGCAAACCACTCGTGTCTTGTCATCAGCACATTGTCTGAAGAACTGCCACGCTAGGGAACTCCTTGGACCTGGCTTTAGTGTGCTCGGTCCCTTGTTGCGTTGGGCAGTAGTAGACGTACTGTCTAGGGGACGGACGCTCCGCTTTTGCATCTGCTCCCTCTTCTGCTGTGCTGGTGGCTCTGTGCGACCACCGCCTCTTCCTCCGAACTACACTGGTCACCTGCATGAAGTTGATTCCATGTGGGGTCAAGGACCTCATCGTCCTCCACATCATCTTCCACCCAGTCTTCACCCCTGCCCTCCTTGTCGGTCTGCACAATGGCGAAAGCAGCAGCAGCAGTTGGCACCTGTGTTTCGTCATCATCCGAGACGTGCTGCGATGGTCCTCCCATGTCGGTCTGCACAATGGCGAAAGCAGCAGCAGTTGGCACCTGTGTTTCGTCATCGTCGACGTGCTGCGATGGTCCTCCCATGTACTCATCATGAAACATAAGTGGTTGGGCATCGGTGCACACAATCTCCTCCACTTCTGGGGCAGGGCTAGGTGGATGGCCCTGGGAAACCCTGCTAACAGAGTCATCAAAAAGCAGAAGAGGCTACTGCATGATTTGGGGCTCAGACTGATTGGCTTATTTGCAAGGGGGTGAGGTGAAAGACTGATGGACATCGGCTGCAGGTGCCAACTCTGAACTTTCATCAGGAGACTGGGTGGGAGACAATGTGAAGGATCCGGAGGCACTGTCAGCAACCCAATCTACTATCGCCTGTACTTGTCCTGGCCTCAACATTCGTACAGCCTCATTAGGCGCGCCAAAATACCGATGCAGGCTCTGTCGCCTACTCTCACCTGAGGAAGGCGTTTCACTAGTGCGTGTAGCTGGCACAGATCGACCACGTCCTCTCCCTGCAACATGAGCGCCACCAGCAGCACCATGACTACGTCCCCTTTTTGATGATCTCCTCATATTTTCAAAATTTATGATCTCGCCCTAAATGGGTGTTTTTGTCAATAGCAGAATACACGTACAGTGTCTAAAGCGTTTATGAACACGCAGAAAATGCTATTGGGAAGAAAAAAAACACTGCAAAATTACATTTTTTTTGCAATGTTTTTCCAATATCAGAATAAATGGATAGTGTCTAAAGCGTTTATGAAAACGCAGAAAATGCTATTGGGAAGAAAAAAAACACTGCAAAATTAAATTTTTGTGCAATGTTTTTCCAATATCAGAATAAACGAATAGTGTCTAAAGCGTTTATGAAAACGCAGAAAATGCTATTGGGAAGAAAAAAAACACTGCAAAATTAAATTTTTTTGCAATGTTTATCCAATATCAGAATAAACGGATAGTGTCTAAAGCGTTTATGAAAACGCAGAAAATGCTATTGGGAAGAAAAAAAACACTGCAAAATTAAATTTTTTTGCAATGTTTTTCCAATATCAGAATACACGGACAGTATGTAAAGCGTTTATGAAAACGCAGAAATTCTATTGGATAGTGTCTACAGCGTGTATGTATGAACACACAGAAAATGCTATTGGGAAAAAAAAACACAGCAAAATTAAATTTTTTTGCAATGTATTTGCAATATCAGAATACACAGATAGTGTCTACAGCGTGTATGTATGAACATGCAGAAAATGCTATTGGAAAAAAAAAAAAAAAAGCAAAATTTAATTTTTATGCAATGTTTTTCCAATAGCAGAATACACACAGACTATGGTGTATCTCTTACTAAATGCAGCAGGTAAAACTTTTATATTTTGTCTGGCACTGGCCTCATGGCACTGTTAAAAGACTGTGCACTGCACCCCAGCCAGGGTACAATTGATTTAGGAATCTCTTCAATAATTCTCTCTGCCTCTTTCTTTTGCTTAAAATAGAAACTCCCTACTCTACTCTAGCTATGTAGATCGCTCACTGATCTAACTAATTAGAAGAAAAGTTAAGGAATGCTGACTGCCTGACTGACTGAATCACACTAACTCCTAAAATCCTCTCTTAGCAGCATAGCAGCACAGGAACCTGTCTATAGCAGAATGACGCTGTGTGCTGTGTGTCTGGACTATATATAGAGGCTGGGTCACATGCTGCACTGCCCAATCACAGCCATGCCATTAGTAGGCATGGCTGTGATGGCTTCTAAGGGCACACTAGTGAAACGATCGTCGATTGGCTGCCCTGCAGCTGTTAAAAAGGCGCCAATACAGCGCCGAACACCGGACCCGAACCCAAACTTACAGCCAATAGTTCGGGTTTGGGTCCGGGTCCCGAACGCCGAAAAAGTCCGGTACGGACCCGAACTTTACAGTTCGGGTTCGCTCAACCCTACCAGTGACCTGTGCCCTCATACATAAATTAGCAGCAACATTAGCCTGCTGCATCTGTTCTGCACCAATACCATGTGCCTTAATATTTGTTTTAAACTGCATATTTTGCAAACCATTCTCTGCACCAGATACCTGTGCCCCACTTGTTTTAAAAACCAAATCATTAACATCACTCTGTAAACCGTCTCCTGCACCAGATAGCTGTGCCCTCTGTGTTTTCATAATAACATCATTAACATCAATATTTGCACCAGAAACCTGTGCCCATATTCTTATCAGCACCATTATTATGTGCCCTTTTAAACTTTTGTAACACAGTAGATAAAGAATCAACCAAACGCACAAATTCAGAAGCATGAGACACCACACACTGCTCACCTTCACTGACATTTTGAAGCTGCTCACCCACTGCTTCAGCTGCAGACTGAGTAGCGCTGCTCTGCCTCAGACGAGGAGCATACTGCACAGGTACATCAATGGCTCTCTCACCGCTGGTCCGCTGAGGAGAAGCAGTTAGTCTCTGTCGCTTCTTCTTCCTTCCAGGCTGCTGTCTTGTCCCGCCCCCGACTGGGGCGGACATTTTCTGTGACACAGGGGGCGTTACAGGAGGTGGAGCTGAGCCGCCCTCTTCCTCAAGGCACCGCAATAGCCACTCCTCACCGCCTCTGCTCTCTGCCCTTTCTAGCAGGCGGCATAGGAGAGACTCACGGCTGTCAGGGGAATGGCGCTTCATTACAGGAGCTCCGCTGCGGTCCGTTCCAGCGCTGCGGTCCGATCCAGCGATGCGGTCTGGTCCAAACGGTCTGAGAAGACCCAGCTTCATGCCCTTATATAGGCTTTCTCAGTTCAGGTTACAGTAAACTGCCAAATTACACCAATCAGCTGCTCCATTAACCTAGCCAATCCCATGGCTGTTGCTGCCCAGGGAAACTGCAGTGACCAATGGCAACCTGTGGAATAGATAAAGCACAGCAGAGTGCGGATCCCCCTTTGAGCTATCCCATGTTGGTCCAGCATACTGCTAAGACCTTTCATACCGTATTGAAAGATATCATAGATGGGGGTGTGTATGACACATCTGCATTGTAAACGTTTGGTCCAATGGGAGATTTTGTTTTCGACTCATTTTGAAGTATTGCTAAAATGTCAGTTTGTAACCAATCGGTTCATATTTTGGACTCCTGTATCTTTAAATTTCCACAGTAAAATCATACTATAATGTAAGATATCGGGGGTGTGTATGACACATCTGCATTGTAAACGTATTGGTCTAATGGGAGTTTTTGTTTTTGACCCATTTAGAAGTATTGCGAAAATGTGAGTTTGTAGCCAATGGGTTCATATTTGGGACTCTGTATCTTTAAATTTGTACAGTAAAATCATACCGTATTGTAAATGTTAGAGAAGGTGAGGTATGTGTGACAACTCTGTGTAATCATTATTTTATATATTACATTATGTTATGAGAAAGCACATCAGCAAACGCTAGCGGGCTTAAAAAGAGAGGTTGGGACTTTATATGAAGCTCATGATTTGCAACACAACAGTGGGTGGGTTCATAAGTTGTTTAATAGTTCATATTGATACAAAAGTAACCAAAATAATTATATTGACACTCCACACAACATTTAGACTAAGTACTAGCACTGGGTACAGTGATCAACATACATATTGCTAATGTTATATGGCAAGACAGATATAATGGAAAATAACAAATGATATCAATGAATATGAACAAAATTGCTAGATAAAACAAAGGGACCACCAATGACTGGATAGGTACACAGATATTGTACAATAATGCCTGCATGATCTTTGGCCTCAGAATTCCTGTGATGGTAGATAATCCATATAAAAGGTAAGAGGTGATTGGGGGGTATCAGGTAGCTCTACGCGTTTCGTGGTTCTGGACCACTCATCAGGAGCAGATACGCCATATTTCTAAAAATACAATGATATAATAGGTCAGCAAAATAAATAAAATAGGTATAAGAGAAGCACACCGATCCTCCAGAAGGATCTCGGTACTCACTGAGATACATATGTTGGTGGGTGAAGGTCAGAAGGTGGGAAACCATCCGGAAATGTCGCAACCGGGAGCTGGGGCGGGCGAAACAGCCGCGGCGACCACACACAGGCGCCCACCGGGGGGGACATAGAAACACGGGGCACCCTAGAGAGACAGGCGGTGAAAATAACATGTTTGAAAAAATATATTGGAGAAAAATTGGGTTTGGTCAACTAGTTTTACAATGGTTGGGAGAGTTAGAAAATGTGTGCCACATCCAATAGAAATGGAAGAACAATAAAGGGTTTTCCCCTAGGTTTGTGGACTTTCAATTGGCACTACCACACTTTCCCAAAAATACACAATATGAGTAATAGTAGCAAAATTTATTTGGAACAAATTATATAAAAATTGTTGAAAAAGTAGAACATGTTTGACAAAATCACAATATTAGAATAAAATATGCATTAGTCAATTATAATCTAATACATGACATCAGACCAGACACGTTTCGGAGTAAAAGATATCCTCCTTCTTCAGTGGTCGTGGTGTCGAATTTATAGTTTAGTTCTAAATGCAAGAAAATATAGTTTTAGCATGGTGAAATACTTAATGGGAAGATTCTTAAGAATTGGCAAGAGAGACATAAGTTTGAAAACATGTATTTCAGATATACAATGGCAGCATAAAATAGTATGCGGTAAACTTTTCAGTATAAAACATAAAGATCAAAGATGAGGGCAACTCACATGTATGCTGATGCGTTGATTGGACACATGTTCCACCATATTTAAAAACAATAAACAACATAGGCGCAAAAAGGATGTTATATTTGGATCGAATTTTTCGTATTCAGATCCAGAATTTCTTTAAAAAAATAACCTAGATGTAAGTGATCAATAGCCAAAGCGAAAAGCCAAAAGGCCACACAGGGCTCTTTATTGAGACTATATAATGGTGTTGGATGGCCGTAAGAGCAGAGCAGTGGAAGATGTGGGACTGCTGGGGTCAACAAAACAATCTCAAAAGTCCTCTGAAAAAGAGAAAAAGTTTTAGTAAAATAGATATTATATTGTGGTTTCAAAAGAACCAGAAATACATTTTGAAAATTTATAAGATGTGATTAAGTCACGTCTATGCAGTGTGGTACCTGTGTTATAGCTTAAGGACGAAGCCTGAATTAGGCCGCGTACACACGAAGGGACAATCCCGCGGGATTATCCTCTGGACTGAAGTCCAGAGGATAATCCCCTCGTGTGTGGGCGCCGGCGGACTTTTTGGCGCCAAAGTACGGCGGACTAAAGTTTCAGGTTTTGTTCTCAAATTATCCGCTGGACTTGGAAGTCCAGCGGACAATCCCGCCGTTAGTGGGCAAGTCCGCGGGACTTTTGAAATGAACGGACTTGCCGCTCATCGGCAAGTCCGTTCATTTAGCACGTGACTTCAGGTTACGTAGCTAGCGTAGGCAGTTACTGCCGCCGCGCCAGCTCGGTGACCTGGCATGGATTTAAAGGGAATCCCCACGCCGAAAAAACGGCGTGAGGGTTCCCCCCAAATCCATGTCAGACCCTCATCCGAGCACGCAGCCTGGCAGGCCAGGAAAGGGGTGGGGACGAACGAGCGCCCCCCCCCCTCCTGAGCCGTACCAGGCCGCGTGCCCTCAACATGGGGGGTGCCCTGGGGAAAGGGGGGCCGTGCGGCCCCCCCCCCCACCCCAAAGCACCTTGTCCCCATGTTGATGAGGACAAGGGCCTCTTCCCGACAACCCTGGCCGTTGGTTGTCGGGGTCTGCGGGCGGGGGCTTATCGGAATCTGGGAACCCCCTTTAATAAGGGGGCCCCCAGATACCGGCCCCCCACCCTATGTGAATGAGTATGGGGTACGATGTACCCCTACCCATTCACCTAAGGTGTAAAATGTAAAGTAAAAAAAAAACACCCACACTTTTGAAAAAATAGTTTATTGCACTGCTCCGGGGGTCTTCTTCCGTCTTGGGGGTCTTCTCGCCGGACTCCCCCGCCATTTACCAAGCTCTTTTACCGAGCGAGGGGAGTCCGGCTACCTTCTTCGTCGTCGCCGCCGTCTGGGGGTCTCGATCCGCCTTCGGGGGTCTTCTTCCGTCTTGGGGGTCTTCTCGCCGGACTCCTCCCCTCTCTTCTGCTCTTTTACCTAGCTCTTTCACGAGGGGAGGTGTCCGGCTACCTTCTTCGTCGTCGCCGCCGTCGTCGTCTGGGGGTCTCGATCCGCCTTCGGGGGTCTTCCGGGGGTCTCTTCTGTTCTTGCGGCGGTCGTCGTCTTCCGCGCCGCCGGCGCCGCCTTCTTCTTCTTCTTGTCCTTCTTGTTCTTGTTCTTCTTCTTCTTCCGATGTTGACCCGACGCTCTCTCTGCCCGGAATGCCTGTGCCGCTCTGAGCTCGGACTTATATAGGGACATGGGCGACAGGGTCACATGTTCATGTCACATGGTGACCCCGCCCCCTTGCGATGTCACAGTCCCAGCATCCTCCGGGACTGTGACAACACAAGGGGGCGGGGTCACCATGTGACATGTGCATGTGACCCTGTCGCCCATGTCCCTATATAAGTCCGAGCTCAGAGCGGCACAGGCATTCCGGGCAGAGAGAGCGTCGGGTCAACATCGGAAGAAGAAGAAGAACAAGAACAAGAAGGACAAGAAGAAGAAGAAGGCGGCGCCGGCGGCGCGGAAGACGACGACCGCCGCAAGAACAGAAGAGACCCCCGGAAGACCCCCGAAGGCGGATCGAGACCCCCAGACGACGACGGCGGCGACGACGAAGAAGGTAGCCGGACACCTCCCCTCGTGAAAGAGCTAGGTAAAAGAGCAGAAGAGAGGGGAGGAGTCCGGCGAGAAGACCCCCAAGACGGAAGAAGACCCCCGAAGGCGGATCGAGACCCCCAGACGGCGGCGACGACGAAGAAGGTAGCCGGACTCCCCTCGCTCGGTAAAAGAGCTTGGTAAATGGCGGGGGAGTCCGGCGAGAAGACCCCCAAGACGGAAGAAGACCCCCGGAGCAGTGCAATAAACTATTTTTTCAAAAGTGTGGGTGTTTTTTTTTACTTTACATTTTACACCTTAGGTGAATGGGTAGGGGTACATCGTACCCCATACTCATTCACATAGGGTGGGGGGCCGGTATCTGGGGGCCCCCTTATTAAAGGGGGTTCCCAGATTCCGATAAGCCCCCGCCCGCAGACCCCGACAACCAACGGCCAGGGTTGTCGGGAAGAGGCCCTTGTCCTCATCAACATGGGGACAAGGTGCTTTGGGGTGGGGGGGCCGCACGGCCCCCCTTTCCCCAGGGCACCCCCCATGTTGAGGGCACGCGGCCTGGTACGGCTCAGGAGGGGGGGGGGCGCTCGTTCGTCCCCACCCCTTTCCTGGCCTGCCAGGCTGCGTGCTCGGATGAGGGTCTGACATGGATTTGGGGGGAACCCCCACGCCGTTTTTTCGGCGTGGGGATTCCCTTTAAATCCATGCCAGCTTGCGGAGCTAGCGCGGCGGCATTTACTGCCTACGCTAGCTACGTAACCTGAAGTTACGTTCAAAATGAACGGACTGCTCCGTGTGTGGGCAAGTCCGTTCATTTTCAAAAGTCCCGCGGACTTTTGGCCGGCGGATTATCCGCTGGACAAGTCCGTGCGTGTGTGGGCAAGTCCACACCCTCGGAAAGTCCAGCGGACCTAGCCGGAAAGTCCAGCGGATTGTCCGCTGGACTTAGGTCCGCCGGCAAAAGTCCGTACGTGTGTACGAGGCATAAGGCTAACTTCGCAGATGTATTTATATTGTCTGCAAAGGAAAAAGTCTGAAAATTGTCTGATATTACACTTAAGTATGTATGACATGATAAACAACAACATAGAATATTACTGTCAGGTCAAGTGAGCATTCTTTGGGGGTTATGTATTTGGATATCGCAATTGTTTTTTAATATATTGCAATTTTCCATTTGGAGAGTATCCACCATAGTGGGGCTTAAAATTTTGGGATAGAAAGTCTATATCTGCATATCGGTGCCAAAAGCAGCAGCCAAAAAGTCATATAAGGTTAATGACCCAGGTATTTGTTAAATTGCGGCCCAAATGTGTATGCACAATGCCAAACATTTACATATTCTAAGGGTGTATGTAAGTATATGTATATAGCCAGCCATGGTCCATAATCAGGGCCAATAATAGACAAGCAAGCGAAAGGTATAAAGATATAAGTATGTGAAATAATGGTAAAATGTCCAAGTCGATACACACCTTGCAAGATGAAAAAGACAGGCCACACATTCAGCTAACGATCCATCGGCATATTGATTAATGCCAATCTGGGACGGTTAGGGCTGTGCAGGCTTTTAAAGATACACACCCCCAATCAGCTGTTACGGAGACCAGCTGGCTGTGATGGGGTGGGAGGACTTGAGATTCGTTGGCCCCCCGAGCGGTGTGCGCGCGGTCATGTCTGTGCGCGACCAATGGCGGTCGCGCTGTATGATGCGGCCCCGCCCACTCCTCCCGCCGGCACGTAGGGCCTCGAGACCGGAGTGCGCATGCCCGACTGGAGGAGCAAGATGGCAGCCGTAGCTCCCCCCACGGGCCACGCATGTCCGATAAACAGAAGCCGAATGGGAGGGAGGGCGTGGAGACGTCCTCCCCTCCGAACGCCGCACCGCCCATAGGGGCGGGCGACTTACGTGCCGGGCTGTCACACAAACCAACACGCCTGCCCAACAACGGCAAATCATCAACAGAAAAGTATATTGTGTAGCCATAGCAGTTCTAGCATATAAAGAAATTTTTTATATAAAAATATAATGCATTTCTATACAATTAAATAGAAATGATTTGTATCTATACTGGTTCATTAAATTAAAGGATCTTACTACTAATAAGAAAAACATCCGATATTGCGCTAATGTTTACATGAAATAGTTTATATGCACGTTTCAACACCAAGCGTGTTTACTGTGTTGTATATATGTGCATGAAAAACTATATCATGTTGTATATGAAAAAGCTTATACAGATGTAATGGAACAAGTTTGCAGTGTTGTTATAGATATATATACAGAACAGGAAAGCTGTATCTAAGCATAAAAACGCCTGTACAGATATGATGGAACATGTTGTCATTGATCGTATTGCATCATATGTCAAATAAGTATGCATTTTGATGGGATTTATCTATACATTAAGCAGGTTTAGTTTCGCAAATTGGTATATGGTCATTATTTTGGGTTTATTTTAGACGGTGTTCATTTTTCCATCCCTCCAGAGACAAATCCTTCCAAAAAAGGTTTGAACCAAATGGCTTCATTTAATCCTGGTGCCTGAGTGGCCCGGAGCTTGTAAATCCATCTGGACTCAAGTTGGAGGAGGGACTTGTTCCAGTCCCCTCCCCTGGGATTCGGATGAATCCGATCTAGGATCAGAAACTTGACTTTTGGAAATCTGCCCATGTACACAGAGCTAACGTGTCGGCCCAGAGGGAGGTCTGGGTCGCAGGTCAGCATACTGTGCACATGCCTGTATGCACGCTTCCAAAACTCAAGCTTCGTCTTTCCGATGTAAAAGCCAGAGCAATCACAGATAAGAAGGTAAACTACCCCTATGGTCTTACAATTCGCAAAGTGTTTGGCTCGAAAAATCTCACCATTCGGTAAGATGGGATTCTTCTCTACAGCCATATATTTACAATAGTGACAAAAAACGCATATGAAGGTTCCTTTATATTTGCAGTGTTGATTGCCACTTGTATTGAATTCACTGCTTGTAATACGGTCCTTGATGGACGTTGCCCTTCTGAAAGTAAATAGGGGCATGCCTCCAAAGCAGGGATCAACTCCTCTATTCTAAAAAATCTAGAGAAGACACAAATCCACTCAGAATCATTTAAAAATTTAATAACCAACAAAAGCAAATGAAAGCAATAGTGTAAAAATATTGGCATCTTCTGGCATACGATCCATTGCTAGGACAGTTTGTTCCCGACAAACCCCTATTTACTTTCAGAAGGGCAACATCCATCAAGGACCGTATTACAAGCAGTGAATTCAATACAAGTGGCAATCAACACTGCAAATATAAAGGAACCTTCATATGCGGTTCTTGTCACTATTGTAAATATATGGCTGTAGAGAAGAATCCCATCTTACCGAATGGTGAGATTTTTCGAGCCAAACACTTTGCGAATTGTAAGACCATAGGGGTAGTTTACCTTCTTATCTGTGATTGCTCTTGCTTTTACATCGGAAAGACGAAGCTTGAGTTTTGGAAGCGTGCATACAGGCATGTGCACAGTATGCTGACCTGCGACCCAGACCTCCCTCTGGGCCGACACGTTAGCTCTGTGCACATGGGCAGATTTCCAAAAGTCAAGTTTCTGATCCTAGATCGGATTCATCCGAATCCCAGGGGAGGGGACTGGAACAAGTCCCTCCTCCAACTTGAGTCCGGATGGATTTACAAGCTCCGGGCCACTCAGGCACCAGGATTAAATGAAGCCATTTGGTTCAAACCTTTTTTGGAAGGATTTGTCTCTGGAGGGATGGAAAAATGAACACCGTCTAAAATAAACCCAAAATAATGACCATATACCAATTTGCGAAACTAAACCTGCTTAATGTATAGATAAATCCCATCAAAATGCATACTTATTTTTATTTTTTTTTTTATTTTTGCCACTTCAGCGGGTATCTCAAGATAGACATATAATCAACTTTTCAGTCATATCCGTCTTACTCATGTCACATCATTGTGGCATTCTTCGAGTATCACACTCTCTGAATTTATACGAATATATTATGCTCTTTATTCCTTATCCCCCCTAGTGCCCACCCCGCTACCCTCCCCCCCAGGACTTGACCAAGGTGTCCATGTCTAATTCTCAGATCATTATATCCTTAGTTGTTCAGCATAGCTCCATGTTTTTTTAAAACTAGTCCACCCTCCCCACTTGTCTATTTTATCTTCCTCTTTGCCTCTCAGCCTTTCCATCTTATATATGTCCTCAATCTCATCAATCCAATCCCAGATTGAAGGGGCCTCTAATTCCTTCCATTTCTTATGGATCGTTTTTTTTGCAGCATTTAGGAGAAGTGGCAGCAATGACCTTTGATATTTTTTGATGTTTTCTTTTGTACCATGTAATAAAATAGTCCATGTGTCGTCTGGAATTTCTACATTTGTTATATCTTTTATATAGGACCTGACTTCTCCCCAGAAGGTTTTAATTTTGGGGCAACTCCACCAGATATGTAACATGTTACCTATTTCCTCACAGCCCCTCCAACATTTCCCAGATTTATCTTGCTGGAATTTGCTGGTTTTGTCCGGGGTAGCAAACCATCTGGACAGGATTTTGTAATTAATTTCAGCTGACTTACTGTGCTTCGCAGAGTTATGGGTTAATTTAAGAATTTTTTTGACTATGTGCATCTCACATTGTGTCCCTATTTCCCTTTCCCATTTGTGGATGTATATGGGGACCTCCCGTCTCTCCCAGTCCAGCAGGAGCCTGTACCACCGTGTAACAGCCCCTCTACTATCCCCGGTCACAATTAGTGACTCCAAGGGCGTTAAATCTGCTAGTTCTCGTATAGGGTGGGGCAGGTTCTCAATGAAGTGGGAGAGCTGGTGGTATCTCCACCCATCTATTTCTGCAAATCCCTCTTTCATCTTTATTTCTTGAAGTGATCTAATCTTTCCATTTTTTATAATATCCCCCACTTGTGCTCTTTCTAATTTCAACCAATTTCCCCCATTAATTTTTAATCCTGGTGCAAAATAAATATTCTCCTTTAAAGTGATAAGTGGTGAATTATAGTGACCATTTATTTTTTTGTATATCTCATCCCAGATCCTCAGTGCAGTTACTGTGAGTTCACTACTATCTCTGTCTATATTCCTAAACTTCGGGGGGTTCCATATTATTTTACTTAAGTGTGCTTTACTAAGAGTGAATTCTAGGTTTACCCATCTTTTTTCTTCTTTGTTTTCTTTTGTCCATTCTAATATTCTTGATAGCACGATGGCCTTATAGTAGTAAGGTATATCTGGGGCTGCCAATCCTCCGCCATTTTTTCCCTGTTTAAGTGTCGAATATGCTACTCTTGGTTTTTTTCCGTTCCAGATGAAAGTTGTTACCAAGGTTCTAAGCTTAGCTAGGTAAAACCCTGGTAAGGCGATAGGCATCATCTGGAACTTGTAGAGTATTTTAGGTAAGATAAACATTTTGAGCGCCTGTATTCTACCGAACCATGATAATGGTCTGTGTGTCAGTCTATTGCTTTCTGTTTTAATTTCATTTAATAACGGGATATAATTTAATTTATATATTTTTTTGAGTGAGGGGGCTAATTTGATACCTAAATATTTTAATTCTCTGCGCCAAGGGAATTTGTATGTTTCTTGGAGCTTTTTTTTTAAGATGGCATTTGTATTGATATTTAGAATTTCCGATTTATCTTGATTTATTTTAAAATTAGTTAAATCTCCATACTCTTTAAATATCTGCATAAGTCGGAGGAGGGAGCTCTCAGGATTTTTTAAATAAAACAAGATATCGTCCGCGTACGCCGCTATTTTGTGGGTGTCTTTTCCTACTTCAAATCCTCTTATTTCTGGTTCTCTTCTAATTAAAGAAAGTAAAGGTTCCAGGGACAGGATAAAAAGGATAGGGGAAAGAGGGCACCCCTGTCTTGTTCCGTTCTTCATTTCAAAATGTGCAGATTCAGATCCATTTATTTTCACAATAGCCGTCGGATGGTGGTACAGGGTTCTAATTCGCTGGATCATTTTAGGACCTAGGCCCATTTCTTCTAAAGTTCTAAACATAAAGCTCCAGTCGACTCGGTCAAAAGCCTTCTGGGCATCTGTCGACAAGAGCAGACTTGGGCCTTTCTTCTTTTTCTCCTGTAGTAGGAGCAGCAGGGTTCTCACCCCGTTGTCTCTACTTTCTCTGCCAGGTACGAAGCCCGCCTGATCAGAGTGGACCAGTTTGTTTATTAGGGTTTTCAACCTATCTGCTAGTATCTTCGAGTACAGTTTCGTATCCGCGTTCATAAGTGCGATTGGTCGGTAATTGTCACATTTTGTCCCCTCTTTGCCCTCCTTTTTGATTACCGTTATAGAGGCCATTAAAGCTTCCTTACTCATTTCGAAATCTACACTGAGCCCGTTAAAATAAGCACACAGTTTGGGAATCAGGATATCTTGAAATTTTTTATAATAATAAGTTGTAAAACCATCAGGTCCCGGACTTTTCCCTAATTTAGTCCCCTTTAGAGCTCTGGTTATCTCGGCTTCTGTTATCTTCCCTTCTAATATCTCTCTTTCACTGTCAGTAATTTTTGTTAGGGCCGCCCTGCTTAAGAAATTATTCCCGTTTTTCATTATGTCTTCTCCTCCCCCATTTTGCTCGACTGTGTATAGGTCAGCGTAGAATTTTTTAAATGTCTGTGCTATCCCCTTTGTGGTGTATTCTATATCTCCCTTCTTCGTTTGAATTTTCTCTATATAATTTTGGGCTTTCTTCTTCTGGAGCATTTTTGCTAAATATTTAGGTGATTTGTTGCTTCCATAATATCTTTCCCTTGCGAGCAGATGGAAAGTCCGATTAGTATCATATTCCATAAGTCGTTTAAGTTCCTCTCTTTTTTTTACTAAATCTTGGGGTCTCTTCCCATCGTGGGTTGAGTCTTTTTTGTGTTGTTGTTCCAATCGGTATATTTCTGCAATTATATCTTTAGTTTTTTGAACTTTCTTCTTTTTTATCCCCACTCCTATCGAGATCAACACACCCCTTATGTAGGCCTTATGGGCCTCCCACAGGGTCTGCCTCGAAATTCCCTCTGTATCATTTCTTATAAAATATTGTTCCACTTCCTCCCTTATTTTGTTTTCCTCTTCTCCCCCCTGAATAATACTTTCATTTAGCCGCCACCGTTGGAATTTCATTTGAGGTTCCCCGTCTGTATTTCTAACATCACCGGGGCATGGTCTGAGAATGAAATTATTCCTATTCTAGTATCCACTACTCTGTCTAGTGTATTGCGCTCCAAAATGTAGTCTATCCTAGAGTACGTCCCGTGTACAGGGGAGAAGAATGTATAGTCTTTATCTTGTGGGTGTTGACTTCTCCAAACGTCTATTAATTGGGATGTGTACAGTTTTTGTTTTATTTTCTTTAATTGTACATTACTAATCCCCTGCACACGGGACGTACTATCGTTCGGGGGGTCAAGGCAGAAATTTAAATCTCCCATCAATATTAGAGTTCCACTTTTAAAATCCATTAATTTACTCAATATCTTTCCTAGGTATGTTCCAGGGTTAGTATTAGGAGAGTAGATGTTCGCAAGAGTATATTCCACGTCTCCCACTTTCCCTTTCAGGAAGAGGAACCTTCCCTCGGGGTCAGTTACTCTGTCTAATAGTTCAAACCGTATTTTCTTTGAAAAGCCGATTGCTACCCCCCTAGCTCTTTTTATAATAGTATCCCCATAATACCATTTAGGAAAGTCCCTTGAATATAATTTTGTCTTTGAGTCTATGGCTATATGTGTCTCCTGTAGAAAGACAACTTCTGCTCTATATTGTTTGAGCTCTTTCATAATTTTATGCCGTTTATTGGGAGTGTTTAGCCCCTTGACATTGTATGATAAAAAGTTTATGTTTTCTGTCATAGTTGATTTATGGATAATTTACTTGTCATTTTCCTAATCTCTTGATGTTCTATTCTTTGGTCAAGTCCTGTGGTCCCTCCCTTCCCGCCTCCCCTCCCTCCCCTCTCCCTCCCCCCAACCCCCCTCCACCCTCCTCCTCCCACCCCCTCTAGACTCCTCCCTCCTCCCCACCCTCCCCCCCACCCCATCCTCCTCCCCCCTCCCCCCAATCCCCCTTGTGGCCCTAACTCGGCCCTCAACTCGACAATGGCCCCAGTTTCCTTGACCATCTCGAGTCGCATTTTCGAGGAAAGCCCGTATGATCACCCGTCCCCTCCCCCCAACCCCCGGCCCGTCCATGTCCGGGTCGGGGGGGGGGGGGGCGAAGCAGGGGCAGTTCTCCCCCTTCCTCCCAACCCCTATCCATCGGACCACCCCGGGAGCTCAGGGATCTGAATATCTAGTTTTTTACAGAATTCGTCAAGATCTTCTGGGAATGTCAGTCTGGCCGTGACCCCATCTCCAAAGCCCACCAGGCAGGCAGGGAATCTCCAGTTATATCGAATATTTTTGTTTTTCAGGCTTACTAGCAATGGTTTCAGAAGTCTTCTCCTGGTGAGAGTCTCCGGGGCAAGGTCCATAAACACCTGTATCTCCCGGCCTTCAAATTGTAACGGAGTCAGGCCCCTTATTTTTGTGCAAATCTCTGCTTTATCTTCGTATAAGTTAAAACGTGCGATTATGTCTCTGGGTCGCTCTAAATTCGTCTCATTGATTTTCCCAATCCTGTGTACTCTATCCATTCTGGGGAAATCCCCTTCTCCCTTTCCAAGTAGGGGGCCGAATATTTGTTGAATAGTATTCTTCAGGTCCTCTCCCCTAGTCCCGGGAACTGCTCTGATCCTTAAATTCTGCCTCCGATTGCGATTTTCTTGGTCTTCTATTTTATATTGCAGACCCCGCTGATGAAGATGTATTTGTTTAATCTGTTCTTTGAGTTGATCGACTTCTTGAGTCAATTTTTCATTTTTTTCCTCGGCCACTTCCACTCTACTTAGCAAATGTCCCAAGTCTGTTCTCAACATTCCAATATCAGCTTTTATCGCATTTTCCAATCGTTCTAGCATCCCCATCATTTCTCTTTTAGAGGGTAGGTGGTCTTCTGATCTAGGATCCTCCATATTACTAACTTCCCGTTCACTTTCGGAATTTAAATCTTCCCCGAGCACTTCTGGGGTCTCCTCTGGTTTTTTGTCAAGTCCCTTCTTTTTTGTGTTTCTGAGTTGCTGGTGGCTTGTCCCCTCCGAGGTCCTCGGGCTTGCGCCCTGTGTCATATAATGTTTGATTGAAATGTCTGAAGTCTTCTCTTTTGGGGTTTTTGGTGGCCCGCCTTTTGTTGTTTTATTAGTTGACTTGCTCATGTTGGCCTCTCCCCTTTTCCTTATTCGTTTCCCCAGTTTTCTGTCCTCAACCCGTTGAGATATATATGTCGGGATTTCTTCCCAAATTCCTCTCCTCCTCCTATATGGTGCTGCCTTGATATCGGGGTATAGTGCGTCGGCTCAGTTATTTTGTCCCCTCTTCCCACGCTCAGTCCAAGCACTGAAGTTCTGCTATGGTGATGCTGGAAGTTGGGGGCTTCCGATTGATCGAATAGACTCTCCTGGTAGTCTACTGGCCCTGGTCACCTTTCATTTAGACCGCACGGGGGTATCTTCTTTATGAGGACACGGATTCCATTTGATCCGCAAATTAAGTGTCAGGTTGAATGTCGGGGGTCAGTGCCCTCCGCTGGGGGAACTATCTCCCCTTAGATCCGTGTATCTCAGAAAAGGCTCGTGGGGAGATGCGGGCATACCCAAGGGTGATATAAGTATCTCACTGGCCGTATCACCGAACAGAAAGGTCCAAGGGAAAGAGACCAGAAAAAAACGGCAAAAAGAACAAAAAGCTTTACTTGTTAAACCGCGGTCTCTTCCTGTTGGTCAGGCCTCAATCAGCCGTTTCCAACATTTATATATAGACAATACCCCACAAGGCAGATGTTTTTAAATTGTGTTGGATTTACCTTCATGGACCATCCTGTGTCCGTGTCATTTATGGCCTTGTAGCAAGTAGCACTAAATATCACCTTATTTCCACTTATATCCTCTTGTATCTCTTACTGTTGTACCCCAATTTCCTGCTTTTCTCATATATCCCCCCAATCTAAGACAGAATACTATTACTCAGGTTCAGTTACTCTATTGGCTCCGTATTTCTCCTTATATTTTCATGTAAGTCTATCAATGTGTGGATGTTACAGCATGGAAACCTGATAGCGGGAGAGGGTACTACACTTTCATGGAGTAGTGGGAACTCCACATTGGCCGTTCCTCGACAAATGGGGGGGGCAGAAAGAGAAGACAAAAAAAGGGGGAACAGCGATCAATGGGAAAAGAGAGAAACAAAAAAAAAAAAAAAAAAAAACACTTGTATCTCCCACTATTATATCTCCATATTCACAGTCTCCTCCTATTGGTCAGGCATAGGTCAGACATTTCAGATATTTATACATGATATTGATCCAAGGAACAGGTATTTGACTTATATCCGGCTTATTATTGTTTTCCTTATTTTGCCCCTCTCTTCTATAGCCCCTCAGAGGAGCAAAGATAGAGAGAGGTTGCTTGCACTTATGTCTCCTGCTATTATGTCTCCGTGTTTCTGACCTTCTCCAGTGTGACCCAGATCTAATGCACGGTATTTTCAACTTATACTATGACAATTTTACCTCCATGTTCTGCCCATCCAGCTCCCAGGTATCCTTCAGGTGAGAGGTAAACTGCAGCGATTACCTGGTATGAAGCCTTACGGTCTGTCTCCCTTGTGGGTCTCTTCTGTTGCTGTAGCGTGGAGAGCGAGAGAGAAGAGGAGGGGTGCGCCAAACACCGTGGCCGCTCGTTGGTGGTCTATATTGACCGCTTGTAGTGCAGGGTCCGGGTAGGGGGGGGGGAGAGGTACCGGAGCCGCAGTCAGCTGGTCGCCTGGCCCCTCATAGAGAGGTATCCCGGGTACAGCGGTACGTTCCGGGTGACATGCCGTGCCCCTCCATCCACTGCCGCTTCTAAAGGGACGGAGATCTGCGGCGGGGTCGGGAGCGGTCTCGGCGCTGGTCGGAAGCTCTCAGGTTCCTCCGTTTCCACTCACAGACTCCCGCCGCCACGATCATACCTGGGCTCCTCCCACCATGACGGACGACGTACTACGTCATCCCCTCCTCCCCCGAACTCAGCTGGTCCACTGAGTGTCTTAATCAGTCAGCGTCACCTGAAAAATGCATACTTATTTGACATATGATGCAATACGATCAATGACAACATGTTCCATCATATCTGTACAGGCGTTTTTATGCTTAGATACAGCTTTCCTGTTCTGTATATATATCTATAACAACACTGCAAACTTGTTCCATTACATCTGTATAAGCTTTTTCATATACAACATGATATAGTTTTTCATGCACATATATACAACACAGTAAACACGCTTGGTGTTGAAACGTGCATATAAACTATTTCATGTAAACATTAGCGCAATATCGGATTTTTTTCTTATTAGTAGATCCTTTAATTTAATGAACCAGTATAGATACAAATCATTTCTATTTAATTGTATAGAAATGCATTATATTTTTATATAAAAAATGTCTTTATATGCTAGAACTGCTATGGCTACACAATATACTTTTCTGTTGATGATTTGCCGTTATTGGGCAGGCAGGTTGGTTTGTGTGACAGCCCGGCACGTAAGCCGCCCGCCCCTATGGGCGGTGCGGCGTTCGGAGGGGAGGACGTCTCCACGCCCTCCCTCCCAATTCGGCTTCTGTTTATCGGACATGCGCGGCCCGTGGGGGGAGCTACGGCTGCCATCTTGCTCCTCCAGTCGGGCATGCGCACTCCGGTCTCGAGGCCCTACGTGCCGGCGGGAGGAGTGGGCGGGGCCGCATCATCCAGCGCGACCGCCATTGGTCGCGCACAGATGGGACCGCGCGCACACCGCTCGGGGGGCCAACGAATCTCAAGTCCTCCCACCCCATCACAGCCAGCTGGTCTCTGTAACAGCTGATTGGGGGTGTGTATCTTTAAAAGCCTGCACAGCCCTAACCGTCCCAGATTGGCATTAATCAATATGCCGATGGATCGTTAGCTGAATGTGTGGCCTGTCTTTTTCATCTTGCAAGGTGTGTATCGACTTGGACAATTTACCATTATTTCACATACTTATATCTTTATACCTTTCGCTTGCTTGTCTATTATTGGCCCTGATTATGGACCATGGCTGGCTATATACACATACTTACATACACCCTTAGAATATGTAAATGTTTGGCATTGTGCATACACATTTGGGCTGCAATTTAACAAATACCTGGGACATTAACCTTACATGACTTTTTGGCTGCTGCTTTTGGCACTGATATGCAGATATAGACTTTCTATCCCAAAATGTTAAGCCCCACTATGGTGGATACTCTCCAAATGGAAAATTGCAATATATTAAAAAACAATTGCGATATCCAAATACATAACCCCCAAAGAATGCTCACTTGACCTGACAGTAATATTCTATGTTGTTGTTTATCATGTCATACATACTTAAGTGTAATATCAGACAATTTTCAGACTTTTTCCTTTGCAGACAATATAAATACATCTGCGAAGTTAGCCTTATTCAGGCTTCGTCCTTAAGCTATAACACAGGTACCACACTGCATAGACGTGACTTAATCACATCTTATAAATTTTCAAAATTTATTTCTGGTTCTTTTGAAACCACAATATAATATCTATTTTACTAAAACTTTTTCTCTTTTTCAGAGGACTTTTGAGATTGTTTTCTTGACCCCATGTCAGGGCTCCAGCTCCGGACGAACGGCCCGCTCTCCAGTGCGCATGCGCGGCGGCCCGGCGCTCCGGCACATGCGCACTCGCGGCTCGGCAGTCCGGCGCTCGTGCATGCGCACTAGCGCACGTTTGTGCGCTATGGCGCACAATTAGCGTCCACTGGGCGCCTATAAAAGCTGCCTGACGCACAGGCACTTTGCTGGTCTGTCTTTCCAGCTTAGTGCCTGTGCGTCCCTGTGTAAAACCAGATCTGATCCTGTGTCTTCACCCCCTGGCTTGTTTAAACGGACTGCTGCTGCTTTCTCCTGTGTTTGACCCCCTGGCTTGTTAACGGACTTTGCTGCCTGATCCTGTGTTTGACCCTCTGCTTGCCTCCACGGACTCTGCTGCCTGATCCTGTGTTTGACCCTCTGCTTGCCTCCACGGACTTTGCCGCCTGATCCTGTGTTTGACCCTCAGCCTGCATCCACGGACTTGCTACTCTATTCTGTGTTTGACCTCTGGCTTACTTCCACGGACCTTGCTATTGAACCTGTGCTTGACCCCCGGCCTGCTCTCCAGACTTACGTAGCTGCTGACTGCTCAGTGACCGGTGCTAGTCGCTCAGCCAGGTGTTTGGGCCCCTGCCTCTCCTTCCTGCCATCTGCCGGTCTGCCCAGGCCAGGTCCTCATCTCCTCCAGGCGCCCCACCAGTTCCGCCCACCTGCCGGAGGTGACCTGTGCCTCCTGGTGCCGTTTGTTCCCTGTCTCATCACCAGGGGGCAGATTGCGATGGGTCGCAAGGGTGAACCGCTCTCAGCATCTCGGTCTTGGTAAGTACGTCTCTGATAGTACAGACCAGCCATGTCCGAGACCGACAGAGCGTGTTCTCCCCTTGAGATCCTGTGTCAGCAGATGGCAGCACTTACTGAGGCTGTCCAAAAACTACAAATGGGCTACACCCAAATTGACAGCCGCCTACAACAATTGACCGGGCCATCTGCCCCCGCAGCCGGCAACTCAGCCACCCTCAACAGGGTTCCCCCGTCTGCAGCTCCCAGCAATCCCACAGTGGTCGTAGCCTCCCCTGAACCTAGGGTGCCTATACCTGAACGATTCTCTGGCGACCGCAAGAGATTCAGGGCATTCAAGAATGCCTGCTCCCTGTACTTGGCCCTGCAGCCCAGAACCTTCTCCTCTGAGGTGGTAAAAGTGGGGTTCATCATCTCTGTCCTGGCCGAAGAACCCCAGGCGTGGGCCCATAGCCTAATGGAACAGAGGGACCCTGTGTTGAACTCAGTAGATACTTTCTTTGAGAGCATGGGTCAGCTTTATGACGATCCCCAGAAGGGGGCCACCGCCGAAACCACCCTGCACCACCTCTCCCAAGGCCGGAGACCGGTCGAGGACTACACTGCTGAATTCAGGAAATGGTCAGCCGACACCGGCTGGAATGGGCCGGCCCTCAAATATCAGTTTCGCCAAGGACTTTCCGACACCCTTAAGAATAAACTTGCCCGGATCGACGTCCCGGAATCTCTGGAGGACCTCATAAAAGCAGTCACCAAGATTGACAGGCGCTTGCGCGAACGCCGCGCTGAACGTTTTCAGACGCCTCGTCCCAGTTGGATGTTGCCCAAGCCGAGTCCTGCCCAGCCTTCGTTCCATGCGCCACCTGTGGCCTCTCCCGGAATTGAACCCATGCAGTTAGGCCTGGTCCGTGCCCCTCTAACCTCAGAAGAGCGCTTACGCAGGCGACAGGCCAACCTGTGCCTTTATTGCGGAGGTTCCGGGCACTTCCTTCGCACCTGCCCCATTAGGCCTAGTAAGTCCCTTTCCAAGCTTAAGTTTAACTACCAGGTTTCCGGTCTGTCCCAAACTTACATTATCCTCTTTATCTCTTTGCAGTTAACGGGAAAGGAGGTCCGCCTCCCAGCCATAATTGATTCCGGGGCCTGCAGCTGCTTCTTGGATTCCTCCCTCGCTGCCCGGCTCCAGCTTCCCCTTGTCCCCAAGAAGCAGTGCCTCCAGGTTCATCTAGCCGATGGATCCCTTCCGTGCTCCGGCTTGATCACTTCTGAAACCAGCCCCATTCTTGTCACCACCGATTCTGGCCATAAGTAGCTCCTCCGCTTGGATATCATTCCGTCTCCCATGTTCCCCATCATCTTGGGGCTCCCTTGGCTGCAGGCACATGAACCCCTGATTAACTGGCGGACGAAGGAGGTCTCCTTCCCTTCCCAATACTGTTCTCAAAACTGCTCCTCCTCAACCCCGGCTTCCTGCTCGACTCTAGTACCGGTACCCGACAGCCTGAAACACGTCCCACCTGTCTACCTGGAATTTAGGGACGTCTTCGACAAACAACAAGCCGACCGCCTACCACCTCACCGACCCTATGACTGTCCCATAGACCTCTTGCCCGGTGCTGCGGTCCCTTTCGGCCGTATTTTTCCCCTGTCCGAAGCCGAGTTGGCAACTCTCAAAACCTACATTGACGAGAACCTGGCCAAAGGGTTCATCCGTCCTTCTTCTTCGCCAGCCGGAGCCGGCATCTTCTTTGTTGAGAAGAAGGACGGCTCACTGAGGCCCTGTATTGACTACAGAGGAATCAATAAAATTACCATTAAAAACAGGTACCCTCTTCCCCTCATCCCCGAATTATTCCAGCGATTTCGGTCTGCACAGATCTTCTCCAAACTTGATCTCCGCGGGGCCTACAATCTCATACGGATCAGGGCGGGTGATGAGTGGAAGACCGCTTTCAGATCAAGGTTCGGGCACTACGAGTACCTTGTAATGCCGTTCGGGCTCTGTAACGCCCCGGCGACATTCCAACACTTGGTGAATGACATCTTCCGGAGATACCTGGATGACTTCCTAGTGGTCTATCTGGATGATATCCTCATTTTCTCTGCCACTCCTGAACTCCACCGAACGCACGTTAAAATAGTCCTCACCATCCTCAGGCAACACAAACTCTACCTCAAGGCAGAGAAATGCGAGTTTGAAAGGTCCACTGTGCAGTTCCTGGGGTTTATCATCTCTACCAATGGGGTCGCCATGGACCCACAAAAAGTCCAAGCCATTCAAGATTGGCCGGCCCCCAAAAATAAAAAGGGAGTTCAGAGGTTTATCGGGTTTGCCAACTTTTATCGGAGATTTATCGTTGGCTTCTCCTCCATTGTGGCACCAATCACCCTACTCACCCACCAACACAGCCGGTTCAGTTGGTCCCCAGAAGCCCAGGCGGCCTTCGCCCAGTTGAAGTCCCTGTTCTCCTCTGCCCCGGTCCTACGGCACCCAGACCCCGCATTGCCCTTTGTACTGGAGGTGGATGCTTCCGAAACTGCTCTCGGTGCCATCCTCTCCCAGCGCCAGGGCGCCAAGGCCCTCCTTCACCCGGTGGCCTTTGCCTCCCGAAAGCTGAGCCCGCCAGAGAGGAATTATGATGTGGGGGATAGGGAACTGCTAGCCATTAAATTTGCCCTTGAAGAGTGGCGGTACCTCTTGGAGGGGGCATCTCACCCTGTTATGGTTTGGACCGACCATAAGAATCTCGAGTATCTCAGGACAGCCAAACGACTGAGACCCAGGCAGGCTAGATGGGCCCTCTTCTTTTCGAGATTTAATTTCCTCATCGCCTATAGACCAGGCTCCAAGAACGGAAAGGCCGATGCGCTCTCTCGCATGTTCCTAGAGTCCACCCAAGAAACCAAACCTAGCACTATCTTATCCCCACAAAACTTCGGCCTGCTTACTCAGGTGGATCTTATGACTACGATCAAAACTGCTACTGAACATGACCAGGCCCCTACCAACCTCTCTCTGGCCAAGCACGACGATCTCCTGTGGTCTGGGGAAAAGATCTTCGTCCCCCTTGGGGGGGAGGCCTCTCGTACTTGAAACCTTTCATGACCACAAGTTGGCAGGCCATTTTGGTTCCAGGAAAACCACGGAGCTTATCTCTCGTTCCTTTTGGTGGCCAGGCTGGAGGCAGGACTGTAAGGACTATGTCGCCTCCTGCGTTCCTTGCCAGCGCAGCAAGGGACCTAAGACCAAATCCTGGGGGCTACTAAGACCACTACCCATCCCGGATCGCCCTTGGGCAGAAGTCTCCATGGACTTTATCGTGGAGTTACCCCCTTCCAGGGAATACACCACTATTCTTGTCATTGTGAACCGGCTCCACCACGGCTGACGTATTCTTCAGGGAAATCGTAAGACTTCATGGGGTACCCAAAAGCATCACTTCAGACAGGGGTACCCAGTTTACTTCAAAATTTTGGAAAGAATTATGCAAGTCCCTTGAAATAAAAATCCGCTTGTCTTCCACCTACCATCCCCAGAGCAACGGTCAAACAGAAAGGACCAACCAGACACTGGAGCAGTACCTCCGTTGCTTCTGCTCTGATTCCCAAAATGACTGGTCTACCCTGTTACCCTACGCCGAGTTTGCGTATAACAACTCTATCCATTCCGCCACCAAGCAAACACCTTTCTGGGCCAACTTTGGCTTCCACCCCTCATTTCTTCCCGAATCTCCCCCGGAAAACTCTGTCCCTGCAGCTCAAGATCGTGTGGAGTCTCTACAGGTTATTTTCCAAAAATTGCAAAAGTGTATGCAAGAAGCCCAAGAAGGGTACAGCAAGCACTTTAACAAGGGGAGGAAATAGAATCCGGCGTTTGGGGTCAACGAAGAGGTCTGGCTGTCCTCCACCAACCTGAAATTACCTGTCCCTTCCCGAAAATTGGGGCCAAGGTTCATCGGCCCATTCAAGGTCAAGAGGATAGTAAACCCTGTGGCCTTCGAACTTGATCTACCACCAAGTTATAGGATTCATCCTGTTTTTCATGCTTCCCTTTTGAAACCCACCACCCCCAGCCCTTTCTCTGGCAGGGAAAAACCACCTCCTCCTCCTGTTTTAGTCGAGGGCGAGAATGAGTTTGAGGTGGAGGAAATCCTGAGTTGCAGGAAAAAGGGCAGGCAGCTCCAATACCTGATTAAGTGGAAGGGTTACCCTCCCGAGGACAATTCATGGGAACCCTCAAGGAACCTAAACGCCCCACGTTTGATCCAGGCATTCCACCAGGCTCACCCTGAACTAATGGCCAGTTTGGGTGTCCAGGGGCCACCCCTCGGGGGGGGGGGCACTGTCAGGGCTCCAGCTCCGGACGAACGGCCTGCTCTCCAGTGCGCATGCGCGGCGGCCCGGCGCTCCGGCGCATGCGCACTCGCGGCTCGGCAGTCCGGCGCTCGCGCATGCGCACTAGCGCACGTTTGTGCGCTATGGCGCACAATTAGCGTCCACTGGGCGCCTATAAAAGCTGCCTGACGCACAGGCACTTTGCTGGTCTGTCTTTCCAGCTTAGTGCCTGTGCGTCCCTGTGTAAAACCAGATCTGATCCTGTGTCTTGACCTCCTGGCTTGTTTAAACGGACTGCTGCTGCTTTCTCCTGTGTTTGACCCCCTGGCTTGTTTAAACGGACTGCTGCTGCTTTCTCCTGTGTTTGACCCCCTGGCTTGTTAACGGACTTTGCTGCCTGATCCTGTGTTTGACCCTCTGCTTGCCTCCACGGACTCTGCTGCCTGATCCTGTGTTTGACCCTCTGCTTGCCTCCACGGACTCTGCTGCCTGATCCTGTGTTTGACCCTCAGCCTGCATCCACGGACTTGCTACTCTATCCTGTGTTTGACCTCTGGCTTACTTCCACGGACCTTGCTATTGAACCTGTGCTTGACCCCCGGCCTGCTCTCCGGACTTACGTTGCTGCTGACTGCTCAGTGACCGGTGCTAGTCGCTCAGCCAGGTGTTTGGGCCCCTGCCTCTCCTTCCTGCCATCTGCCGGTCTGCCCAGGCCAGGTCCTCATCTCCTCCAGGCGCGCCACCAGTTCCGCCCACCTGCCGGAGGTGACCTGTGCCTCCTGGTGCCGTTTGTTCCCTGTCTCATCACCAGGGGGCAGATTGCGCTGGGTCGCAAGGGTGAACCGCTCTCAGCATCTCGGTCTCGGTAAGTACGTCTCTGATACCCCAGCAGTCCCACATCTTCCACTGCTCTGCTCTTACGGCCATCCAACACCATTATATAGTCTCAATAAAGAGCCCTGTGGGGCCTTTTGGCTTTTCGTTTTGGCTATTGATCACTTACATCTAGGTTATTTTTTTAAAGAAATTCTGGATCTTCATACGAAAAATTTGATCCAAATATAACATCCTTTTTGCGCCTATGTTGTTTATTGTTTTTAAATATGGTGGAACATGTGTCCAATCAACGCATCAGCATACATGTGAGTTGCCCTCATCTTTGATCTTTATGTTTTATACTGAAAAGTTTACCGCATACTATTTTATGCTGCCATTGTATATCTGAAATACATGTTTTCAAACTTATGTCTCTCTTGCCAATTCTTAAGAATCTTCCCATTATGTATTTCACCATGCTAAAACTATATTTTCTTGCATTTAGAACTAAACTATAAATTCGACACCACGACCACTGAAGAAGGAGGATATCTTTTACTCCGAAACGCGTCTGGTCTGATGTCATGTATTAGATTATAATTGACTGATGCATATTTTATTCTAATATTGTGATTTTGTCAAACATGTTCTACTTTTTCAACAATTTTTATATAATTTGTTCCAAATAAATTTTGCTACTATTACTCATATTGTGTATTTTTGGTAAAGTGTGGTAGTGCCAATTGAAAGTCCACAAACCTAGGGGAAAACCCTTTATTGTTCTTCGAAAAAATATATTGGGTAAAAATGTCATGGGGTGTCTGTGCAGAATATAAAAAGAAAAGTGGGGTCACAGTGGAGTCAAAAAGATGTCAAAATGGTCATTTATAGGCGCCCTCATTTGCTCTGGGGGGATGTGACACTCAGGACACCTTATTGTACGGGCTGGTGGTTCACACGGCACTACATGCTTGTGTTGCAGCACCAGGTAATCTTGCTATCTTCCAGTCACTTAGATCCCATTTTAGCACTTCACTGCACATTGATACCACGCTCAGGGTGAAAACCCTCATCCCCACACTTGATGCTCTTTCACAATTTAGGTTCACTTTTTTCAAGTAACTTTTCATTACTGCCACCTTCATACTTTTTTGACCATTTTGACATATTTTTGACTCCACTGTGACCCCACTTTTCTTTTTATATTCTGCACAGACACCCCATCACATTTCTACCCAATATATTTTTTCAAACATTTTATTTTCACCGCCTGTCTCTCTCTAGGGTGCCCCGTGTTTCTATGTCCCCCCGGTGGGCGCCTGTGTGTGGTCGCCGCGGCTGTTTCGCCCGCCCCAGCTCCCGGTTGCGACATTTCCGGATGGTTTCCCACCTTCTGGCCTTCACCCACCAACATATGTATCTCAGTGAGTACCGAGATCCTTCTGGAGGATCGGTGTGCTTCTCTTATACCTATTTTATTTATTTTGCTGACCTATTATATCATTGTATTTTTAGAAATATGGCGTGTCTGCTCCTGATGAGTGGTCCAGAACCACGAAACGCGTAGAGCTACCTGATACCCCCCAATCACCTCTCACCTTTTATATGGATTATCTACCATCACAGGAATCCTGAGGCAAAATATCATGCAGGCATTATTGTACAATATCTGTGTACCTATCCAGTCATTGGTGGTCCCTTTGTTTTATCTAGCAATTTTGTTCATATTCATTGATATCATTTGTTATTTTCCATTATATCTGTCTTGCCATATAACATTAGCAATATGTATGTTGATCACTGTACCCAGTGCTAGTACTTAGTCTAAATGTTGTGTGAAGTGTCAATATAATTATTTTGGTTACTTTTGTATCAATATGAACTATTAAACAACTTATGAACCCACCCACTGTTGTGTTGCAAATCATGAGCTTCATATAAAGTCCCAACCTCTCTTTTTAAGCCCGCTAGCTTTTGCTGACGTGCTTTCTCATAACTCAATTGACAGGGATGGAAATACACGACCTTACCAGGCCGTACATTTCGCTCAAAGTCCCAAATTCCCTTCCCCCTTTTTTACATATATTACATTATGTTATATTTAGTTTTTCTGTGTTGAATGTTCTACCAAAAAAACTTGTCTCATAGCAAGATCACAGATTTGCAACTGTCTGATGGCTTGACTCCAGTCCCCCAAACGGGAACTTCGGGTGATTCGGATCACACCAGGTGGATACCCATAGAAATTGAAGATCATTTAACCAATTAGAGGCTTTGCTTGACCTAAATTGGTCAAATTCTGAAGATGAGCGGCTAATTCATAGAAGGTGGCTGGTGGTGGCAAATTTTTTGGTATCACGAATTAAGCACTTTTTGGGCACAGATTGGAGCAGGGACTATTTTCATGCTGATGGAATACCTGCTTAAACTATACAGGTCCTTCTCAAAAAAATTAGCATATTGTGATAAAGTTCATTATTTTCTGTAATGTACTGATAAACATTAGACTTTCATATATTTTAGATTCATTACACACAACTGAAGTAGTTCAAGCCTTTTCTTGTTTTAATATTGATGATTTTGGCATACAGCTCATGAAAATCCCAAATTCCTATCTCAAAAAATTAGCATATTTCATCCGACCAATAAAAGAAAAGTGTTTTTAATACAAAAAAAGTCAACCTTCAAATAATTATGTTCAGTTATGCACTCAATACTTGGTCGGGAATCCTTTTGCAGAAATGACTGCTTCAATGCGGCGTGGCATGGAGGCAATCAGCCTGTGGCACTGCTGAGGTGTTATGGAGGCCCAGGATGCTTCGATAGCGGCCTTAAGCTCATCCAGAGTGTTGGGTCTTGCGTCTCTCAACTTTCTCTTCCCAATATCCCACAGATTCTCTATGGGGTTCAGGTCAGGAGAGTTGGCAGGCCAATTGAGCACAGTAATACCATGGTCAGTAAACCATTTACCAGTGGTTTTGGCACTGTGAGCAGGTGCCAGGTCGTGCTGAAAAATGAAATCTTCATCTCCATAAAGTTTTCAGCAGATGGAAGCATGAAGTGCTCCAAAATCTCCTGATAGCTAGCTGCATTGACCCTGCCCTTGATAAAACACAGTGGACCAACACCAGCAGCTGACATGGCACCCCAGACCATCACTGACTGTGGGTACTTGACACTGGACTTCAGGCATTTTGGCATTTCCCTCTCCCCAGTCTTCCTCCAGACTCTGGCACCTTGATTTCCGAATGACATGCAAAATTTGCTTTCATCCGAAAAAAGTACTTTGGACCACTGAGCAACAGTCCAGTGCTGCTTCTCTGTAGCCCAGGTCAGGCGCTTCTGCCGTTGTTTCTGGTTCAAAAGTGGCTTGACCTGGGGAATGCGGCACCTGTAGCCCATTTCCTGCACACGCCTGTTCACGGTGGCTCTGGATGTTTCTACTCCAGACTCAGTCCACTGCTTCCGCAGGTCCTCCAAGGTCTGGAATCGGTCCTTCGCCACAATCTTCCTCAGGGTCCGGTCACCTCTTCTCGTTGTGCAGCGTTTTCTGCCACACTTTTTCCTTCCCACAGACTTCCCACTGAGGTGCCTTGATACAGCACTCTGGGAACAGCCTATTTGTTCAGAAATTTCTTTCTGTGTCTTACCCTCTTGCTTGAGGGTGTCAATGATGGCCTTCTGGACAGCAGTCAGGTCGGCAGTCTTACCCATGATTGCGGTTTTGAGTAATGAACCAGGCTGGGAGTTTTTAAAAGCCTCAGGAATCTTTTGCAGGTGTTTAGAGTTAATTAGTTGATTCAGATGATTAGGTTAATAGCTCGTTTAGAGAACCTTTTCATGATATGCTAATTTTTTGAGATAGGAATTTTGGGTTTTCATGAGCTGTATGCCAAAATCATCAATATTAAAACAATAAAAGGCTTGAACTACTTCAGTTGTGTGTAATGAATCTAAAATATATGAAAGTCTAATGTTTATCAGTACATTACAGAAAATAATTAACTTTATTTCAATATGCTAATTTTTTGAGAAGGACCTGTATATACTTATTTATACTTTTTCTATGTTTTTGAAAATAGTTTTATATACTAAATTTCGGTATGTTATCATCCACCATTAGCATATAATGGTGGATGGTGAATTGTTTTTTTTTCTAGTGCTCTAATGCCCCATACACACAGTCGGAAATTCCGACGGAAAATGTCCGATCGGACCATGTTGTCGGAAAATCCGACCGTGTGTGGGCTCCATCGGACTTTTTCCGTCGGAATTTCAGACGGAAAAATTTGAGATCCTGCTCTCAAATTTTCCGACAACAAAATCCGATCGGACTTTTTCCGATCATGTGTAGAGATTTCCGACGGCCAAAGTGCCACGCATGCTCAGATCAAATTAGGAGACCAAACCTATTGGCTACTAGCCTCTACGTAGTTCCGTCGTACGCAACGAACGTCACCACGTTCAGAATGATCGGATTTTCCGACAACTTTGTCCGACCGTGTGTATGCAACACCAGTGTCGGACAAAATCCGTCGGAAAAAATCTGACGGATATTGTGGTCGGAATTTCCGACCGTGTGTACAGGGCATAAGTGTATCATAAAGGGTTGGCTGATTCACATATTATATTAGGTTTGGGAATAAGCATACCTTTATATTTTAGTTATAATTTTTATGGGTTTTTTTGGTCTTTTGTGCAATATTATGTAAGGGGTCTGAAACAAGCGCACCATTTATACACTTTTCATTGATAGATCTAGGTGTCGTCAGCATGCTGTCACAGCTGGCTGCCCACACTTGTAATGGCGTCGGGGAAAGGCAGGGGAGAAAGCCGAGGGTTCAGGCAGCCGCATCGCTGGATCATGGGACAGGTGAGTGTGTGTTAATTAAAAGTCAGCAGCTACACTTTTTTTCACTCAATAAACACAAAAACCACTGGAACTCCGCTTTAAGGTGACTGTGCTGCCTTTTTATTTAAGCATCTGTTTTAATTTACAAAGGAAAAGAGGGGCACTGGATGGGATATTAACAAGTTTTTCTTTTCCTTGATAAAGGATTCCACTCCGAAAAATGCCATCAATTCGAGAAACACTGCAAGCTATGAAGGTGAAAACAGCAGACATTTTCCCAGAAATGATGAGGAAGCAATTATGGGAACGTGATCCGAACAATAAAACAGCACCAACAGTTCTCACCAACTATTTGGATGTGAGCAAAAAATATCTACTGCTATATAAATTTACAACAGTAATGGTGTTCTATCTTTTTGTCTATAATTTGTACATTGGGCAATCTCCCAATAGGTCCTATCACACTTTTTGTAGAGGCACATATAGTACTGCTGTATGTATTGCTTAGCCAAGAATTACTCAAGATGACTAGAAAGTCTTTCTATGGTCTAAATCAGGGGTGGGTGTCCAACTTGTGGCCATAGCTCCCAACTGTCCCTGGTTTTGAGGGACTGTCCCTGATTTGGAACAATGTCCCTCTGTCCCTTATTGCTCCTCATTTGTCCCTCATTTTGGTCTGATCTATATAGTTGTATATAAAATGCACTTTTTATCTATCAAAAAGTGTTTTTCAGCGCTAAACCTTTCATCTGATTTCTAAATTGCTGCATTTGTAAATTCCAAAAGCCAATATAAAGGAACAGTAGTGGTAAAAAAAGCACTTGTGGGTTTAACCAATCTTATTTTTTTGTACAATTCTCCATTCAGGGGGCGTGACAAGGGGTACTTTTGCTGATAGATGTTCCTCATTCCCATCTCAAAAAGTCGGGAGGTATGCCCAGCACAAAATTGTAGACTTACCTAAAAATTTTGATTTTTTTTTTGTAAAAATACATGTACACTTAGCGAACAGATGCGGACAAAGAAAAAATTGACAGTGTCTCTGTCTCTTTATTGGAGTTTTATCTTCCCAAAGAAAAATATTCCACTCTTCACAATCATGCCCTATTCATGTCATTTGTTTTCAGCAGCACCTATATTTGTCAGCAAATATTTTCAAGCATGAAGCACACGAAGGGAAAAATTAGAACCAAGAGCTTGAGAATTCATTGAAGGGGTTCTAAAGACTAAAATTTTTTTACCTTAAAGAGGAGCTCCAGGTTCCTTCAGAATAAAAAATTAAACGTCAGCCGCTACAAATACTGTACTTGCTGACTGATAATAATAGGACACTTACCTGTCCAGGAATCCAGGTGCTGCCGCTACCATCACCACTAAGGAAAACCAGTAGTGAAGCTTTGTGGCTTCACAGTCGGTACTCTACTGCACATGAACTCAGCCGGAAAGGTGCCAAATGTGGCAGCGGAGGGGGAAGGCAGACAAGTAAAAAAATATTACAATAAAAATTACGTTTTATTACTCACATAGGTGCATTTTACACCCTCACTGGTGCTTAGTCATGACTACATTGATAACTCCTGGTTGCTTCCTTCTGATTTTTTTTTTTTTGTGCGTACACAAAATAGCCAGGAATTCACTTGTCTTGAATTCACTTGATTCGCTTGCCGACCAGCCGCTGCAGTTGTACTGCGGCAACATGGCTCGGCTGCGCAAACCACCGTTATGTTACGTCTGTAACATAAACAGCCACTAGGGGGCGCTTGCGAGTGCCGATGCGAGTGCCTGGCGGTCTCTATTACCGCGGGAGCTCCTGCGATCGATCAGGGCGCACGTAGAACCGGGAGCTGTGTGTGTGTAAACACACAGTTTCCGGTTCTCTGAGGAGTGAACTGACAGATCGTCTGTTCATACAGAGTTCATGCACAGTCCCATCCCCCCTTCAGTTAGAACACATACTAGGACACACATTAACCCCTTCACTGCCCCTAGTTTTAACCCCTTCACTGCCAGTGACATTTTTACAGTAATCAATGCAATTTTAATCGCACTGATCGCTGTATTAATACCAATGGTCCCAAAAATGTGTCAAAATTGTGTCTGCCATAATGTCGCAGTCACGATAAAAATTGTTGATCGCCGCCATTACTAGTGAAAAAAAAAATATTAATAAAAATGCCATAAAACTATCCCCTATTTTGTAGATGCTATAACTTTTGCGCAAACCAATCAATATACGCTTATTGCGATTCTTTTTTTTTTTTTACCAAAAATATGTAGAAGAATACGTATCAGCCTAAACTGAGGAAAAACTTTTTTTTTATATATTTTTTGGGGATATTTATTATAGCAAATAGTAAAACATAATGCATGAGGTGATCAAATACCACCAAAAGAAAGCTCTATTTATGGTAAAAAAAGGACGTCAATTTTGTTTGGGAGCCACAAACGCAATTGTCAGTTAAAGCGACGCAGTGCCGAATTGCAAAAAGTGCTGCCTAGTGACTATTTTTACAGTACTGGCACCGGCGTAAACCGATTATTATACACGGCCTCCCGGTATGTTAGCAAACTACTCATCACATTTATATCCTCTCCAACCGATTATAGGCAGCCCTATAAATATGTTTGTCAGACAAACTACAAACAAAACAATATTATGGCTTCTATTTGTACCTAGATATTACAACAATAACTTGGATGCCTCCTGTTTACTCTCTATCCAAAACTGTATTAGAGTATGAAACTTCACAAAACAACTGGAATTCAATTTAAAAATCAAAAGTGGTTTCCATCATCCTTCCAAACACGAGTCCCTTTGTGTCAACATGCTTTTTTCAAAAAGTCCCCATCTCCTTCCACCAACTTCTTGTCATCTGCTCAGCTCTAAAAACCCATCTAACTAGTTTATTTAAATATCAATGGACAGAAAGAGGTCGGGGGAGGGGAAGCCTAGTTTCATCTTCCCTGAACTTCTAAAGCGATAAAACCCGAAACAATGCCCAAACAATTAAAAATAAAAATAACACACCGCTAAAAGTACAAAACCCTCAGTTAAAGTTAGTCTTGCTATCTATTGAAAGTCAGTGCAAAGTAGAGATTTCACTTAAAACCAAAATTCAATACAAAAAACGCAATAGTTTTACTGAAAAGTGTGTAAAAAGTACAAAAATAGCTAAACCTGAAAAGATTGAATTCACTTAAAGCGGAGCTCCACCCATTTTTCTAACTTTGTCTGTGCTGAATGCCCTTAGATCATACTATTTCCAATGGCCATTTATTTTATTATTTTTTGCTTCTGAATACCTTTTTTTTCTTGTTCAGTTCTACACTTCCATCCCTAATCGCCTAGGCTATTACGTCACTAGGCGATTTGCAAGGGTTCCTGGGATAGCATCGTCATGTATCCCAGGAGTCCTTGCGAATTGCCTATTGCCAAAATCTCGCGGTTGTTCACATAGGAAGTGATGCGATGGGCGGAGTTTCTGCATCAGCCGGTGTTCTGCCGAGAAAGTTCCCCTCGGCGTATAGTGACCCCCCTGTACTGCGCAGGCACATCGGTTGCGCAGTACATACCTAAACTCCGCGGGGGGAAATTTTTCAGCAAGACACCGGGAGGAAGACGTACAGCTTGCCTGGCAAAGAAAAGAAGAGAAGAGAGCTGAGCACATGGAGGGATCAGCCGTACTCACTCGGCAAACAATATCACCCCATAGCGGCACAGACGAGACGGTGAGTACAGGGCACAGCCATATCGTCACTCAACAACTTTTATGGAAAGTCTCACCCTGACCGTTTTTTCTTCTCTGCAATCTTTTCCTTTCCTCTTTGGGGACCCTGATGTGAGGGGGGGGGGTCCTCTTTGGGGACCCTGATGTGAGGGGGGTCCTCTTTGGGGACCCTGATGTGAAGGGGGGTCCTCTTTGGGGACCCTGATGTGAAGGGGGGTCCTATTTGGGAACCCTGATGTGAGGGGGGTCCTCTTTGGGGACCCTGATGTGAGGGGGGTCCTCTCTGGGGACCCTGATGTGAGGGGGGTCCTCTCTGGGGACCCTGATGTGAGGAGGACTGATGTGAGGAGGAAGGGTGCTGTGCTCTCTGGGGACACTGATGTGAGGAGGGTGGTGCTCTTTGGGGTACAAGTGGCTACATTTGATAGGGGCACAGGTGGCTGCATTTGACAGGCGATTTGCTGGGGGTGTTGCGATGCAATTTGCTGTGGGTGATGTGATTTGCTTGGGGCGATGTGATTTGCTGTGGGCGATGTGGTTTGATGCGATTTGCTTTGGGCGATGTGGTTTGCTGTGGTGCGATTTGCTGCGGGCGATGTGGTTTGATGCAGGCGATGTGGTTTGATGCGGTGCGATTTGCTGCGGGTGATGTGGTTTGATGTGGTGCGATTTGCTGCGGGCGATGTGGTTTAAAGCAATGCGATTTGCTGCGGGCGATGTGGTTTGATGTGGTGCGATTTGCTGCGGGCGATGTGGTGCGATTTGCTGCGGGTGATGTGGTGTGATTTGCTGCGGGTGATGTGGTTTCATGTGATTTTGCTGCGGGCCATGTTGTTTGATGCAGTGCGATTTGCTGCGGGTAATGTGGTTTGATGTGGTGCGATTTGCTGCGGGTGATGTGGTACGATTTGCTGTGGGTGATGTGGTTTGATGCGGTGCGATTTGCTGCGGGCTATGTTGTTTGATGCGGTGCAATTTGCTGCGGATGATGTGGTGCGATTTGCTGCGGGCGATGTGGTTTGATGTGGTGCGATTTGCTGCGGGCGATGTGGTGCGATTTGCTGCGGGTGATGTGGTTTGATGCGATTTGCTGCGGGCGATGTTGTTTGATGCGGTGCGATTTGCATGCGGGTGATGTGGTTTGATGTGGTGCGATTTGCTGCGGGTGAGGTGGTATGATTTGCTGTGGGCGATGTGGTTTGATGCGGTGCGATTTGCTGCAGGTGATGTGGTTTGATGCGATTTACTGAGGGCGATGTTGTTTGATGCGGTGCCATTTGCTGCGGGTGATGTGGTGCGATTTGCTGCAGATGATGTGGTTTGATGTGGTGTGATTTGCTGCGGGTGATGTGGTGCGATTTGCTGTGGGTGATGTGGTTTGATGTGGTGCGATTTGCTGCGGGCGATGTTGTTTAAAGTGGTGCGAATCGCTGAGGGTGATGTGGTGCGATTTGCTGCGGGTGATGTGGTTTGATGTGGTGCAATTTGCTGCGGGTGATGTGGTGCGATTTGCTGTGGGTGATGTGGTTTGATGTGGTGCGATTTGCTGCGGGCGATGTTGTTTGATGCGGTGCGATTTGCTGCGGGTGATGTGGTGCGATTTGCTGCGGGTGATGTGGTTTGATGTGGTACGATTTGCTGCGGGTGATGTGGTTTGATGTGGTGCGATTTGCTGTGGGTGATGTGGTGCCATTTGCTGCGGGAGATGTGGTTTGATGCGATTTGCTGCGGGCGATGTTGTTTGATGCGGTGCGATTTGCTGCGGATGATGTGGTGCGATTTGCTGCGGGCGATGTGGTTTGATGTGGTGCGATTTGCTGCGGGTGATGTGGTTTGATGTGGTGCGATTTGCTGCGGGCGATGTGGTGCGATTTGCTGCGGGTGATGTGGTTTGATGCGATTTGCTGCGGGCGATGTTGTTTGATGCGGTGCGATTTGCATGCGGGTGATGTGGTTTGATGTGGTGCGATTTGCTGCGGGTGATGTGGTACGATTTGCTGTGGGCGATGTGGTTTGATGCGGTGCGATTTGCTGCAGGTGATGTGGTTTGATGCGATTTACTGAGGGCGATGTTGTTTGATGCGGTGCCATTTGCTGCGGGTGATGTGGTGCGATTTGCTGCAGATGATGTGGTTTGATGTGGTATGATTTGCTGCGGGTGATGTGGTGGATTTGCTGTGGGTGATGTGGTTTGATGTGGTGCGATTTGCTGCGGGCGATGTTGTTTAAAGTGGTGCGATTTGCTGAGGGTGATGTGGTGCGATTTGCTGCGGGTGATGTGGTTTGATGTGGTGCAATTTGCTGCGGGTGATGTGGTGCGATTTGCTGTGGGTGATGTGGTTTGATGTGGTGCGATTTGCTGCGGGCGATGTTGTTTGATGCGGTGCGATTTGCTGCGGGTGATGTGGTGCGATTCGCTGCGGGTGATGTGGTTTGATGTGGTACGATTTGCTGCGGGTGATGTGGTTTGATGTGGTGTGATTTGCTGCGGGTGATGTGGTGCGATTTGCTGCGGGAGATGTGGTTTGATGCGATTTGCTGCGGGCGATGTTGTTTGATGCGGTGCGATTTGCTGCGGGCGATGTGGTTTGATGTGGTGCGATTTGCTGCGGGCAATGTGGTTTGATGTGGTTTGATGTGGTGCGATTTGCTGTGGGCGATGTGATTTGATGCAGTGTGATTTGCTGTGGGCGATGTGATTTGATGCGGTGTGATTTGCTGTGGGCGATGTGGTTTCGATTTGCTGTGGGTGATGTGATGCCTTAGAAATTCATCTTTACTTGGTCTACACCAGGGAAATGTAATTAGCGGACCTCCAGCTGTTGCGGAACTACAAGTCCCATGAGGCATAGAAAGACTCTGATAGCCACAAGCATGACACCCAGAGGCAAAGGCATGATGGGACTTGTAGTTTTGCAACAGCTGGAGGTCCGCTAATTTGCAGGTAGGCAATACAAGAAATAATGCAATTGTAATTTATTTCCTGGTTCCTGGAGGGAGGAGGGGAGGAGAGGTTTGCATAGCAACTGATGTGATGTGTGATGCAACTTCCTCTGACACTGCCGTTGCTATGGTAACCTGACCTGAAATCTATTACACTGCTTGTGCTGCACTGAGCATGTGCGAGATCTGCAAGGATGAGATCCAGGAAGAAATACAGTCTGGCTTCAGATGCCCACACTTAAGATGGCCACGGCCTGCTAGAAGTTTATAAAATAACAAACTAATGTTATAAACTAACTAAACGGACCTTAGTTTACAGACTAACTTTACTAGAATATATTAAGCTTTTGTAGGTATTTTTATTTAAAAAGTATAAATTCGGCCGGAACACCCCTTTAAAAGAAAATGGTGCCTACACCATTTGCAATGACAAAACGGTGTCTTCGAAATCCAACAGTGGAAAAACAATTTAAACCAGTGAGTTTAACATTTAAACAAATCAGTTTCTCAGTTCCCAGTGTCTCACCCATGAAATTGGAGCAGTTTCCACTCTGGGATGATTTACAGGCTAAACAGTATAAAACCCTTAACCACTACGCGCCCGCGCTATAGCCGAAAGACGGCTTGTTTACTTCCCTAATGCGCGCTCCTGAGAGCGCGCATCGGGGAAGTTCTGTGCTGGCCGTGTCCGTCGGACATGGCCAGTCACAGATCGCTGTAAACGGCCAATCACAGCGGCCGTTTACAGCGAGATCGGGCTGTCCAATGAGAGATGATCTCATATGTTTGCATATGCAAACATATGAGATCATCTCTCAGCACCGCTCTGCCTCCTTACACAGACAGCGTGTGAGGAGGGAGAGAGGAACGACGCCGGTGCGCTGTAAGTAAGAAAAAAAAAAAAATAATAAAGTGATGTCCCCGCTGCCATGCTGCCACCTGTCACCAGTACCACCTGTCCCAGCTGCCACCTGTCATCAGTACCACCTGTCCCGCTTCCACCTGTCATCAGTACCACCTGTCCCCAGTACCACCTGTCCCCAGAGTGCCATCCGTGCCATCTGCCAGTGCCAGCTGTACCCAGTACCACCTGTCTCCAGTGCCATCCGTGCCATCTGCCAGGGCCACCTGTCCCCAATGCCATCTGTCATCAGTGCCACGTCAGTGCCATCTGTCATCAGTGCCATATCAGTGCCACATGTCATCAGTGCCACGTATCAGTGCCATCTGTCAAAAGTGCCACCTGTCAGTGTCACATGCCATCTGTTATCAGTGGCATGTGTCATCAATGCCACGTATCAGTGCCATCTGCCATCAGTGTCACGTGTCATCAGTGCCACGTATCTGTGCCATCTGTCATCAGTGCCACGTATTAGTGCCATCTCTCATCAGTGCCACGTATTAGTGCCACATGATATCAGTGCCACGTATAAGTGCCATCTGTCAGCAGTGCCACATATTAGTGCCATCTGTCAGTGTCACGTGTCATCAGTGCCCCCGTATTAGTGCCATCTGTCATCAGTGCCACATCAGTGTCACGTGTCATCAGTGCCACCTGTCATCAGTGCCACGTCAGTGTCACGTGTCATTGTCCTGGTGCTCCAGGGCCTATAAAAGTGTAATAGGTAGTCAACAAGTTAGATGTGTAATTTATGCTCCTAGAACATGTGATGGCGCTCCCTGCATTTTGGGCCTCTCTAAGTGGCCAGACTGTGTAAAAGTCCCACATATGTGGTATCGTAATACTCAGGAGGAGTAGCAGAATGTATTTTGGGGTGTCATTTGTGGTATACAGATGCCATGTGAGAGAAATAACCTATCACAATTTTGTGAAAAAAAATAAAAAATAAAAAAATAATTCATTTTGCAAAGAATTGTGGGAAAAAAATGACAACATCAAAAACCTCACCATGCCTCTTACTAAATACCTTGGAATGTCTACTTTCAAAAAAGGGGTCATTTGGGGGGTATTTGTACTTTCCTGGCTTGTTCGGGTCACAAGAAATGAGACCACCAGTACATCAGATGTGATCAACTTTTTATAATTCGCACCACAGTTTGTAGAGTCTGTAACTTTCACAAAGACCAAATAATATCCACTAATTTGGGTTATTTTTACCAGAGATATGTGGCAGTATAAATTGTGGCCAAAATTTATGAAGAAAAATTAATAATTTGCTAAATTTTATCACAGAAACAAAGAAAAATGTTTTTTTTTTTCAAAATGTTCTCTTTTTTCATTTATAGCGCAAAAAATAAAAAACCCAGAGGTGATCAAATACCACCAAAAGAAAGCTCTATTTGTGGGAAAAAAGGACAAAAAAATCATTTGGGTTCAGTGTTGCATGACTGAGTAATTGTCATTCAAAATGTGAGAGCACCGAAAGCTGAAAATTGGTCTGGGCAGGAAGGGTGTTTAAGTGCCCAGTAAGCAAGTGGTTAAACTGCGCCTCGACAAACCAAAATCACCTTTTTAATGTTGTTTTTGTCTTACATGTGTATGCCCTCCATGTGCTCCTAATGCGGCGTACACACGAGCGGACTTTCCCGTGGGATTGTCTGCCGGACTGAAGTCCGCCGGACAATCCGCCCGTGTGTGGGCGCCGGCGGACTTTTTGGCGCCAAAAGTCCGGCGGACTAGGTTTTAAGAAGAGGAAGAAGAAGAAGAAGAAGGCGGCAGCGGTGGCGCAGAAAGCGACGACAGCGGCAAGAACAGAAGAGACCCCGGAAGACCCCCGAAGGCGGATCGAGACCCCCAGACGACGGCGACGACGAAGAAGGTAGCCGGCCTCCTCTGCTTGGTAAAAGAGCTAGGTAAAATAGCGCAGGAGTCCGGCGAGAAGACCCCCCAAGACGGAAGAAGACCCCCGGAGCAGTGCAATAAAATATTTTTAAAAAATTGTGTGTTTTTTTTTATTTACACTTTACACCTTAGGTGAATGGGTACATCGTACCCCATACTCATTCACATAGGGTGGGGGGCCGGGATCTGGGGGCCCCCTTATTAAAGGGGGCTCCCGGATTCCGATAAGCCCCCCGCCCGCAGACCCCGACAACCAACGGCCAGGGTTGTCGGGAAGAGGCCCTTGTCCTCATCAACATGGGGACAAGGTGCTTTGGGGTGGGGGGCTGCACGGCCCCCCTTTCCCCAGGGCACCCCCCATGTTGAGGGCATGCGGCCTGGTACGGCTCAGGAGGGGGGGGCACTCGCTCGTCCCCACCCCTTTCCTGGCCGGCCAGGCTGCGTGCTCGGATAAGGGTCTGAGATTGATTTGGGGGGGACCCCCACGCCGTTTTTTCGGCGTGGGGATTCCCTTTAAATCCATACCAGGTGACGGGGCTAGCGCGGCGGCATTCACTGCCTTCGCTAGTCCCGTCTACCTACAGTTACGTTCTAAATGAACGGACTGCTCCGTGTGTGGGCAAGTCCGTTCATTTCCCGCAGACTTTTTCCCGCGGAATGTCCGCCGGAGAAGTCCGGGCGTGTGTGGGCAAGTCACACGCTCGGAAAGTCCGGCGAAGCCCCGCTGGAAAGTCCGGCGGTTTGTCCGCCAGACTAGGTCCGGCGGACAAAGTCCGATCGTGTGTATGGGACATTACTGTGAAGGCCAGTTATGGGTGTGGGAGGTGGCCAGTTTTTTTGTTACTGTTCGTATACCTGGGGCGGGCACACACTGGGCGCCTTTGCTGCCATTGTGCTCTTGATTGGGTGTCCAGTGTGTGCTCCTGTCCATTTAAGGGGGCATGGGCAGCCTCCAGGCTCACCTGTCCCACATCTATCCATTCCATGCATGTGCTTCCATTGTGGAGATGCTTATAAATTAAAAGCAACACAGGGTGCCGTGACAAGGCCTTGCAGCTTTCACATGCGTTTGCAAAAGTGTGCTAACTAAACTCCTGCTTCTAACAGACGGTTAGACAGGTAAATTTGGTTGGTCAGCAGACTGGTTGGTGAGTTGAGCTATGGAATTGTTTTTGTCTTACATGTGTATGCCCTCCATGTGCTCCTTACTGTGAAGGCCAGCTATGGGTGTGGGCGGTGGCCAGTTTTATTTATTTTTTGTCACCTTTTTAAACCTGGTCCAAAAGCAGAGCAATTCCACCCAAAACCAAAACACAGCGGACACAAAATGGCAGTTGCAACAAACGAAAATCAAGCCACGGCCACAATGTGACTACAAGAAAATGGCTGACGAAAGCTGGGCCACATGTTGACTACAAGAAAATGTCCGACGACCATTGAACCACATGGTAGATAGCAACACATGAAATGCAGTTGCTGATCCCGCCAAAACCAGCACAAACCAACACTTTCTCCACAAAGACTGACTAAAACAATTGAGAATGCACACTTAACCGTAGACACACACTTTAGGCTACATCAACCAGGGCCCATAGGAACACATGCTATCCAGTGAAACCACACATCCCTATCCGCCAACGTTACATAAAATGCAAAATAACACGGATTCAAACTTACACTCTTGTTCCCAAATAAAGATCATGTCAGCTTCTACAGGAACAAGACTTTGAGAAATACAAACAGCGAACACAAGAACTCCCCCATGCTATTACCTAGAAACCTGAGACCATCCAAGAAACAGCTCTATTGGAAGTGTTTCCATGGCCACCCTTCCCTCTCTCAGCCACATAGCCACTTGAATATGCAGCAGCCATTTTAAGCCTCTTCAAAACTAATCATTTATTAAAAAATATTATTACACTTATGGGGTCATGTGTCTTGAAACAATATACACTACTGGCTTAATCCCATACAAAGGTAATAATCACAATTCATGCATTTCTATTTCTCATATGCATCACAAATTTATTACACAGCATACAGTTACACAGAAGACATCGCTGAAAGCAGAGGAGCTGCTACTTATTTTCCACACCAAATGGAGATCGGTGAACGGATTACAAGTGGGGACAAAGTCGTTGTATAACATCAGGCGTTTTTTACATTATCGCTAAGGTAAGAGCACTGAGAGAGTGCTGATGGATACATAACTTATTACCAACCACAGAGAGATGTTATAAGAGAACATAGACTTTGGACCCCCTATACAATATTGAATTTTCTCCATTGGAATTATTATTGCACCATGCACTTTATATATTGACTTTTACTCTACCATTGCTGCATCACTCCCAACATTATTGTCCTATATATTATTTATGCAGAGGATTGTGTGCACTTCATTGATTGCACTTTATTGGATGCATTGGATACACTTTAAGAAATTCAAGCACTTTGAAGTTATTTTGTGCACTGTATCATACTAATTTATGCACTTTATATATTCACTTTAGTGGTTACTCTGCTAGGTACTGTATTGAAGCACTTTATTGAACTTTTATTTTATTTCTATGCACTTGACTGATCACTAAGGTATGCGCTAAGACACGTATATTTATATGCACCTTTTATTCTACTTTTGTGATTAGTGATCACTTTTAGATTTGGCAGCATTCCTACACATATTGAGTTTTGTTATTTAGTAGCGCAGAAGTCTATACTTTTATCAATACAGTTACAGCCTGTTCAGTCATACACAGCATTCACTTTAGGTTTGTATTAAATGGGACCTATAGAGGATTTAAATATAGATGCTTCCCCAATTAATAGACCTACAATTAAAGTCCCGTCATTATACAGAAAGCAACAAAAAAAACATAATGTTCTTTGCCTTGCAGAACTTACTCCAAACAGTGGACAGAGAATCAAGATCCCAAACACAGAACAGCAAAAATTTTCAAAAAACTTGAATTATGGTTGTCTTACCATAGGCCGGCCTTTGCTGGTCTGGTTCTGGGTGTCTTTTCCCACTCAAGGTCTGCTGAATTAGGAAGATCTGTTGGCTTCCTTTCTGGCCCACCAAACTGTCAGGGAAATTCTAAGCTTCTCCCTATAAGCATATCATTTATTTTCTTAAAAGCACAAACAGCTCTCTTATGTCTCTTGTATGTCTCCAAGTAACACAGACAGATGCTGTATCACCTTGAGCTTAGTAGAATCCTTTTATTTATATTATAAACATGAATAACAAAGGAAGGTGGTGGCTTCAGAATCAGCCAACCAGACACTTGTATTCTTTCAAAAGAACCAATCACACACATATGTATATATTCAAATAGAAATACAGTAGTGACGTGTGCAGACAGTCATATGCAGAGCCATGAGGCAAGTGTTTTGTGAGACACAAAGGACTCACAATTTGAACACTACTTACATGGCTCTGAACACGATCGTGTGCACATTCCCACTGCTACCAATGACGCAAACCATACTCTATCATGGCTCAGTGAGCCATAATTTTGTATGGTTATGCTATAGTTCCCATGTACACAGATCTGCTTACTTAGGAGTTTAGATACGATCTCCATGGAGGGGCCAGTCCCTTGGTGAGGCATAATCAAACATCCTTAAAAGAGTAAACAGATCTGCCGTGTCCACGGGAAGGTTCCTGCAGCCATGGTCTTCCACCAACGTCTGTATGTGCGAATACACTTACATGAGCGTATTGCAGCAAAACTGACACTGCGGGACATCTGACAACATACATTAATAAAAATGTCCACAAAATTTCCACAACAACATCAACATCAGAGCAAGGTTCATATGTACTGAGAGGGCTGTCCAGAGAATCTTCTAGAGGGAGATCTGAAAATCTGGGACTGTCTGTGTAATTTCTAGATTGGGGGGGTTTTGTTTGCTCAAATTGGGTTTCATGTTAAAGAATCTTTTAAGGGTAAGATTCCTGATAAATTTGTTGAGATCTTTGAAAAGCAGAAAATGGTTGTGTGGTTGGAGGAAAACTGAGACTTCTACAGAGTAGGGATATTTCTTCTGATGACAATATATGGGAGGACAAATTGAATAGTTTTACAGTTTCCACTGTTTGACTCCTGTTTTTTGATTTCCAACCTCCCCCCTACATCCTCGTCTGTGTATTTTCTTTTCAGTCTGTATTTTGGGCGGGGACCGATCTCTAAAAAAGGAAGTGAGGATGAGTTAGATGATATCTCGTCATTATTAAATTTACTCATTAATATATTAGTCTCTTTAGAGGGTGGTGATTCCTGGGGGCTACTTAAGTCTCTACTTGTGGCTGTATGTATAAGAGCGACACTCAAGGGGAGATGGGTGTTATGTTGGGGTGGGTCATAAATGGCTGATTGTAATGTATTTTAGATGGCAAATGAGGTGAATTGAATGAGACCAGAGGAGATGGGCCTGGAGGAGTGGATGATAGAACCTTGGGCTGTGGCATAGAGTTGGTAGAAGGATGCATTTTTACTGACATGGAATGTTTAACATCAGACTTGTTTTTTGTATTTCTTTGTATTAGATGGTGCACTAGAGTTGTTGCGATGGTTTAATATCACAGGTGCAGTAATCCACAGTTGACTTGGCTTGCGACTCTTTGTTATGGGTGTTTTGGAATTAATTTTACTGGGTCCTGTAGGTCTCGGGGGGGATACAGTGCATCCGCAAAGTATTCACAGCCCTTAACTTTTTGCACATTTTCTTAAGTTACAGCCTTATTCAAAAATTAATAAAATACATTATTTTCCTCAAAATTCTACAAACAATACCCCATAATGACAACATAAAAGAAGTTTGTTTGAAATCTTTGCCAATTTATTAAAGATACAAAATTTACAAAATCACATGTACATAAGTATTTAGTCTTTTGCCATGACACTAAAAATTTTGCTCAGGTGCATCCTGTTTCCACTGATCATCCTTGAGATGTTTCTACAACTTGATTGGACAGCTGTGGTAAATTAAGTTGATTGGACATGATTTGGAAAAGCACACACCTGTCTATATAAGGTCCCAGAGTTCACAGTGCATGTCAGAGCACAAACCAAGCCATGAAGTCCAAGGAATTGTCTGTAGACCTCCAAGACAGGATTGTATTGAGGTACAGATCTGGGGAAGGGTACAGAAAAATGTCTGCGGCACTGAAGGTCCCAATGAGCACAGTGGCCTCCATCATCCATAAAAGGAAGATGTTTGGAACCACCAGGACTCTTCCTAGAGTGGGCCGTCCTGGCCAAACCGATCATTTGGGGGAGAAAGGCCTTAGTCAGGCCAGACCAGCAATAAACTGCTCATATCGTGCTGTCAGCAGCTCCGTGAGAAGCTCCGTGAGAAGCTCCGGCTTCTGTAGGCCCCCTGCCTCCCCCCTGCCTCCCGGATCTCAGCAGCCCTTTTCGGGCTTTCAAGGCCCCCCTCCCCTCCCTCCCACCCTCGGGGACCAGGTCGAGTCCCCCCCCAGCCCCTGACAACCGAACTAGCCATCCCCACCGCCGCCGTCACCTGCCGCCTCCCACCCGCCTTTCCGGGCAGGCGGTCTTAGGAAACTCCCCGGCTCCGGCCTAGTCCGGCCGGCGCCGGATCTCCGGCCCTATCAGCGTCAGGTCCCCCCCATCAGGCACCCACGCGGCTGGACACCCCTCTCACCGGTCCCCCCACCACACCAGCACCTCCATCATCACCCAAGGGAGCTGAGACCAGGCAGGCCTGTGGCTCCGGCCTGCTCCGGCGGCCATCTTGGTGCACCCTCTCCACCCAGCCACCACAGGACATCCCCAGGACCTCCAGGACCCCCCAGCAGACACCACGGGCACTCCGTCCACTCCATCCACCTCAGGTCAGTCCCCCAGGTGGGGCAACATCCGCAGCCGCCATCGCCCGGCTCTAGCTTCATAGACAAGGAAGGAACCGGCTGCGGATGAGACTCATCCCACCTCATCCCACCCCCCTGCTTATCCTTTCCTCCTTTCTGCAGGCCGGCGTGCCCACCCCCTTCAGCACACCCCTACCCAGCAACCGGACTTCATCGCAGAAGCATCAGGCAACACAGCAAGCGCTTCAGGGACTATCTCCAAACAGGTAAGCTCTCGGGATCCCCCCCCCCCCCCCCCCCCCCCACCAGTAGTTGATCCAGGGCACTTTTGTCCGACCGCCTCTCGGGGTCAGGAAGGAATTTTTTCCCCCCACTGAGCAATTGGCCAGCACAGTTAGGGGTTTTTTCGCCTTCCTCTGGATCAACGAGAGGGCAGCAGGTTCAACAGGCCCCCATCTCCCCTACAGGAACTACTCGCTCCAATTAAGCACCACACCGCAGCTGTCACCTGCAGCATTCTTCTGGTCCAGGATTCCTTGCGACAAGCAGAGGCAGCCGGAACAGCCAGGAAACTACTACTAAACCAAACCAAGTCCTCACACACAGGGCACACGATCAACTTGCTGGCTTTAGTCTACGCGGCGGCAAGTCTGATACCTAGACTTATAACTGGACAAACCCGGATCAGGATCAGCATCCTCACACATAGGGCACCACACGATCAACTTGCTGGCTTTAGTCTACGCGGCGGCAAGTCTGATACTTAGACTGATAACAAGACAAACCCGGATCCGGATCATCAGCTCAGTCATCCCAGGACCATCAACTTCATCCTCTGGCCATGTGCTACCTTAAATATTCAGCTGAAGTCCTCCACAGACTAAGAAATACCACCGCAACATTGCCAGCTCCCATTCAAAAAATTCTACGAAAAGAACATCTATTAAAGACTGACCTACAATCAACCTGCAAAAACAGGAAGATACCAACCCAACCACAACAATTAGCATGCGCCATGATCAACACCAGATCTGCAGCCAAACACAGACTAGAAGTACACGACTTCATCACCCAAAACAATATAGACTGCCTCTTCATCACAGAAAGCTGGCTAACACCCGACTGCAACACCATCCTCACCGAATTGGTGCCGGAGAACTACAGGATCCTAACGGAACATCGGATAGGAAAAAAAGGAGGAGGCCTAGCAGTGATTTTTAAATCGCACTTGGCACTCACTAAACCAATCTTACAGAACCCAGTGCCTTTTATGGAGACACTGACGCTACATCTTCAATCAACACCCCATGACACCACCCACATTCTACTTTGCTACAGACCACCAGGACCTAAGACCAATCTGCTTACACCCCTCACAGAGTTTATCTCAATACACACACTGAAATCCAAAAACCTGCTGGTACTTGGAGACTTCAACCTCTGGGCAAACTCTACCCAAGACCCGATCGCGACCGCCTGCATCAGCCAACTGGAAGAACTGGGTCTCCAGCAACTGATAAAGACCCCCACACACGGGTCAGGACATACTCTGGACCTCATCTTCAACCAAAATCTGGACATCAACACAGTAGACAACATACCACTACCATGGACGGACCACCACGCCATCAAATTCAAAATCTCCACCAACACCACCCACCAAAAACAGAAACCTGCAACAACAACTCATTGGACCAGATCGCAGAAAAAACTGCACTCCGACTCCTTCAAAACCATCTTATCAAACAAAATAGCAACTCTGAATTTAACCCACTCATCGGAGCAAACTCTCAGCTCCCTAAACAAGGTATTACTACAATCAGCAGACTCAGTGGCTCCAAAACGCAGAACTCTCATCAAGAGGAAAAACGCAGGATGGTTCAATAGCTCGCTCACGCTACTCAAGCAAGAACGCAGAAGAGCCGAAAGAGCATGGAGAATAAATCCCACCAATGGAAATCACACAAAATACAAAGGACTCACACACAATTATCAGAAGGCAATCTTCAAAGCAAAAAAAGACCATTTCTCAAATACCATCTAAACCGCCCCCGGGAACTTTTTAAAATAGTCGCTCAGTCGATGAACCCGGCATGCTTAGAGCCCCCCGCTAATGAAACCCAAGATTTCTGCAATGAATTATCAGATTTTTTCATCAATAAAATCGACAACATCAGGAAAACAATTGGTCAGAAAAAGACATCCGACGGCAGTCAACCAGAGCAAAAAGTCGATATCGACTCAAACATCCCACAACCACCAAAGTTTTCTCTGATCCCAATTACCACGGATACTACTAAAAAATTTATCAAAAATCTCAGAGACAGCACATCCTCCATTGACATCATCCCCACAAAACTCCTGAAAGAATGCTCCGACATCCTGGCTCCCACCATAACGCACCTCATAAATCAATCGTTCAAAGAAGGGATTGTTCCAGGCGCCCTCAAACAGGGCATCATCAAACCCCTACTAAAGAAACCCAACCTCGACCCACGGGACCCCAACCATCGCAGACCAATTACAAGCTTGAACAACATCTCCAAGATTATGGAGAAAGCGGTAGTACAACAGATACAACGCCACCTGGACACACACAAACTCCTGGATCCGTTACAATCAGGATTCCGCCCAGGCCATGGGACAGAAACCGCACTCCTGAAGATATGGGACGATGCCCTTGAAGCAGCGGATGACGGAGATTCATGTCTCCTGGTACTATTGGACCTCAGTGCAGCGTTTGATAGTGTGGACCACAATACTCTACTCATCCGCCTCACAGAAGTAGCAGGAGTCACTGGCTCAGATCTGCAATGGTTCGCATCCTTCCTAGGAAATCGCTCTCAGACAGTGAAACTAGGAGGTTTCACCTCTGAAACCCGGGCAATCTCCTGTGGAGTCCCTCAAGGATCACCCTTGTCGCCAGTGCTCTTCAACATCTACATTCGCCCACTCCTCAAAATCATCAGAAGATCAGACCTCTGCTTCCACTCATACGCCGACGACACTCAATTATATTTTCGTATCACTGGACAAAAAGACCATCATCAGCAATTAGGAAAATGCCTCACTATGATAGACGACTGGATGACTACTAGCTCCCTCAAACTTAATGAATCAAAAACAGAACTTCTTATTCTACATGCAAATCATAACCCCCGAACCAAGATCCCTTGGACACCTCCTACCATCTTTGGACAGACCATCGCCCCAAGGACCAAGGCTAAGAGTCTCGGAGTCATTTTTGACTCAGAAATGTCAATGGATGCCCAAATAGGAGCAGTGGTCAGTGGTTCTCACCATCTGCTCCGCCTGCTACGCAGACTCCTCCCCTTCATTCCAAAAGAGGACAAAGCAGTGGTAGTTGGAACGATCATCAATTCTCGACTCGACTATGCTAACTCCCTTTACATAGGATTACCCCAATATCAACTTGCGCGCTTACAACTTATCCAAAATACAGCGGCAAGGCTGATAACAGGGAAAAAACCCTGGAAATCCATCTCCCCTTCCCTGAGGAACCTACATTGGCTAAATGTAAGGAGTCGGGTCGCATTCAAGACCCTCTGCCTCACCCACAAATGCGCACATGGAAACGCCCCGCAATACCTTCGCGAGAAAATAAAACACTACACACCGAATCGCAGTCTTCGATCGGCTAATCAAAATCTTCTCCTCATTCCCAAATCCCGCTATAAATCAAAGGGGGAACGGAGATTCGCTGTCCAAGGTCCACGGCTATGGAACGCTCTACCAACCGACATTCGCATGGAAGAAAACCATCAGGCCTTCAGGAAGAAACTCAAGACCCACCTCTTCTAGAAGCTCGACAACCAAATGCCAATACAGCGCCTTGAGGCGATTCAGTTCGCATTGTAGCGCTATACAAGTTATTCATTCATTTATTCATTCATTCAGGTGACCAAGAACCCAATGGTCACTCCGAAAGAGCTCCAGCATTTCTCTGTGGAGAGAGGAGAAACTTCCAGAAGAACAACCATCTCTGCAGCACTCCACCATTTAGGCCTGGTATGGTAGAGTTGCCAGACAGAAGCCACTTCTCAGTAAAAGACATATGACTGCCTGCCTGGAGTTTGCAAAAAAGGCACCTGAAGGCCTCTCAGACCATGAGCAACAAGATTTTCTGATCTGATGAAACAAAGATTGAACTCTTTGGCCTAAATGGCAAGCGTCATGTCTGGGAGGAAACCAGGCACCACTCATCACCTGGCCAATACCATCCCTACAGTGAAGCATGGTGGTGGCAGCATCATGCTATGGGGATGTTTTTTAGTGGCAGGAACTGGGAGACTAGTCAGAATTGAGGGAAAGATAATTTCCGCAGTGTACAGCGACATACTTAATGAAAACCTGCTCCATAGCGCTCTGGACCTCAGACTGGGGCGAAGGTTCATCTTCTAACAGGTCAACGACTCCAAGCACACAGCCAAGATAACAAAGAAGTGGCTATGGGACAACTCTGTGCATGTCCTTGAGTGGCCCAGCCAGAGCCCAGACTTGAACCCGATTGAACATCTCTGTTGAGATCTGAAAATGGCTGCATACTGACACTCCCCATCCAACCTGATGGAGCTTGAGAGGTCCTGCAAAGAAGAATGGGAGAAACTGCCCAAAAATAGATGTACCAAGCTTGTAGCATCACGCTAAAAAAGGCTTGAGGCTATAATTGGTGCCAAAGGTGCTTCAACAAAGTATTGAGCAAAGGCTGTGAATATTTACTGTATGTAGTGTTACTGTACAAGTGATTTTTTTTTTCATTTTTCGTTTTTATTTTTAATACATTTTGCAAAGATTTCAAACAAACTTCTTTCATGTTGTCATTATGGGGTATTGTTTGTAGAATTTTGAGGAAAATAATGAATTTAATCTATTTTGAAATAAGGCTGTAATGTAACAACATGTGGGAAAAAATAGGAGCTGTGAATACATTCTGGATGCACTTTAAATGAAGGATGGATTTGGTTAGGAGGAAGAGACATAAGGGAAGGTATCTGATTGTTCCATTTCCATGAGAAAATATTATTATTATGGTAATCATCCAGATCACGTGTGAGAGGAAGAAACAGCACCAGTCAGATTATGTGCTGACATTAAGCATATTAATCAGAGTGAAAGAGAGATGAGCTTATCACTATGCTACTTCTGCTTCACTGTTTATTCACAGGCTAGGGGCAGCCCTAGGTTGGTCTGAGTTTAAAGGATAAGTTCACCTTTTGAAAAAATATCTAGCACCCTCTAGTGTGCTAGAGTAGGTAGTGTTAGGTCTAGCGTAATCGCGGTCGGGCGGACCAGGCATACAGCAGCACCGAGGAGGGAGAGCTGAGCGACGATCCCCGGGAGGCAGCGGTGACACATGGACGGACGGCTGATGGGTCTTCTTACCTGAGGCAGCCGGGTAAGCGACATGTTGCACCTGTCACTACACCTACACTTAGTTCCACACCGGTAGTCGGGGGTAGTATGGGGGCTTATACACTGGGTGCTCAGAGGGATGGTGGCCTGTGGGCATCGGTAAGGGAACTGTTACGCCGGCTGGAGCAGGGGGCTCTACAGCCCCCGGTTCCAGTCAGCCCCTGGGTGTCACCGCCTGTGAGTGTTCGGGAACCTGCAGCGTTCGTGAATCCCCCGCATCAGACAGTAGCGTCAGTGGTGGCTGAGACGCAGACGGATAAGTACGCCGCAGAGCGGACGGCGAAATTTGGAAGGATGAGTACGTGGAGATATTTTCCCTGCTCCCGCTAGAAAAGTTCAATCTGGATAGAGTGAAGCCAGATGAGAGCAAAAAAAAGGAGGAAGAGAAGAGGAGATATAGGCTCATTCCGCGTACGTTTGCAAACTGGTTGCAAGCGTTTGCGATTTTAGCGAGCGTGATTGGGGAAAAAGCCCCAGAGAACTGCTCCACATTATTCTGTTACTTGGAGGCAATTAGCGAGGTGCACAGGGTGTACGGTGGGTTAGCATGGCTTCGGTATGATGAACAATTTTGTCAGCGGAAAGCTGTGCACCCCTCCATTAGATGGGATCACAAGGACATCAGCCTGTGGATGAAGCTGATGACGTCAACCAGAGCGCCGAGCCAGTTTTTCCAAGGGGGGGGGGGGGGGGGGGGGGGGGGGGGGGGGGGGGGGCGGGGGCACCTCCTCCGCAGGATCGCCGGCCCCTAAGAAAAAAGGGGTATGCTGACAGTTTAATCGTGTCGCTACAAACATGAGTGTTCAGGGTGCAGTGGAGCACACCCTTTCAGGCGTTGTTTCAGGCAAGGAAAGGGCCATACTGGAGACGTCGCTGGAAAAAGGGATGATGCCGGTGAGGGTGGAAAGGATGCCTCCTTTCCTAAATAGATACCCGGATCGGGTGGCAGCACACTTGTTGGAGGTAGGGTTTAAAGAAGGTTTCAAAATTCCAAGTACTGTGCGGGAGGTCCCTCTGGTATCAGAGAATTTGAGGTCGGCCCTCCTCCATCAGGAGGTGGTGTCTGCAAAATTGTTTAAGGAAGTGGCGCTGGGCCGAATGGCAGGCCCATTTCCTGCCCCACCGTTACCAGGGTTGGTAGTTTCCCCGTTGGGAGTTGTGCCAAATAAGGAGCAATCCAGGATGATTCATCATCTATCTTACCCAAAAGGCGGCTCAGTAAATGATGGTATTGACCCACAGGTTTGTGTGGTTACCTATACATCTTTTGATGCGGCAGTCTCCTGGGTTAGAAAATATGGCAGGGGTTCCCTTATGGCGAAGACTGATGTCGAATCGGCCTTTAGATTGTTGCCAGTACACCCCCAGAGCGTTCATTTGTTGGGATGTTGCTGGCAAGGGTCTTACTTTATAGATTGTTGCCTACCAATGGGCTGTTCAATTTCTTGTGCACTGTTTGAGGCGTTTAGCTCATTTTTTGAATGGGCAGTTAGAGAGGTTGCAGGGATTAATTCGGTCATCCATTATCTGGATGATTTCCTGTGCGTAGGCCCGCCAGATTCCCGTTGTTACGGAATATTGCTGGGAACGATTCAGCACTTAGCAGAGAGATTTGGGATTCCGTTGGCGGCAGACAAGACAGAGGGGCCAAAATCCGAGTTGGTTTTCTTGGGTATCACCATCGATTCCATGACCATGGAGTGTAGATTACCGGAAGACAAGTTGGTGGCCCTGCGTGAAGAGGTGAGTACGGCAAGTAGGAAGCGTAAGCTACGATTGCGAGAGCTCCAATCGTTACTAGGAAAGTTACATTTTGCGTGCCGGATCATCCCTAAGGGTCGCATATTTTGTCGGCGCCTGGCAACTACCACTGCAGGGGTGCAGATCCCAATCATTTTATTAGATTGTCCAGGGAGCTGCAGGCGGATTTGCAGATTTGGGATGCCTTTTTGGAATCCTTTAATGGGCGTTCAATGTGGCAGGTGGGGCCAGTCAGCAATGCAGACTTGGTTCTGTTCACGGACGCGGCGGGTTCATTGGGCTATGGGGCGTACTGTCAGGGTAAGTGGTGTGCGGGGCCGTGGTCTGAGAGTTGGAAGGAGGCAGGTTTCCTTCGGAATTTGGTTCTTTTAGAACTATTTCCCCTAGTGTTAACAGTGGTGTTGTGGTGTTGTGGTGTTGTGGGGAGAAGAGTTGCGGGACAAAAAGGTGCGGTTCAATTGTGACAACTTGGGGGTAGTCTGGGCGATCAACAACATTTCGGCTTCCTCACCGCCAGTTGTCAGGTTATTGCGCCACCTGGTGCTTAGTTATTTGCGTATAAATGCATTTATCTATGCAGTTCATATCCCTGGGGTAGACAACAAGCTAGCGGATGCTTTGTCTCGTTTCCAGTGGGAAGAATTTCGCAAGCTGGCACCAGAGGCATGGCGGATGGGGGAGACATGTCCTCCAGACTTATGGAAAGTTGCGTTGGAATCACTGCAGGATTGATTCAGCAGTCACTCAGCGCTGGAACCTGGAAGGCCTACCAAAAAGTATGGCAGGAATGGCGGGCTCTGTTGGAGGAGGTAGGCGGGTCAGAAGATTCAGTGGAGACACAGACGTGGGTTATGTGTTTTATTTGTAATAATTATGCAAAGGGAGTTTCAGGGTCAGCAATAAGACACAAGATGGCAGCCCTGGCCTTTTGGTTTCAATTAAAGGGTTACAAGGATTTCACTAAGAGCTTTATGGTGCGAAGAGCGTTAAGGGGCTATAGAAAGGGATCTCATAAACAGGACTCAAGACTAGGGATGGGCCTGGTGTTCGATTCAAACCCACGTTCGAATCGAACAGGATGCCTGTGGCCAATTATAGCTCAGGGGGTTTAGTACACGCCCCACACTATATAAGGCCGCCGCGCCGGCGGCCTAGTGTAGTGTGTTCCGGCGTTAGTCAGTGACTGTTTCAGTCACATTATCTGCTGTGATTCATTCTGCACTGTGCTGACAGACAGTATCTGCTGTGTTATTCATTCTGCTTAGTGCTCATCATAGTATCTGCTGTGTTATTCATTCTGCTGAGTGCTGAAATTATCTGCTGTGATTCTGGGGATTAGTCTAGTGTGTGCGTGCTGTTAGTACAGCATTGCAGTATTACATTAAACCACCTTTACCCTTCTGGCCTGTTGTCATTTAATGCCGTGTACACACGATCGGAATTCTCGTCGGAAAAAACTCTGACGGTTTTTCCGACCGAATTCTGACGGAATTCCGCTCAAGCTGTGTTGCCTACACACGATCACACCAAATTCAGACGGTCAATAACACAGCCGCATACAACACGTTCGACAGCACTATAAAAGGGAAGTTAAAGTTTAATGCTTCCGAGCATGCGTCGAATTGTTTCCGAGCATGCGTCGGAATTTTGCGTGTCGGAATTGCATACACACGATCGGAAAATCCGATAGAAAGGTTTTCCGTCGGAAAAATTGAGAACAGGTTCTCAATCCAAAGTCCGTCAGAAATTCCGACAGAAAAAGACCGTTGGGCATACACATGGTCAGAAAATCTGATGAAAAGCTCCCATCGGACTGTTTTCATCGGAAATTCCGACCGTGTGTACGTAGCATAGCTATGAGTAAGCACTGAAATACAGTGCGAAACGCGTCAGCTCTGTACCCCCCTTTTTGCCGTGTTTGGATTGTGGTGTCTTTTTGCTTTTAAATAAACCCTTTGGATTTTATTTTCCCGGTGTGCGGCTGTCCGGAGTTTTTCCTTTTGATTTCTAATCGGTGTACGCAGCATAAGGCAGCCAGCAAACCAGCCACCCATTGCAGGAGTTAGCGTGTGTGTGCTGTGTGAGTATAGCACAGCACACAATAAACCACATCAGCCTCTATCTGCCCTAAGGCCCTGTTGTTGTCATCTAAGGCAGCCAGCCAGGCATTTGCAGGAGTTAGCGTGTGAGTGTGTGCTATGTGAGTATAGCACAGCACACAATAAACCACCTCAGCCTCTATCTGCCCTAAGGCCCTGTTGTTGTCATCTAAGGCAGCCAGCCAGGCATTTGCAGGAGTTAGCGTGTGTGTGTGTGTGTGCTGTGTGAGTATAGCACAGCACACAATAAACCACCTCAGCCTTTATCTGCCCTAAGGCCCTGTTGTTGTCATCTAAGGCAGCCATCTTCAGGAGTTAGTGTGTGTGCTGTGTGACTCCAGCACAATATACACTACCCACTACAATGCCTGGAAGACCGATAAGGAGAGGCAGACAGTCCCGAGGCAAGAAAACAGGGCAAGCAGGCTCTGTGTCTAGAGACAACAGTGCTGGTCGTGGACGTGGTGCATCGTCATCAGCACGTGGCCATGGGACACACTTGTCCTTCTTTTCGGCAGCTGGACATGTTGAGCCGCATCATGCCGAAGGCTTGGTAGAGTGGATGACCAAGCCCTCCTCATCCTCCTCATCCTCTCTCACCCAGGCTCAGGGTACTGGCAAAGTAGCTGCCAACGCGTACTCAATGGCATCATCAGGCACCCCTTCCCTAGACCCACCATGTCCTCCTGAGGAGTCCCCCGAACTGTTTGAGCACAGTGTTGGGTACATGCTCCAGGAGGATGCCCAGCGTTTTGAAGGCTCGGATGATGATACCCAGCTAGAGGAAGGCAGTAGCGTGAGCGCAGAGAGAGGGGATGCTCAAGGACAGCAATCTGGCAGTAATGTTCCACCAGCTGCAGCTTACTGCCAGGTTTGCTCCAGTGGTGAAGAGGGGATGATGAGGTCACTGACTCCACGTGGGTGCCTGAAGGGAGGGAGAGAGGAGGAGGAGGAGGAGGAGGCGGCACATCTCCAACGAGGCAGGATGCCCTCCGGGGGCCAGCTTGAGGCCAGCACACCAACTGAATCACACCGCAGAGCTCTGCCTGTGCAGGGCGCTGCCTCTGCACGTTATTACAAAAGTTCTTTGGTGTGGGCCTTTTTTGAGACGAGTGCATCAGATCGCACCACTGCTATTTGCAACATATGTCTCAAGCGTATCTCGCGTGGCCAAAACATCAGCCGCTTGGGCACCACAAGCATGACCAGACATATGTCGACCTGCCATGCAGCTCATTGGCAAGCGCACATTAAAGACCCACACCAAAGAACAAAGCGGACCTCTCCTTGCTCCTCATCAGCTGGGATCTCCAACCCCACTATATCTTCAGTCCTCTCTGAAAGCTGCACTGAGAGGATTGAAGGTGTAGAATTAGGTGTGGCCAAGTACTTGCGGGCACTCTGCTAGCAGTACACCGACGTCCGATTCTACCAGGCAAATTTCCCTCCTGCAGCTGCTGGACCGTCAAAAGAAGTTTACTCCCAGCCATCCACATGCCCAGTGGTTGAATGCTAGCTTGGCTAAATTGCTAGCACTTCAACTGCTGCCTTTTCAGTTGGTAGACTCGGCCCCCTTCCGTGAGTTTGTTCAATGTGCGGTTCCTCAGTGGCAGGTTCCCAAACGCCACTTTTTCTCACGGAAGGCGATTCCGGCTCTCTACCAGCATGTGGAAGGCAATTTCCATGCCTCGCTGGACAGGGCGGTCAGCGGTAAGGTGCATATTACCGCTGACTCATGGTCCAGCAGGCATGGACAGGGATGTTACCTATCTTTCACGGCCCATTGGGTCACTCTTTTGGCAGCTGGGAAGGATGCAGGACAAGGTGCAGTAGTGTTGGAGGTTGTTCTGCCACCACGCCTCCAAAATGCTACTACTGGTTGTGACACACCTCTCTCCTCCACCCCCTCCTCTTCTTCTTCCTCCATGGCCTCTTCGAGTGCTCTGTCCTCGGAACCAGCGGTGCTCCATAGGCGTCCAAGGGGCTACGCAAGTACGCAGGCAAAAAGATGCCATGCTGTGCTTGCGCTGGTGTGTTTGGGGGACAGGAGCCACACTGGGGCAGAGGTTCTGTCAGCTCTGCAGGGGCAGGCCGAGAGGTGGTTGACGCCACGCCAGCTTAAGCCAGGAATCGTGGTTTGTGACAATGGCACCAACCTCCTCTCCGCCCTGCGACAGGGACAGCTGACCCATGTGACCTGTATGGCTCAAGTCCTTAACCTGGTGGTGCAGCAGTTCTTGGGCAGGTACCCAGGCTTACAGGATGTCCTGAGGCAGGCCAGGAAAGTCTGTGTGCATTTCCGCCGATCATATAATGCCAGTGCTCGGCTGGCTGAGCTGCAAAAGGAGTTGAACCTGCCCAAGAACCGCCTTATATGTGACATGCCCACCAGGTGGAACTCAACGTTGGCCATGCTGCAGCGACTGCACACGCAGCAGAGGGCCATCAATGAGTACCTGTGCGACTACGGCACCAGGACAGGGTCAGGGGAGCTCGGATTTTTTTCCCCACGCCAGTGGAGTATGATCAGGGATGCATGCACTGTCCTGTCACCATTTGAGGAGGCCACGAGGATGGTGAGCAGTGACAGTGCATGCATCAGTGACACTGTACCTCTTGTCCACCTGTTGGAGCATACGCTGCGTGGGATAATGGACAGGGCACTTGAGGCAGAACAGAAGCAGGAAGAGGAGGACTTCCTTGCCTCTCAAGGCCCCCTTTATCCAGACAGTGTTCCTTCTCTCCCACTCATCACACAGGAAGAGGATGAGAAGGAGGAGGAGGAGGATTGTGTCAGCATGGAGGTGGAGCCTGGCACTCAGCATCAGCAGCAGCAGTCTTTTAGGGATGATTTACAGTCCCAACAAACCAGTGGACTTGTACATGGCTGGGAGGAGGTGGCTGCGGATCATGTCGTCCTCAGTGACCCAGAAGACTCCGGACCGAATGCCTCAGCTAACCTACGTTGCATGGCCTCCCTGATCCTGCAAAGCCTGCGGAAGGATCCTCGTATTCTTCGGATCAAGGAGAGGGACCATTACTGGCTGGCCACTCTCCTTGATCCACGGTGCAAGGGTAAGGTTGCGGACCTTATCTTGCCGTCGCAGAGGGAGCAGAGGATGAGACATCTCCGGGAGGCCTTGCAGAAAGGTCTGTGCAACGCGTTCCCAGAAACTGGGAGGTTACAAACTCCTGGTCCTGGACGACGAGTTGCTGAGGCTTCGGTCGGTAGCAGAAGGAGCGGTGGGGAAGGTGGACGTCTGACCGATGCGTTCGGACAATTTTTTAGTCCGCAGCCCCAAGGTATGATCGGTTCCAGCAACCATCGCCAGCGTCTGATTTACATGGTGCAGGAATACCTAGGGGCAAGGTCAGACTTGGACACCTTTCCCACCGAAAATCCTCTGGCTTACTGGGTCTTGAGGATGGATCACTGGCCAGAGCTTGCACAGTATGCAATTGAGCTACTGGCCTGTCCTGCATCCAGCGTTCTTTCTGAACGCACATTCAGTGCTGCTGGAGGCTTTGTCACCGATCACAGGGTGCGCCTGTCCACCGACTCGGTTGATCGACTGACCTTCATAAAGATGAATCAGTCTTGGATCACCACCAGCTACCAGGCACCTGAAGCTGATATAACTGAATAACTTATAATGTCACATCCCTTCAAGACTGCCTATGCTGATGCTGAGTGACTGTCCTGTTATGTTGACTGACTATCCTCTTCCTCCTCAATGATCCTGATGATAGCTTGGAAGAACATTTTTGTTTCTGTGTGCCACCACCAGTGGCTAAGGCCCAATTTTTCAGCCCCTGTTTAACAGGGGCGTGTAATTACAATTTTTATGCAATGCTTTGCAACAGGTCTGACTGCTGTGCTCCAAGTACAGTATCTGTGAGGGGTTGCAGTGTTGTGGCACCAGCACCGGTGCCTAAGGCCCAATTTTTAGGCCCCTGTTTAACAGGGGCGTGTAATTACAAATCTTGATCTAATAGTTCACAGCAGGGCCCATTCCTGTGCCCACCAAGAGTAACTGTGAGGGCTTACAGTCTTGTGGCAACACCGTCCACCACCACCACCAAAGGCCCAATTTTTCAGCCCCTGTTTAACAGGGGCGTGTAATTACAAATCTTGATCTAATAATCCTCAGCAGGGCCCATTTCTGCGCCCACCAAGAGTAACTGTGAGGGCTTACAGTGTTGTGGCAACACCAACATCTAATGGGGCAAATTTCTGCAGAGTATATACGGCAGGCCCCTACTTTCAAACATCCAACTTACAAACGACTCCTACTTGCAAACGGAAGGAGAAAACAGGAAGTGACCCCTAGGAAGGGAAATTCTATCCTGTTAGATTTAATTTGGGAAAAAGGTATCTCCTCTCTACTGATGCTTTATCACCAATCCTTGTTTCAATAAAAACCCCACTTTTCCAAAAACATTTGTCATTGGGACAGAAAGTGAGGTGAAATGTTCTGAACAGGTGCACAGACAGCAAAACAAATGTTACAGGGGTGATAACCCTTCCCTATGTTCTCCAAAAAGCTTAAAAATAGATTTTTTTGGATGGAGCTACACTTAAAAATTGACCTGTTCAAAATTACAAACAGATTCTACTTAAGAACAAACCTACAGTCCCTGTCTTGTTTGCACCACCTGTATACTGCTGCTCAGAGTGTATAGGGTTGTAGGTATAGGGTTTTATTTTGGGTGCGGGGTTCACCTTAATATCCATACAAGACCCAAAGGGGCTGGTAATGGGCTGGGGTGGGGGGGTGATGGGGTAGCCATGCCATTTTTCTCAAAGATTTTCATCCATATTGCCAGGACAAGACATGACATTAAAGCCGCAAGCAGTTTTAAATTGCTTCTTTTTTTCCTTTACAAATGTCATTTTTTGCAGGGACAGTTCTAAACACGGGAAACACATGCCACTTCACAGGCATACTTTAGACACCCCCCAGGTACAATATTTAAAGGAATATTTCACTTTTTTTTTTACTTTATGCATCATTAAAATGACTGCTCCTGAAAAAACGTCCGTTTTTAAAACATCCCTTTGCATTGATAGATGTCCCCTGGGGCAGGACAAGGGTCCCCAAACCTGTTTTATGACATTAACATGCATATTGGCCATTATAATTAGCACTTTAGATTTCGAACGTTCGCGTCCATTGTAACTAATAGGGTTCGAATATTCACGCAAACTTTCGATCCGTTCGAGGGTTCTGGTGTGAACCGAACCCGGGGGTGTTTGGCTCATCCCTACTCCAGACGCCCAGATTATTTTGCGGTGTTGGAGATAGTTTTAACAGAGTTAAGCAAGGTGTGTTCGTCTGTCTTTGAGCAGGCACTATTCCGGGCAGCCTTTGTTTTAGCTTTTTTCGGGGCTTTTAGAATAAGCAAATTGGTGTCCCCCTCAAAGCGGGTGGCAGGAGGCTTGCGACTGGGTGACATACAAGGTGAGGAAGGGTCATTGCAGATATGGATTAGGTGTTCCAAGACTGACCAGCAAGGTAAGGGGGTCAGGATAGAATTGTTCAAAGGCCCGGATGTCCTAGTCTGTCCAGTTGCAGCTATGCGGCAGTTCATGGCTATGAGACCTCAGGGGGGGATGCGTTGTTCATACATCAAGATGGTTCATGCTTGTCTAGGTTCCAATTCACTGCAGTTTTTAGGAAGTGCTTACAGAGGGGTGGCCTTGCGCTGGGGGAATATGTGGCACACTCATTTAGAATTGGGACAGCTACAGAAGCAGCCAGGTGGGGGCTCCCCACAGCAGTGATAAATAAAATTGGCAGGTGGGAATCAAATAGGTACCAACTGTACGTTCGTCCACATTTGCTTTGATATGACATTCTGTGCATGAAAAGGGGTTATTTTGTTTGTTTGTAGGATGTTACTGGGAGGACTTTTGTTATGTTTTTTCAGGTCCCCCAAGATGTCTCATTTGGATTCTGGGACATTCATTTGTTTTTTGGGGGGCACGGAGGGCGGATGTCAGGCCAGATGGAAGGCAGCTCAGGATTTCTAGGGAAGAGGGCACAGTCAGATGGATTGGGATCCCAGGCATGAGGTGGTATCAGGTAGTACCAGAGGTCCATCATTTTGCCAGATTGGACAGGGCCCCGGATATTTTGGTCCTGCACGTGTGTGGAAACAATTTGGTGGTTCGACCCATGCGTCAGGTGATAAAAGATGTGCAGTGGGACTTTCTCCGGCTCAAGATCATAGTATGGTCCGACATAGTGACCCACATGGCTTGGAGAGGGGCTCGTTCTTGGGAAAGGCTCAACAAAACTAAAATAAAAGTGAACAAGGAGGTGGGGAGGTTCATTGCCCGTAATGGGGGAGTGGTGTTATACGGCACTGGGAGTTAGGAGTCGATACTTGGATGTACTTGAGGGGGGATGGAGTGCACCTGAACCCTGTTGGTCTTGATCTTTGGGCTTTAGGTTTGGAAGATGGCATACGGAGGGCATTGCTGGCGTGGCTGCGGGCACAAGTGTGAGGCTTCCCACTTGTGCCGCGTGGTGTTGGGTCCTTGGAGACAATTATGGTTATACAGTGTAGATGTATAAAAACAGGAGCTTTTGAAAATGTGGGACCCATCCCAGGAATGGAGTTCTTCCCATTGGTCTGTTGTTAGTCCGGAAATAAGTTATTGGGGGTCCGCGGTCAGTTAGCGAGTCCCCGAGGTGAGTTTGCGGCTGGGGCAGATGCTACGTAAAAGGGAATGCAGGCTTAAGAAGTAAATGGGGTCGTCAGGGACCAGCAACCAATAGCTTGGATTAAAACTGGATACAATTAAAATAGTTTTAAATGGTTAAATTATTTTAAATAAAAGTTTATAGTTTTTGGTTTTGTTAATAAAAGGCCGTCAAGGCCATTTACATCCAAGCAGGTGTCATTGTCATTATTTATAGTAGTTTAAGATATGTATATGTTTTGCTTAGGGGTAGTAAGTTATCTGGCTGATCTAGTCATGTGTTTTTATCATCTTTATGTGAGTAGTTTGTGTTTGAACACAAAAATGTAATCTTATACTTAAGCGGTGAGCACTTAGATCTTTTCTTTCTACCCATGACCTGGCGTCCTTGCTGAGATCTAAGGAGAGGTGAGAGAAGTTTATGGTCCGTGTTAACCCTTTTGATACCTGCTTGCATGACCACCTGTTTGCACAGGGGTCCGTGCCATAAGTTGAGAGTGATTAGTTAGACCGAAGGTGGAGGGATTGTCACGCTACTGTGGAAAAAAATTACTTGCGTCAGTGCTACAGTTTGAATTTAAAACGTATTTGTCTGAACTGTGAAGTTAAGTCATGGATTGTGGAAACGAACTAGTGTCGGGTGATTGTATATAGTGTATACCACATTTACCACTGACTAATGCAGAGTTGCAATGCAAGGAGATCAGCTAAAAGTAGTTGGATCTGTATGTGCGTTATAATTAGTCGATTAATCGATAAAAAAAAAAATCGATTAATCGAACATGAAAATTTTAATCAGTAACAGCCCTAATATATATATATATATATATAATATACTAGACTGAATGTGTATATATATATATATCTCAAATACACTGCCACTAACTGAATAACCTGCCTGCCTAATCTAAATTAAGCTATGTCTCCGTCCACGGCAACAACACTACACAGGGCCGCTGTGCAGGCAGCCTTATATAGTGTGGGATGTGGACTTAGTCCCCCTAAGCCATGATTGGCCAAAGGCCAAGTGCATGCTTTGGCCAATCATCATACATGCTCTGTCTAATTGGGCGACTATGTGGCAGATGAGGTTTAATGTTGATAAATGTAAAGTTATGCACTTGGGGGCTAAGAATATGCATGCATCATACATGCTAGGGGGAGTACAACTGGGGGGATCCGTAGTGGAGAAGAATCTGGGGGTTTTGGTAGGTCATAATCTCAATAATAGCATGCAATGCCAAGCTGCAGTTTCCAAAGCGACCAAAGTCCTTTCCTGTATTAAGAGAGGTATGGACTCCAGAGAGAGAGATATCATTTTGTCCCTGTTCAAATCATTAGTAAGACCTCATCTGGAATATGCAGTTCAGTTTTGGGCACCAGTTCTCAAAAAGGATATTGGGAAACTGGAGAAAGTGCAGAGAAGGGCAACCAAACTGATAAGAGGCATGGAGGAGCTCAGCTATGAGGAAAGATTAGAGGAACTGAATTTATTCACCCTTTATAAGAGGAGATTAAGGGGGGATATGTAGAGTTGCCACCTTTTCTTCAAGCCAAACCCGAACACTTTAGAGGCGCAGGGCACGGCACCCCAACCGCGGTGCGGTTTTCCCGCGATTGTCACCAGACAAATCGCGGGAAAATCACGTTAACAGAATTGTGGGATGCCTGTCACCCAAAAGAAGTTTTGCTTTGTGATTGGGGTGCCATTATCCCCATTCTCTCCTATTTCAAATCTTATTCCCCTACTAGCACAAATCCTCCTCCCTCCAATACCCCCATGGCAGCTGACAGGGGGTATCACGGGACCACAGTACACAGGGGGGTCCAGACAGCAGAGGGTTTGGAGTGGGGGACAACTACAAAGGAGGGGGTGCAAATACAGAGGATGAGGTGCAAATACAGAGGAGGGGGTAATTACAGAGCTAGGGGGCAATTAGAGGGGGCAAATACAGAGGAGGGGTGCAAATACAGAGGAGGGGGTAATTACAGAGCTAGGGGGCAATTAGAGGGGGCAAATACAGAGGAGGGGGGTGCAAATACAGAGAAGGGGGGACAATTACAGAGAAGGGGAACAATTACAGAGAAGGGGGGACAATTACAGAGGAAGAGGAGTGCACATACAGAGGAAGAGGATGCAAATACAGAGGAGGGGGTGACAAATACAGAGGAGGGGGTGACAAATACAGAGAAGGGGGTGACAAATACAGAGAAGGGGGGACAATTACAGAGGAAGAGGAGTGCAAATACAGAGGAGGGGGTGACAAATACAGAGGAGGGGGTGACAAATACAGAGGAAGAGGATGCAAATACAGAGGAGGGGGTGACAAATACAGAGGAGGGGGTGACAAATACAGAGGAGGAGGTGACAAATACAGAGGAGGAGGTGACAAATACAGAGGAGGGGGTGGCAAATTCAGAGGAGGGGGTGGCAAATTCAGAGGAGGGGGAGGCAAATACAGAGGAGGGGGTGACAAATACAGAGGAGGGGGGTGACAAATACAGAGGAAGAGGATGCAAATACAGAGGAGGGGGTGACAAATACAGAGGCGGGGGTGACAAATACAGAGGAGGAGGTGACAAATACAGAGGAGGGGGTGGCAAATTCAGAGGAGGGGGTGGCAAATTCAGAGGAGGGGGAGGCAAATACAGAGGAGGGGTGGCAAATACAGAGGAGGGGTGCAAATACAGAGGAGGGGGTGGCAAATTCAGAGGAGGGGGAGGCAAATACAGAGGAGGGGTGGCAAATACAGAGGAGGGGTGCAAATACAGAGGAGGGGGAGGCAAATACAGAGGAGGGAGAGGCAAATACAGAGGAGGGAGAGGCAAATACAGAGGAGGGAGAGGCAAATTCAGAGGAGAGGGTGGCAAATTCAGAGGAGGGGGTGGCAAATTCAGAGGAGGGGGTGGCAAATTCAGTGGAGGGGGCAAATACAGGAGGAGGAGGGGGGGGGGGCAAACACAGAGGGGGGGGGGAACACAGAGGAGTCAAAACATAAGGGAGAGAGAGGCGACAGGCAGCTGCTGGTGCAGACGTTTTTAACAAAATAAATGCTTAAAAACAATCCACTCACTCCCCATGTCAGAGCTGTATATGTCAGTCTGTGAAGTCGGCTGTCCCATCCTCCCATCCAATCAACGCTGCTGTTATCACTGGAGGAAACAGAGAGCCGCGGGAAACTCATGTGAACTGTCAGCCTCTGATGATGGAGGTGTGGTTAAGCCTCCTGAATGCTCTGATTGGTCACAGCATCCCAGGCTGACAGCTCACTGCAGTCTCCCCGCAGCTCTGTGTTATTGGCTTCCTCCTCAGAGTGATAACAGCAGCGTTGATTGGAGGGGAGGATGGGACAGCCGACTTCAGACTGACATATACAGCTCTGACATGGGGAGTGAGTGGATTGTTTTGCATTTATTTTATTAAAAACGTCTGCACCAGCAGCTGCCTGTCGCCTCTCTCTCCCATATGTATTGATTGCTCCCCCTGCCCGCCGCTACAATCCCCCTGCTGTCCGGGACCCCCTGTGTGCTAGGGCTTGTGAAAGGTGGCCCCATGGTACCCCCTGTGAGCTGGAAATGGTGTCCGGGTGTGAGGCAGAGGGAAACCCGGGCACAGCCTCCTAAACCCGTACTGTCCGGGTCAAAACCGGACAGGTGGCAACCCTAGGGATATGATCAACATGTATAAATATATAAGGGGTCCATATAGTGAACTTGGTGTTGAGTTATTCACTTTACAGTCAACAAAGAGGACAAGGGGGCACTCTTTACTTCTAGAGGTAAAGAGATTTCATCTCCAAATACGGAAAGGTTTCTTCACAGTAAGAGCTGTGAAAATGTGGAATAGACTCCCTGCAGAGGTGGTTCTGGCCAGCTCAGTAGATTGCTTTCAGAAAGGCCTGGATACTTTCCTAAATGTACATAATATAACTGGGTACTAACAATTGTAGGTAAAGTTGATTCTGGGAAAATCCGATTGCCTCTCGGGGGATCAGGAAGGAATTTTTTTCCCTGCTTTAGCAAATTGGAGCATGCTCTGCTGGTTTTTTTTTGCCTATCTCTGGATCAACTGTGGGTATAGAATGGGGTATATGGGATTGTATGATATATATATTTTTTTATTTGTGGTTGAACTGGATGGACTTGTGTCTTTTTTCAACCTAACTAACTATGTAACTATGTAAGCAATGCACTGTGATCTCGTTCCGCGGGCGCTCATAATTTTCATTCTTCGGCGAATGGGCGAACACCTGATGTTTGAGTCAAACTCATGCTCGACCCGAACATCAAGCTCATCCCTAGTCACCACTGAGGGGGTAGTGGTTCGGGTGGTTTGTTTGACGCACCCCCTCAGCTTGAGCGCCATCCGCCACTGGAGCTCGGGTGCTGAATGGACCCTCTACAACACACAGAGGAATCCCTCCTAGATCTATGGAAGCAGGTGTGAGGACATCAGGAGCCAGTGAGCATGTCAGGGAAATCGCCAGGGAGAAAACAGCCAGAAGGGTCAGCTGCAGCCAGGTGGGCTGGCAGTACCTGAAGAGGTGGTGCTTGGATCAGTAACCACAGGAGATAGCTGTACACTGGGACTTTTCTACACACCAAAGGGGCCTGCGGTCTCTGCCTGTAATGGGCATTTGCTGGAGCTGGTAGAGTGCCCTGTCAGATCCCATTCAAACAGTGTGCCAGCTGGATCTGTGATTTGTTCTGCAAGCATGCTTTGTGCAGGAGGCAAAAGAAGTGTGTATATAGAGATTGTACATAGAGACTGAAGAAGTTTGCAAGTCAAGCGGACATCCCACAATATTCTTATCCCCATCCAAGTCAGGGCCGGTACAAGGCAGGGGCGGAAGGGGCGATGATGGGAGGTGGGATGGGAGGACTCAGAGGAGCATCATATAGTGCTGCTGGTGCTGTGACCAAGAGAAGCCGACTCAGCCGAGGAGGAGGAACTAAACTGACTGCAGTGTGTATCGCAGAGGTAAGCAGATGATTGCAGCTTAATTAACGCTGTAGATTTGGGGGGGTTGGAGGTGGCTGAGGGGAGGTTAATTACCAATGGTAATACATTTCTGTAATATACAGCATGGAGGGGGGGGGGGTAATGTATTGCCATTGGTCACTGATGCATTAGTGACCAGTGTCAGTTAATTAACCCCTTTGTGCTGCATTGGTGGCACCAGTATCAGTGTTAATTAACACTGACACTGGTGCCACTAATGCAGCACAAAAGGGTTAATTAACTGACACTGGTCACTAATGTGTCAGTGACCAATGACAATACATTAACCCCCTCATGCTGTATATTACAAATTAGGTCCAGTGATAAAAACAAAGTCCAAATTACCAGATTGCATGGACCTCCTATCACATGTAATCGCATTAGGATCAAAACAAGCTGGCCGGCTAATCACAGCTACCCATCCTTCCAGGATTCGAGAAGCGCAGTGATGTCACGTGATGGAGCGAATCCCGGAAGGACAGGTAGCTGCGATTAGCCAGCCGGCTTGTTTTGATCCTTATGCGATTACATGTTTTTGCTGTAAAAGCAAAATGTTATACTTAACGTTTTTAAAGATTTTTACAGTATGGCTAGCAAGCCTTTTTGTATTTTGGGGACCATCTGTGATTTTGTTTCCTGGATGGTGGGTCCACTTGCCATAAGGGGTTCCTTGGACGGTTAAAGGCCCTGGCTGGGTTTAGAGCCACAAGTGTCACTGACCTTCCCTGATAGGAGGCCTGTGCAATCTGGTAAGCAATAGTGATGTCCAGTTCATGAACGAATCGTTCTTTTGAATCGATTCTTTTCAGTGAACTGGGTGAGTCGATTCATCTGAGTGAACTGATCCGTTTGAAACAGTTCACTGTGCACTCAATACATAGCATAGCATAGCAGGCCTGCTAAATGGTAATATGATCCTAGAGTGAGAGAGCTCGGCCCCTCCCTGCAACCAATCAGCGACAAGAGTCAGGAGTACACACTAAACCGAGTTAAAGAATCACATGAGTTACCGAGTTAAAGAATCATATGAGTTATTAGAACTCAGTACACTGAAAGAACCATGAGTCCCCACCAGAACAAGATGTAGAACAATACACTGAATCAGTGATCAGGGAGCAGTAGTACACTACACTACAGACTGCTTTCAAGACAGAGAGGACAGAGTCATGATAAAAAGATGACCTCATTCAGATTAATTATTTAACCCTTTAGTATTTAGTTGGCTTATCCTAAAGGAAATATGCATGTTAAAAGGGAAAAATATCCCTTCTGGGACATGTGTCTAATTTAGTAGCTATATAACTGAATGAGAGAGCAGTCTCATTTTTATAACACAAAAATACATTTTATCCTGCTTTATAGTATATTTTTCTGCTGTCTGCGTAATATTGTTCTGCGTTCTGGTCCTGAGATTTCCATGCCCCTTGGATTTTTTTTTTTTTTTGGTGTGGTGATAGCTAACGTGTGAATAAATCATTGTTTATGTGCATGCCCTACGCACATTTATTCACATGCAGATATCAGGGTCAGTGGGGATGGTTTTAGTTTTTATTTTTTCACTTAACAATCCCCTATGTGATAGTTTGTTGAAGTGACAGGTTCTCTTTATTGCATCTGGGGTGTGTTATATGATCATATGAGTATAGGATTGTGCTCAGTAACCTGGGTAGCAGGTGTTCTGTCAGATAAAGCAATCTATGGGAGCAGCCAATATTGTCACTTATGGTGACGCACAAACAGTTGTGTAAACGCTAAGCCTGTTTTTGTGCGTGTGAATTGCATTCTGATGGGCCAACTTCACAGTTAACATTGATAGCCATCAGATTTGTCCGTAGTCTTTACAGTGCATAATGAGGCCCTTTTTACACTTGTGTGACTTGTCCTGCGACTTGGGACTACAAAGTCGCATGACAAGTGGTACCCCACGATTTCCAATGAGTACCATTCATATCTGTGCGTCTTCCAGTCACTGCCAGACTGCAAAGTAGTCACTGCACTACTTTGGTCTGATTTTGATGCGACTTGAGGCAGAGACATCAAGATTACATAAGTATTTCTTCAAGTCGCATCAAAATCTCATCAAAGTCACAGTAAAAATTGTGGCAAAAATTGCATGACTTTCAAGTTGCTTTAGTGTGAAAGGAGCCTAAGGCCCAGTTCACACTGATGCGGTGCGGGAGATCGCATATGATTTGCACCGCACTGCAGTTCAAATCATATGCGATCTCTGTGCGATGCAAATTCAGTCATACAGATAGTATGGCTGAATTCACATCGCATTCGGCCCAAAATCGAAGAGGACCCTTTTTTCGGTCCGCAGCAGAATCGGATCGCATGGTGTTCTCACCATGCGATCCGATTCCTGTCCGAGTTTGCAGATCGCACTGCGATATGCAAGCTGATATGGGGGTGTCATTAAAATTTCACTGACACTCCCAGCAGCTCGCATAGGGCAGTGTGAACTGCCGGCGGGAGACATGCGGTGCGGGAACCCGCAGTAGATTCGCAGCGTTCCCGCACCGCAGCAGTGTGAACTTCGCCCACGGTAGTAAAATCCAAATTTTTCCTGTGCATGCACTGTAAAGACAACGGAAAAATGTGATGGCTAGCAATGTTAACTGTGAAGTTGCCCCATCAGAATGAGGTTCACATGCACAAAAATCCGCTTTTCATTTACACAGCTTTTTGTGGGTCAGTCTGACACAACAACAATAGGATTGGGCTCTGAGAAAGGAAAATACAAGAAAAAACCTCCCCAGGACCTGCCAACCTTCTGTGAAGAATCATTCTTTTGATTCTAATCATTTAAGAAGGTTGAGTCAGAGCTGTGGTTCACTTGCTTGTCAGTAGACTCAGCAAGTGAACCGAAGAATCGAAGAATCGATTCATTGAATCGGTTCATTTCAGTGAGTAGTTCGAAATGAACCGATTCAGTTAAAAGATCCGGACTTCCCATCACTAGTAAGCAAGCACTTGATCTATGGTGAAGGTTACTGTCACAGGATCACTCAATTTAAGGTGGGGGATGGTGCGGATGTTACCAAATAACTTTTTTTATCACATTGGGACTTTTTTATCACTGGTGCTTGACTCAATATTAATTAGTGCAACTCTATTTATGAATTTATGATTTGGGACTGTGTTATATCTCACAGTAGAGTTTGCCACTGCTTTAGATGTTCGTGTTTATTTTAGAATAATTAGCACCATTTTTTGCTTTATTTGATGCATATTACAAATGCCATTGGGTATTAACCACTTGCCGACCCATGACCAGTGTAGCCTAGATAATACCCCCCAGGCTGATACAACCATATACTACCCCTTACTTAACCCTTAAATAAGAGTCCACACCATCTTGTGGAGTAAATGGCCGCAACGGCCTTTTATTAAACGTAAACTCCAATTAACTCAGATATAAATACCAATAACGATAACACATATAAACACATAAACAATCAGTTACACCCTGTTTGTTGGTCAGTGACGGAGCTAAGTACTATAAACGTATATATAATTCTCGGTGTATATATATATATATATATGTAACCACCAGGGGGCACTGCGGGATTTTCAGTAACCAACTGCCCTCCACCTGTACCGCCCGGAGACAAACACCTTTCCTGCAGTGTACCAACGAGTAATCATCAAATTAATTTGATGTACTACACCGGAGGGGCCATCTAATGATGAGCCCCCCACAGGAGGGGCCATCTAATGATGAGCCCCCCCACACCGGAGGGGCCGTCTAATGATGAGCCCCCCACACACCAGAGGGGCCATCTAATGATGAGCCCCCCACACACCAGAGGGGCCATCTAATGATGAGCCCCCCACACACCAGAGGGGCCATCTAATGATGAGCCCCCCACACACTTACCACCTCCATAACTGCTACCGTCACTGACCAAACAAACAAACACCGCCATAGCCTGAAAGCTTGACACCTCATCCTTGAAGGCACCTCCACACCCGCAGGGCCGACTGAATCCCCTCCTGCAAACCCAAAGACCAAAGGACAATGCCCACGTCTGTTAAATGGACCCTTTCTCCCATACAAAGCCCACGTTCGTCTTCAGTTCCCTGTGCCGCAAATCACAACCCCCCTTGCCTAGACTGACCATACTATCAACGTAAAAAATAGGGTGAGATAATCTTGCGCCAGCACACCGAAACTGACTAATAAAATTGCTGCGCACACTAAAGGAAATGTCTGAACCCAAGTAAAATCAAGAAAAGGAGGTAGTGGCGCGCAAACTAAACTAAATATTAAAAAACAGACAATAACAGGTCATAGACATAAAAAGCCAAAGGGGAAGCTCTGGGTCAGTAATATGGCATAAAACAGACAAACTGTGCATACACTGATGTGATAAAATCATGTGATAAAAAGCAATCCAGATTAAAAGTGCATCATATAAAATCGCATGATGTAGCTAGATAATAATCAATCCAGTGATGATGAGATAAATAAAGGACGTGATAAAAATATAAAACTCATAAATAGTGCATCCAAAAAAAATTGTGTGAGAAAGCGTGTTCCAAACCGCTAAAAACAATATATCATACAAGTGATATAAAAGATAAATAGTATAAAGTGCAAAGGTGCAGGGGAGACTAGAAGAGTCTCATAACAAAAGGAAATGGTAACGAATCCGTGTGCATTAAATCAAAACAAAGAATGAACTGGAGTGAAAGAAATGGTGCGCAGCGATTAATAAATCGCAAAATATAAAAGTCCAAGAAAGGAGTCCATATGTGGCATATATGCAGAGTGATGGTGGAGTCTTCTATCCGACCAGTGGCAGGCTATCAGTGCTGGGGTTTCCAATGGTTATCGTGAATACACTATAGATCCTGTGTGGTGTTCTGTATATTTCTCTCGTGGAATCCTAAAAGGGAGTGCGGGTGGCCCCTTACCTTCAGCTGTAAGGTTACAGCAATGTAATCTGGGTCTTTTGTGGTCAAAGGGAGCCGTCCTCTCTGGGATGTTAATCCGGTTCTCTCACTGGAAAAACCCTTGCAGCTATCCTCCTTGGTCCAGGCGGGGGCAGGTGGGGGGGGGTTGTTGTTTGGGGGGCTTTTCACCTCAATGTGTACATAAGATAAATATCCTCATAGTGTAGTAAGTAAGGTTTAAAAAAGTATTTATTAACAATAAAATAGGAGAAATGGGTACTCACATAACAAGTGAATATACTAGCAGGGTATAAACGAGCCTCGAGCTCGTCGGCGTCACTTCCGGTAAGGTCACGTGTCCCGACGCGTGTTCGTCACTTGTCACGTGACTTCATCAGGCTGATGAAGTCACGTGACAAGTGACGAACACGCGTCGGGACACGTGACCTTACCGGAAGTGACGCCGACGAGCTCGAGGCTCGTTTATACCCTGCTAGTATATTCACTTGTTATGTGAGTACCCATTTCTCCTATTTTATTGTTAATAAATACTTTTTTAAACCTTACTTACTACACTATGAGGATATTTATCTTATGTACACATTGAGGTGAAAAGCCCCCCAAACAACAACCCCCCCCCACCTGCCCCCGCCTGGACCAAGGAGGATAGCTGCAAGGGTTTTTCCAGTGAGAGAACCGGATTAACATCCCAGAGAGGACGGCTCCCTTTGACCACAAAAGACCCAGATTACATTGCTGTAACCTTACAGCTGTAAGGTAAGGGGCCACCCGCACTCCCTTTTAGGATTCCACGAGAGAAATACACAGAACACCACACAGGATCTATAGTGTATTCACGATAACCATTGGAAACCCCAGCACTGATAGCCTGCCACTGGTCGGATAGAAGACTCCACCATCACTCTGCATATATGCCACATATGGACTCCTTTCTTGGACTTTTATATTTTGCGATTTATTAATCGCTGCGCACCATTTCTTTCACTCCAGTTCATTCTTTGTTTTGATTTAATGCACACGGATTCGTTACCATTTCCTTTTGTTATGAGACTCTTCTAGTCTCCCCTGCACCTTTGCACTTTATACTATTTATCTTTTATATCACTTGTATGATATATTGTTTTTAGCGGTTTGGAACACGCTTTCTCACACAATTTTTTTTGGATGCACTATTTATGAGTTTTATATTTTTATCACGTCCTTTATTTATCTCATCATCACTGGATTGATTATTATCTAGCTACATCATGCGATTTTATATGATGCACTTTTAATCTGGATTGCTTTTTATCACATGATTTTATCACATCAGTGTATGCACAGTTTGTCTGTTTTATGCCATATTACTGACCCAGAGCTTCCCCTTTGGCTTTTTATGTCTATGACCTGTTATTGTCTGTTTTTTAATATTTAGTTTAGTTTGCGCGCCACTACCTCCTTTTCTTCATACTATCAACGTGTCCGGGAATGTCACCCACAGGTCGGTCATCAGCTTTTATGTCCGCAATCAGGACCCTGATTGTCCGAACTCCCAGTTCGCCACCACCACCTTAGATGCCCCTTACCTCAAGTGGCCTATCCACCCTGCAACTCGCTCAACTTCTGGGACCACCCTGCCCCACATCCTTCCTGGTCTACCCAACCACCGTATGGTCGTCTCCCTACCAGAAATACCCAACTGCCTCCCACCTGGTCCCGCGTCCCCCCTCCGTGCCTCCCAACACACACATGAGTGTCAGAACTTCCAGACGAGGCGTAGTAGCCCTCCTTCTGAAATGACAAACATAGTGTAATTGACATGCACCATCTCTAACTCCCCTTAACAGGTACCAGGTACTAAAACAGGCAGATATCCGTAACAACAAATGCACTCCTCCTACCTATATACATATATATCTATATGTATTATAATTTTTTTTTTTTTTTTTATATACATAGACCCACCGAAGCCACCTCTAGGCTTGGAATCGCTTAGGTTCCCCTCTCTCCATCCGTCACACATCCACCTCATCCAGCCCGAACCTGGCGGCCTCCGTAGGCCGCCCCAATCCGGAAGGAGTGTGAGGCGTAGGCGGAACTCTCCATCACCAACTTCCCCAAACATTTCCGAAGAACCGTGTCCCTTTTAGCCATCATAAAAAAACACCAACACCCTGCTGTCGTATACGACAACCCCTTCTAACCCCAAAGCGAAGTGCCCCACACTGCCAGTGAAAAAGCCGTTGCCAACGACCATCTTTCAAACCGGTCAGTACAACCGCACCCAACCGTCCCACTAAAGCTACTCAATTCTCCAACGTCATTGTCCGCCTCATGTCCCTCGTCCTAGGATCCTTACGGTATCCCTTAATGGCCTGTTTTACCCAAAAACACCTTCGACCAAACCCCCCCCCTTTCCTTTTTTTTTTTTTTATAATTGAAACAACAAAGGCCAACCCTGCCAACTTCATTATTATGGAGGATGCCGACTGCCTGCCTTCCATGTTCCTGGATACAAAATACCACCAGGAGCCGCACTGACGGCTCGCCCTACCAACCTCCGCCCCTCTCAACAACACCATTGAATTCTCTACCCCCGGAATCTGCACTGCATAGAAAAACCCTTTCACTTACCATCAGCTCCACCCTAACCGTCGCATCAACCGAGTGCCAGGTTGTGAAAACACCCGCTATTGCTGACCTGCACCACCCCATGGTATCACAGTTACATCTTAATTTTAAAATTGCGGCAGTGCTGCCCACAATTACCATGCAAGTACCACTGGAAAAAGTTCCAGGAGCACAAAATTCTGAAGAAAACCCTGCCCAACCCCCGTCTGTGGCCACAGCTCACATTCCCTAGTCCCTGGAAGTACGCCCCGTATCCAGTAGATCCTGCGTCGTCTGTAACCAACTCCACATTGAAGTTGCTCACCGGGCCCTACCTCCAAACCAATCTCCAGTAAAACTCAGCCAAAAGTTGATACCATACCTGGGGTCATCCCTGTGTTCCCCTTCCAACCGGATGAAAAATGCGTGGGAGCCTTTACCCCTGCCGTGGCAGACGACATCCACCAACCAAAATTCTCCCCCATAGGAATGATCTTGCCCACGAATTTCCATTTCCCTAACCGTGATTGTAACGGCTGAAGCGTGGACCACCGTATCGCACCCCCTTGGAAGAAAGATGTCCCACGCAGAAAAATTCATACCACGAATGGATGACGGCTTCATGCCTGTCATATCCCTAGCCACCCGTTCTAAAATGAACCATTTGCTTCAACCAGGCAACAGGGATAGAACTGCCCCTGGGCAATCACCGATCAACCTAAGATTGCTCTTGCCACCAACACCCCCGCCCTAACACTTGCCACGCTGCCGGTCGGTCTCGCTGCAGCCGTCGACCCGTTCCCCCGTTTGTCCTCCCCCCTCGCTCGTGCAGAGCTGCTGGGGGACCTGTAGCTGAAAAACTCCTGGGTGTAGTACCCCCCTTCTGGCTGTACCTCATTTTGCTGGCGACTGTCCTCCCCTCGTACCGCGCTCCTGGGGGGGGGGGGCACCCCTGTGGAAGGGCCTGTTGCTCCATCCATCCACCCCATCCCTGCTTGGTGCATCCATCCGTGTCTGTCCCTCTGCCTGATGTCCCCTCTGCTCGTTCAGAGCTGCAGGGGATTCCATGTCCTGGGAGTCTCCTATACTATAGCCTGGGGATGCAGCGCCGTGTAGGCCCGTGGCCCCTCCTCCCGCATGGAGCGCTACGGCGTGCGTCCAACCTGGGCCCCCCGGAAGGCTCTGTCTGGGCTCCTTTGCCTGGGGGGAGCGAGTGTTCCCCCCATTAGGGCTCCCGGTTACCCTGAAAGGGCCCTCGCCAACCCTGCAGAATACCTGTACGCCGGCCTGGCGATCCGGCCGCATGTGTCCGTCCCACCGACATCCGGTCCCGAACGATCCTCCTGTTGTCCGTCTGCATCCCGGTCCCGGTTGTAGGCCCGCACGGCCGCGGCCCGGTGCTGTAGTCAGTCCGCCTCTCCTGTGGTGGACGCCGCCGTCAGTAGCCCTCCACGAGGTCCCGGCCGCCATCTTGGAAAGGAAAAACGAAGAGCAGTGTAGAAAACTGCCTCCTCTTGTGCTGCCACCTCGGCCCGGTGCTGTAGTCAGTTTACCTCTCCTGTGGTGGACGCCGCCGTCAGTAGCCCTCCACGAGGTCCCGGCCGCCCTCTTGAAAAGGAAAAACGAGGAGCAGGGTAGAAAACTGCCTCCTCTTGTGCTGCCACCTTCCCGACTGAGGCCTTTAGTCCCGCCCCCTCTTTATATACAGCCACTCCCCCCGCTGCTTACAGGGCCAGCCCTGCCTGGCCACACCCCTTTTCATCCTCCCTGTGTGTCACTAGACACACTGTCATGTCCGGCCCTCTACTACCATTACCCTGCGGTCCATTCTCGTTCCGGCCCTCTCTTCACAGTACATATGCTGCTATGGGGTGGCAGCTACAGGCGTAAGGACATGCTGATCGGCTGTGTCAAATCGCAGCCCAGAGATATTTGTGTTGACAATCAATACAGGGCTCTGTAGCACTGAATCTTTGTTTACATGGGGGGGGGGCACAGTTTGCCATCTTCGCCCTGGGCACCAAATGACCTTGTCCCGGCACTGATCCAAGTTATTATCTTACTAATGCCCCCCCCTCCCAGCTCTCACACCAACTCCCCCCTCCTCTCTTACTAGTCCCCCCCCCCCCCCCACAGCTCTCTCTCTCAAATGGTAGTTAGGTGCTTTTTTCTCTCTCTTACTAATGCCCCCCCAACTCTCTCACCAATTCTCCTTTTCTCTCTTAATAATGCCACCCCAGCTCTCTCACCAATTCCCCCCTCCTCTCTTACTAATGCTGCCACAGGTCTCTTACCAACCCACCCCTCCTCTCATAATAATGCCCCCCAACTCCCCCTTTCTCTCTTATTAATGCCCCCAGTTCTCTCACCAACTCCCCCACCTCTCTTACTAATGTCCCCCAACTCCTCTCTTACTAATTCCCCCCAAGCTCTCTCACCAACTCCCCCTCCTCTCTTACTAATGTCCCCTCCCCCAACTGCCCCATTCTCTTACTAATGCCCCCCCAGCTCTCTCACCAATTCCCCCCTTATCTCTTATTAATGCCCCCCATCTCTCTGACCAACAACCCCCTCCTCTCTTACTAATCCCCCCAAGCTCTCTCACCAACTCCCCCTCCTCTCTTACTGATGCCCCTCCCCCAGCTCCCCCCTACTCTCTTACTAATGCCCCCCAGCTCTCTCACCAATTCCCCCTTCCTCTCTTAATAATGCCCCCCAGCTCTCTCACCAACTCCCTTATCCTCTCTTACTAATGCCCCCTCCCCCAAATCCCCTTCCTCTCTACTAATGTCCTCCCCCAGCTCTCTCACCAATTCCCTCTTCCTCTCTTACTAATGTCTCCCAGCTCTTTCACCAACTCCCCCCTCCTCTCTTACTAATGTCCCCCCAGCTCTCTCACCAGCTCACCCCTCCTCTCTTACTAATGCCCCCCCAGCTCTCTCCCCAATTCCCCCCTCCTCTCTTAATAATGCCCCCCAGCTCTCTCAACAATCCCCCCCTCCTCTCTTACTAATGCCACTCCCCCAGCTCCCCCCTCCTCTCTTACTAATACCCCCAGCTCTCTGAACAACAACCCCCTCCTGTTATATTAATCCCCCCTAGCTCTCTCACCAACTCCCCCTCCTCTCTTACTAATGCCCCTCCCCAGCTCCCCCCTCCTCTCTTACTAATGCCCTTTAACTCTCTCACTAACTCCACTGCCTCTCTTACTAGTAACCCCCACCTACCCCCCTCCTCTCTTACCAGTGTTTGGTGTGCTGTTAACAATTAATGACACTGAAAGTGCAACTAGGTAATTTTAGGTGTATGAATGTTGCCATACACTGTACAATCTCTGTACAATTTCCTTCATATCTACCAAAACTATATCCTGGGAAAACGCACCATCTATCCAATCAGGCAGACCCTTGCACTACATTGAGGGGTTTCCCATGGTCTGCATGTGGCCCCAGGGAGTTTAGCATGTGGCCTAAACCCATCTGGAGGGACACTGGGGAAGCAAGCCAGGCACATTTACGTGTGGAGAGTTGCAGTGGATGCTGTGCAAACAGTTGGTGGGTGCCACAGAGGGGACCTGGGGGGGGGGGGGATACAGGCACAGGGCAGCTGCAGCAGTAATATTGTAGTGGAAGTAAACCAGGAATAACTCCAGACAAAGGGATTCAGGAACACAAACTACCAAAAGGCTCATTGACCTCACGTTCTAGATGTAGCCAGGAGCTGGATACTTACATTTTCCTGAAATCAAAAGATGCTGTGTGGTATTATTCAGAGGGAGCTGTTTCCCTCTAGTGTTCCAGTTTGGCTGTCCTGTGATTCTCTTGATTAAAGGAAGAGCAAGGCATCTTGGGACATGTAGTCCATACGGAAAGGATTCACCCTCTGGCTGTATCATGTGATACTACAACTACCAGCAGGGTGATGGAGAAGAGCAGACTGCTGGGAGAGACTATAAGAGGCAAGGCTGGGGGCCTAGCATGCTCTCTTGGGACTAGCATGAATCTGTGTGTAGGGAATCTGTGATAGAGTGAGCTGCAGCTGGTTGCCTTGGCAGATCTACCCAGCGGACATCAGGAAGGACAGGGGCATCAGATCCGTGTGAGCCGTGGCGAGGTCATCCCTTGAGCCAAACACCTGAGAGATCATCACAATCGTTATCATCATCATCATCTCCTGTTCCAGAATGGTGAGCGGGCAATAGCCCAGTTTGATAGACACTGTGTATAGACATCATTGTTCCCTGCACTTCTTCTTACCATCATTAGTTCAAAGATCTGTTCCAGCATATCAAAGACACTATACACAGACATCCATGCCATCCATTGTTCTGCTGCTGCTTGTAGTTCCACAGAGTTTACTATCTTTAAGTCAGCGATCACTGTGAATTCATTAACAGTTCTGATTTGCACAGGAATATTGTCTACTGGTTATATACTGTCCATTGGATCAGCTATTCTGCCTTACCAATCAATATTCTTTGCATGCAATTAAATGCCTGAGCACTAGCTGAAGATTAACCGGTTTGCCACCCAGCAACACTGGACTACTCTTATTTTCCTCCCCAATTCAAGAAATTGTGTTGCTGAAACTATTAAAGCTGCATTTCACCAAGAACTCTCTATAAGAGCAGGTTGAAAATTGTGCTATAGTTACTGTTTGTTGGAGTTTTTGTTTATCTGTTATTTCTTATTTTCTTTTATGTGGAGGAGCAGTAGAGGGGTCTGACACTCATGGGAGTCATTCCTTTGCTCTCCTGTAGCCCACTCACATAGACATTATATACATTTATTTGGGTATAGGAAATATAGCGTGCACTGTTGAATATTTGAATCATAAATGTGATAGTTATTTTGCTACTAAGAATAATATTTAAAGGACAACCTGTTTGGAGTTACTGTAAATTAAGGTTTTTCCCTTAGATTTTTTTTCTCCTTTCATTCCATTGAGTAAACCATATCTGATTCAACAAACTCTGGTGTATTTCATAATTGCTGTTATTTAAAGAAAGATATTTTGAACCCAGGGTTCAGAAGTGGCAGAGGACTCACAGGGTCAGGGAAACCAGAGGGGTATTGATTTATCTTGCGACCCTAAAGAGGGCAGCGCTATATTTGGGGGCTTGTCCGGGATACCCCTTATGGCAAGCCCAAGCAAGTTCTGTGACCAGTATGGAAAGAATAAAACCGCTCTTACAACTAATCCGGCAATTATGGAAAACAGGCTGCTGCTCAAGGTGGGATACACACACTGGGACAATAATAAGAAAAAGGAACGGCGCCAAATGGTAATGATATATAACTACCCCATTATGATCACTTGTGCATAGCTACCTAGCAAATATATACCCCACAACAGTATAAGATAGTATACACAAAAGGATAGTATTAAAGTTCATATGGTGATGATATGAGCCTATATGTAAAGTCCTATGCTGGCAACAATGTAACAGGTGAGTTGTGATAATGCACTGCACGGATGGATGGAAACCCCGCCTGTATCCAGATCACATTTGTAAACTTGCACCGCGGTGACTTGTATATGCAGTATGTGCAAACGGACCCTCCACCAAAAATATATATGCCCTTACCAGATGGTAGAGCATATAAAGCTCTGTAATGAAAGCAGTCAGCAGACAAGTGTAGATATCCCTGATTTTCACTCTAGGTTTGTGGCCTCCAGAAATGGTTCTCATCACAGAAACCCAATGAACATCAGAATGCTAGGGATATCCCAGGTTTTTCTCCTCCCGATCCACAATACACCAAGTATAGATGCCTTTAAACCTCTCTTGACTCAGAGGCAACACATTTGGGAAAGGAAAACCCATGCATCGAACCTTGCGTCAGAGGTGACCCCGCCCTCCGTTATAAAAGACCTGTCAGAAGAAGAGAAGCCCCACAAAGCGGGAGCCTCCCATTGCGAGGAGCGGCCCAGAAGAAGAGACGCCGTGGAGGAAGATGCCGGACGAGAACACCGGATCAAGAAGCGGATCGGAGGAAGAAGAAGATGAAGAAGAAGAAGAAGAGAAGCATCACACATCGGGAGCCTCCCATTGCGCGGAGTGGCCCGATAACGAAGAAGAGACGCCGTTGAGGAAGATGCCGGACGAGAACACCGGAGCAAGAAGAAGCGGATCGGAGGAAGAAGAAGATGGAGGAAGAAGATGAAGAAACCGAAGGATGAAGAAAGGAAGAAGACTTTAATAAAGCAATTGTCAAAGACTGTCTCCTGTCATTTTTAACTCTTTTGTCGCCTTTTTTGGTAAAATGGTAGGGGTACTTTTGTACCCCCTTACCATTTCACACAGGGGGGGAGGTCGGGAGCTGGGGGTCCCCTTGTTAAAGGGGGCTTCCAGATTCCGATAAGCCCCCCGCCCACAGACCCCCAAAACCAATGGCCAGGGTTGTGGGGACGAGGCCCTTGTTCTCATCAACATGGGGACAAGGTGCTTTGGGGGGGACCCTAAAGCATCCTCCCAATGTTGAGGGCATGTGGCCTGGTACGGTTCAGGAGGGGGGGGGGCGCTCTCTCGTCTCCCCTCTTTTCCTGCGGCCTGCCAGGTTGCGTGCTCGGATAAGGGTCTGGTATGGATTTGGAGGGGGACCCCACGCCATTTTTTTTGTTTTTGGCACGGGGTTCCCCTTAATATCCATGCCAGACCTGAAGGGTCTGGTATGGATTTTGAGGGGGACCCCCACGCCATTTTTCTTTTGTTTTTGGTGCGGGGTTCCACTTAATATCCATACCAGACCTGAAGGGCCTGGTATGGATTTTTAGGGGGGACCCCCACGCCATTTTTTTTTTGTTAAATTAAAGTCGCCTGGCCTGGGGGCGACTTCAAGTCATGTTGGAAGTCGCCCCAAGTGGCGCTGTGATTCACACTCAAGTCCAAGTTGTCTCCCAAAGTCGCGCTGGAAGTCGTGTTGCCCCTGTGTGGATGGACTGTATGATACGGCGTGCGCTATTATCAATGGGAGATAATTTTTAGTGGGTAGCGTTGGTTTTTAAAGGTGAATTCCACACTACAGTGCTCTTGTGCCCTTATAATGCATAGTTTTTAGGCTAGACAAATTTTAGCTTTTAAAGGGGAACTCTACACTCCAATGCTCTTGTCTTCCCCTTAGAATGCCTATAATTCTTTTGAGCTAGCTTTTGCTTTTACAGAGGAAGTAAACCCTGTCCGTTTTTCCTTTTTTTTTTATATATAATGATTCTGCAATGTATTGGTAAGCCATACACATTTAAATATGAAAAAAACGAGGTTTTAAAATACCTTATTTCAATGTTTTAAAATGTTGTTTCTTCCTGGTATTGGCCGCTCCATCTTTACTACTGATCGATGAAACTTTTTTTGATTTCCGCCCTTACTTTGTTTTTCTTTCAAGACTAAACCAAGCCTCTATCTCGATTGCCGTTACTACGGCAACCGAGTTAAGCCAGCAAAATGTAAATTTGTATGCATATAAATTCTGTCCAAAATTCAAAATTTCCTCTTCGAATTTTGTATCCTAAATCATAAGTAAAATTTGTAATTGTTACGAAAAGTTAACTCACCAAAAAGCTATCAACCTAGGAAGTCAGCAAAGCACAGGGATGGTGGGAACCCCTTATAATGGGCACAGCGGGTGTACAGACACGGGAACTCAGCACAGGGATGGTGGGAACCCCTCATAATGGGCACAGCGGGTGTACAGACCTGGGAAGTCAGCACAGGGATGGTGGGAACCCCTCATAATGGGCACAGCGGGTGTACAGACCCAGGAACTCAGCACAGGGATGGTGATAACCCCTTATAATGGGCACAGCGGGTGTACAGACCCGGGAACTCAGCACAGGGATGGTGGGAACCCCTCATAATGGGCAAAACGGGTGTACAGACCTGGGAACTCAGCACAGGGATGGTGGGAACCCCTTATAATGAGCACAGCGGGTGTACAGACCCAGGAACTAAGAACAGGGATGGTAGGAACCCCTCATAATGATAAATTCATCATAACAAACTTTCGTTATTTTAATGAAAATGTTTACTAATCAAACGAAAATGCTAAGATCTTAGAAATAAACATTCAATTTCAAACACAAATGACAAAATTTTTCTTTTTTATTCATACGAAACCCAACAAAATTTTGTTACACGCCCATGTCTACCAATAACTAGAAGATAAGCCAGCCAAGTGGGGACTAGCAAAATTACTAATTCAGTTCCCTTAGACTGCAATGGTATTTGTTGTGCTTAATTGTGGACAGGGGAGTGCCTTTTTTGTGCTAGCTGCACTTGATTTGTTCTGGGCATGCTCAGGGACTTTTTGTTTTTTGCTGCTTTTTGTGTGTGAACAGCACTTGGATGTTTCTGGGCATGCTCAGAGAGTGTTTTTTTTGGGGGGGGGGGGGGGGGGGGGGGGGGGGGGGGGGGGGTTAGTAATTTAAAGACATCATTAACAGGTGTACCCACTTTGAAGTTCTGTCTCTACATTTGGGTGAACTTGCATTTTGTGTGTTTCATGGACTGTGCATGTGTTTGCAATTGCCTCATTAGCACACAAACCTATGTTATATAAAGCTTGCAGATGGCATGCTTTACTTTGCCCTGAAAAGAGCCAAGATTGTGTGTGTGTGGCGGCAAGAGAGCACATTTCAGTGTCCTGACCACTTTCTAACACATATATTTTGTTTGTTATGTCTTTGCAAAACAGATGTGTTTTCTGCAATTTATTTGTTACTTTGGTTTGTTGTTGTGTTTTTGGTGGTGGTTATTTTAACATGAAATATTTTTGATGTTGGCAATGTTTGTTGTTTTTACATTGTTCACTTTGATTTAATTGTCTGTCCTGCATTATTTTAAAAACTTTCTCAAGATGTGCCTAATGTAGTTTTAATCCTTTTTATATAGATGTCCATTTGTGTGTGTGCGCTCCTTTAAACTCCTGTTAATGCAAAAGGGTCAAACCTCCTAACATATTCTGTTAGGCACCTTTCACACTGGGGCGGGAGCCGCGGCGATGGTAAGGCAGCACTATATTTAGCGCTGCTTTACTGTCGTTTTAGCCACGGTATTCGGCCGCTCGCGGGGCGGTTTAACCTCCTGCGAGCGGCCAAAAAAGGGCTAAAATCCGCTGCAAAGCGCCGCCGTAGCGGCGCTTTCTTGCGGTATTACCGCGGTGTCCCATTAAAAATCAATGGGTAGCCTATACCGCTCCAAAGATGCTGCCAGCAGGACTTTTTTTACCGTCCTGCTAGCACACCGCTCCAGTGTGAAAGCCCACCGGCTCTCACACTGGAGTGAATGGGGCCGGTTTTTTTCAGGCGGTGTACAGGCGCTATTTTTAGCGCTGTACCGCCTGAAAAACGCCCCAGTGTGAAAGAGGCCTTAATGTCTCAAATTAACATGTATGTGTTTATGTTGATTTCCTTGCTGCTTTTCCAAGTCCTGTTCTGTTTTTTTTTTTTTTTTGGACCAATAAAATTGTTTGCAATGTTTTATGTGTGTTCTTTTCATGCAATGAATTTCCCAGCTGGGTTGCCATGTGTTAGACAAATCCAGACATTTCAGAGCGGTAAGTCTTCAATTAGATTTTTAAGCAGTGGTTTTCTGCCTCAGTGATCAAGTACCCCCACCCCCCAGGACATGTTTAGGACATGTTTCTTATCTAAAAAAATGTTTTTGTGTCAAATACCAAGCCATTGACTTTGATTTAAAACACCTGTGCAAGATGATGGAAAATCTGCAAACATGGCCTGTTGGGGGTACTTGAAGACAGGTTGAGGAGCTAAAATCAAGCTCAAAACAATCCTATTCTGTGGACATTTCAGAGAAAGCCCAGACTAACTTTTTTGGGGGGTTTTTATATTTTATATTTTATGTTTGTTTTTTTTTATTTATTTTTTTTTTTTTGGGCTTTGTGTCCCTTTTCTTAAAATTGGCTTTGCTTCCTGTCACATAGCCAAACAGGAAGTGAGAGTAAAACCATAACACAATTTTTAGTTCTTGGGGGACACAGGTTAATCTAACTAACTAGTGTCCCCATTAGGCAAATTGCAGTCTAGCACTTTGTTGTGTGCACCCCAAATTATTAGGTATTTTGGGGTTTAGTAAAGGCAAATCCTTTATGCAATACAAGTGTAGTTCCTGAAAATCAGAGCGGAGGCACTGGTGATTTTATTATCCAATCATGTAGAGGCAAAGATGCTGTTTTCGTTCCCTTGCATGTTGCCCTCGGATCTCCAGCAAGTGCACTTGTAGTGCAAAGTCGATTTCCCTTTAGTAAAGAAACCTCAAGATAACCAATAATTTGGGATGTACATAGCAAAATGCTAGAGTGCAATTTCCCGAATGGGGAAACTATTGAAATTGGCTTGTGTGTCCCCAAAGAAAGACACTGGTGGTGTTTTATCCTCACTTCCTGTTTGGCTTTGTGACAGGAAGTGAATAATTTTGAAGGACAAATTGTCAAAATTTGTGAGTTGTCTTCACTCTCAGGGGTGTAGAGATCCCCCAACACTTCAAATCCCTCTGCACTCTATCCCCAAGCAAAAATCTGAAAGTATTTTCTTTAGTTTAACTTTGCAAAGACACATTCCTAAAATCAATTGTGATGCATGTTAATGGCCCATTTAGACCTTTAATATAAAGTCCTAAGTTGCCTTTGACTCTAATCATTATTTTTGGCCAGTCCTAGAAATCTACATCTGTTGTTCTATTAACCACTTGGTGTCTGTGCTATATCCTAATTGCGGCCACAGCGTGGACCTTAATTTCTGGGAGGCCGTCATAGGACGTGCTCCCTGCAGGGCGCACTGAGACTCGGGTGATCGCAGTAAGGGCCTATCCTGCCCCCTTACCAAGCGATTAGCTGTCAGCCTTTGACAGATGATCACATGATGTAAAATAAAGCTTGGTTATTTGCCAAATAGCCAAATAGATCCTTGAGAAATACTAAATCGTATTTCTCCAAATGTAGTCCAGAGTGGGCCCTAGCATTGATAAGATCATAAAGCTCACATTGGTTGTGGGCCAAAGACAATCCATAAGCCCTGGTTCACATTGGTAGTTGGGTACAATTTGACATGTCCAAGTGGCAGCAATGGCATCGTCCTAATCAGTGCAATGCTGCATTTTCAGTGCGGAAACAATTGTTAAATATTTTATGGACTACTTTTTGCAATTTGGGGCTGCGATTTCCATTGATCTGGACTGACACGCTAGTGTTAAATTGTGCGAGTCCAGCTCAGCGATTACCTGGGCTAAATGTGCTTTGAACAAAACTAGCTCAGGTAAGCACAGTCAAATAGAAACCGAAAATCAGATTTTTTTTTTAAACAATAAAGTCCTGTAAAAATTTCCATTACAAATGTTTAAATTAAGATGGTCAGACATTACACAATCTGATTGTACAATCTCTGTCCAATTCAACATTAAGGCTCGGTTTCCACTATTGCAAACCCAAAGTCGCGTGTTGTTGCCGCAACTTGAAGCAATGGCTGGGTATTTTTGTGGTGTAGGGACCTCAAGTCGCATCAAAGTGGGAAGAAAGTAGTGCAGGGATTACTTTTGAGGTTGGTGCGACTTGAAGTCGCAGACGTATGAACGGTACTCATTGTAAATCATGGGATACAACTTGTCATGCAACTTTTCAGTCCCAAGTCGCATGCCAAGTCGCAATAGTGGAACCCAAGCCAAAAATGAACATTGTAAATCACAAAACTTTGGGTTTGAAATAGTGGAAACAGAGCATTAGGCTAAAGCGGTAATAGGAAGATGCACTGGAAGAATTACTTATAATTGTAGAAAATCAAACAGGCTTGTGTACTGAATCGAATTTATGAAAGATCGGATTTCCCATGTGTATGGTCACCTTTAACCACTTGCCGACTGCATCATTTTTTGGAAGAGGGATATCTCGGTATAACGGCAGCAGCTGTGCGGGGTTCCCCTTAATATCTATACAAGGCCCAAAGGGGCTGGTAATGGGCTGGGGTGGGGGGGGGGGGCTGATGGGGTAGCCATGCCATTTTTTCTCAAATATTTTCATCCATATTGCCAGGACAAGACATTACATTAAAGCCGCGAGCAGTTTTAAATGGCTTTTTTTCCTTTACAAATGTCATTTTGTGCAGGGACAGTTCTAAACATGGGAAACCACTTCACAGACATACTTTAGACACCCCCCAGGTACGATATTTAAAGGAATATTTCACTGTTATTTTTTCACTTTATGCTTCATTAACCACTTGACCACTGGGCACTTAAACACCCTTAATAACCAGACCAATTTTCAGCTTCCGGTGCTCTCACATTTTGAATGACAATTACTCATTCATACAACACTGTACCCATATGAAATTTTTGTCCTTTTTTTTCACACAAATGGAGCTTTCTTTTGGTGGTATTTAATCACCGTTGGGTTTTTTATTTTTTGCGCTATAAAAGAAAAAAAGACTGAAAATTCTGTAAAAAAATGAATTTTTCTTCGTTTTTGTTATAAAATTTAGCAAATTTGTAATTTTTCTTCATAAATTTTGGCCAAAATTTATACTGCTACATATCTTTGGTAACAATAATTACAAATTGGGGTATATTATTTGGTCTTTGTGAAAGTTATAGAGTCCACAAGCTATGGTGCCAATATCTGAAAATTTATCACACCTGAAGTACTAACAGCCTATCTCATTTCTTGAGACCCTAACAAGCCAGAAAAGTACAAATACCCCCCAAATGACCCCTTTTTGGAAAGAAGACATTCCAAGGTATTTAGAAAGAGGCATGGTGGGTTTTCTGAAGTTGTCATTTTTTCCCACAATTCTTTGCAAAATCAAGATTTTTTTTTCTTTTTTTCACAAAATTGTCATATTAGCAGGTTATTTCTCACACACAGCATATGTATACCACAAATTACACCCCAAAACACATTCTACTATTACTGCTGAGTACGGCGATACCACATGTGTGAGACTTTTACACAGCGTGGCCACATACAGAGGCCCAACATGCAGGGAGCGCCTTCAGGCGTTCTGGAGCACCCAGGCCAATTCTGACATTTCTCTCCTACATGTAAAAATCATAATTTATTTGCTAGAAAATTACATAGAACCACAACACTTTATATATGTTTTTTTAGCAAAGACCCTAGAGAATACAATGGTGGTCGTTGCAACTTTTTATCTAGCACCGTACTTGCGCAGCAATTTTTCGAACGCGTTTTTTTGGGAAAAAAAATGTTTTGTGCTTTACAAAAAACAAAACTGTAAATTTAGCCCAATGTTTTTGCATAATGTGAAAGATGAAGTTACGCCGAGTAAATAGATACCTAACACGTCCCCCTTTAAAATTGCACACGCTCGTGGAATGGCGCCAAACTTCGCTACTTAAAAATCCCCATAGGCTTTCATTTTTTTTACTGGTTACATGTTTTGAGTTACAGAGGAGGTCTAGGGCCAAAAGTATTGTTCTCGCTCCAACGTTCGCAGTGATACCTCACATGTGTGGTTTGAACACCATTTTCATATGTGGGCGGGACTTACGTATGCGTTCACTTCTGCATGCGAGCACATGGGGACAGGGGCGCTTTGAAAAAAAAAAATTTTATTGTTCATTTTACATTATTTATTTTAGTTTGACACATTTTTTCCCCCAAAAACTATTTTTGATCACTTTTATTCCTATTATAAGGAATGTAAACATCCCTTGTAATAGGAATATGACATTACAGGTCCTCTTTACAGTGAGATATGGGGTCAATAAGACCCCACATCTCACCTCTAGGCTGGAAAGCCTGAAATTAAAAAAAAAAACGATCCTGGCTTCGATCGTAACGAGTATCGCAGGGTATCGCAGAGTATCGCAGGGTATTGGGTATGGCAGAGTATTGCAGGGTATTGCAGAATATCGCAGGGTATGGCAGAGTATTGGGTATGGCAGAGTATTGCAGGGTATTGCAGAATATTGCAGGGTATTGCAGAATATCGCAGGGTATGGCAGAGTATTGGGTATGGCAGAGTATTGCAGGGTATGGCAGAGTATTGCAGGGTATGGCAGAGTACTGTTGGGTATCGCAGAGTATTGTTGGGTATCGCAGTATCGAGTATTGCACAGCATTGCAGGGCATTGCAGAGCATTGCAGAGTATTGCAGGGCATTGCAGAGTATTGTTGTGTACTGCTGGGAATCCATCCATCCATGCTTAGCCATCCCTCCATACCCTGCAATACCCAGCAATACACTGCAGGCTATTGCTGTGTATTGCAGGGTATGGAGGGATGGCTGAGCATGGATGGATGGATCGTGGTGACTGCAGAGCAGGCTGTGGGCACTACAGATCCCGCCCACAGCACTGCTGCCACCGATCCCTCCCCCTCTCCTCTCACACTGTACCGATCGGTACAGAGAGAGGAGGAGAGAGGAACCGGCTTCATCAAATGATGCCGGTTTGCTTACATGTGATCACATCATTCCGCCCTGTAGCCATTTTCGGCTATGGGCCGGTTGTTAACTGGTTAAAATTACTGCTCCAGAAAAAACTGCAGTTTTTAAAACTTCTTTTTGCATTGATACATGTCCCCTGGGGCAGGACCCGGGTCCCCAAACCTTTTTTAGGACAATAACATGCATATTGGCCGTTATAATTAGCACTTTAGATTTCGATTTCCATTGTAATTAATAGGGTTCTAATGTTCGTGCAAACTTTCGGTCTGTTCGCAGGTTCTGGTGCGAACCGAACCAGGGGGTGGTTCGGCTCATCCCTAGTGATCACTGTGAATTCAATTACAGTTGTGATTTGCACAGGAATATTGTCTACTGGTTATATACTGTCCATTGGATCAGCTATTCTGCCTTAGCAACCAATATTCTTTGCATGCAATTAAATACCTGGGAGCTAGTTAAAGATTAACCGGATTGCCACCCAGCAACACTGGACTATTCTTATTTTCCTCCCTAATTCAAGAAATTGCATTGCTGAAACTATTAAAGCTGCATTTCACCAAGAACTCTCTGTAAGAGAAGGTTGAATTGTGCTATAGTAACTGATTGCTGGAGTTGTATTTGTTTATCTGTTTCCTATTTTCTTTAATGTGAAGGAGCAGTAGAGAGGGGTCTGACACTCATAGGAGTCATTCCTTTGCTTTCCTGTAGCCCACTCGCATAGACATTATATACATTTATTTGGGTATAGAAATTATAGCGTGCACTGTTCAATATTTGAATCATAAATGTGACAGTTATTTTGCTACTAAGAATATTAAAGGACAACCTGTTTGGAGTTAAATTCAGGTTTGTCCTTTGATTCATTCTCCTTTCATTTCATTGAGTAAACCATATCTGATTTAACAAATTCTGGTGTATTTCATTATTGCTGTTGTTATCTAAAGAAAAGTTGGAACCCAGGGTGTCAGAGGGGTCAGGGAAACCAGAGGGGTATTGATTTATATTGCGACCCTCAAGAGGGCAGCGCTACATAAAGAATGAGCCTTGACTATAGATTGTTCACAGAATATATACATTAACAGTTGCGTCATCAGTACATTTCCTTTTACAAAAAATAACTCTTAAAGCATCTTAACATATCTTAAAACATTTTCATATTCAGCATCTTGCTATATTCAGTGACATTTGCGGTTTCTCAAATATCTTACTTTTGCACAGCATTTGAACTTTTAAAGTTTCCTAACAGTTCAGCACGTTGCCTTGCGGTTTACCTTATTTGCCTAACACATCGGCTAGCAGAGTGCATTCCAGCGCAATACAGTGCCTTGCAAAAGTATTCACCCCCTTGGCATTTTTCCTGTTTTGTTGCCTCACAACCTGGAATTAACATGGATTGTTTGAGGATTTGCATCATTTAATTTAAAGAACATGCCCAACACTTTAAAGATTTTTGTGAAGCAAACAACAAATAGGACAAAGTAACAGAAAAAGTCAATGTGCATAACTATTCACCCCCCTAAAGTCAATACTTTGTAGAGCCACCTTTTGCAGCTATCACAGCTCCAAGTCACTTTGGATAAGTCTCTATGAGCTTGCCACATCTTACCACTGGGATTATTGCCCATTCCTCCTTGCAAAACTGCTCCAGCTCCTTCAATTTGGATGGTTTGCACTTGTCAACAGCAATCTTTAAGTCTGACCACAGATTTTCTATTGGATTGAGGTCTGGGCTTTGACTAGGCCATTTCAACACATTTACATGTTTCCACTAAAACCACTCAAGTGTTGCTTTAGCAGTGTGTTCATTGTCCTGCTGGAAGGTGAACCTCCGTCCTAGCCTCAAATCACACACAGAGTGGTACAGGTTTTGCTCAAGAATATGTTTACAGATCATGTGACACTTAGATTGCACACAGGTGGACATCGTTTCACTAATTATGTGACTTCTGAAGGTAATTGGTTGCACCAGAGCATTTTATGGGCTTCATAACAAAAGGGGTGAATACATACGTACATGTCAATTTTAATTTTTTTATTTCTGAAAAATAGTTTTATGTGTATATTTTTCAAATTTTTCACCAACTTAGACTATTGTGTTCTGATCCATCACATATAATTCAGATAACAAAAACATTGAACTAAAGGCTGTAATGTAACAAAATAGGTAAAAAGTCAAGGGGGGTGAATACTTTTGCAAGGCACTTTACATCCTGTCTTTAAAGCCAAGAAGGGAGGGGGAGTTAGTTTTGCACAAACCAATAAATATTTGCTTATTGGAATTTTTTTTACCAAAAATATGTAAGAGAATACATATTGGCCTAAACTTATGAAGACATTAGATTTTTTTTAAAAATTATCGGATATGTTTTATAGCAGAAAGTAAAAAATATTATTATTTTTTCAAAATTGTTGGTCTTTTTATGTTTATAGTGCAAAAAAATTAAAACCCAGTGGTGATCAAATACCACCAAAATAAATCTCTATTTGTCGGGGAAAAATTCTATAAATTTAATTTCTGTGTAATTGGGCGACTATGTGGCAGATGAGGTTTAATGTTGATAAATGTAAAGTTATGCACTTGGGGGCTAAGAATATGCATGCATCATACATGCTAGGGGGAGTACAACTGGGGGAATCCGTAGTGGAGAAGGATCTGGGGGTTTTGGTAGATCATAAGCTCAATAATAACATGCAATGTCAAGCTGCGGTTTCCAAAGCAAGCAACATTTTTTCTAGTATTAAGAGAGGTATGGACTCCAGAGAGAGAGATATCATTTTGCCCCTGTTCAAATCATTAGTAAGACCTCATCTGGAATATGCAGTTCAGTTTTGGGCACCAGTTCTCAAAAAGGATATCGGGGAACTGGAGAAACTGCAGAGAAGGGCAACCAAACTGATAAGAGGCATGGAGGAGCTCAGCTATGAGGAAAGATTAGAGGAACTGAATTTATTCACTCTTGAGAAGAGGAGAATAAGGGGGGATATGATCAACATGTACAAATATATAAGGGGTCCATATAGTGAACTTGGTGTTGAGTTATTCACTTTGCGGTCAACACAGAGGATAAGGGGGCACTCCTTACGTCTAGAGGAAAAGAGATTTTATCTCCAAATACGGAAAGGTTTCTTCACAGTAAGAGCTGTGAAAATATGGAATAGACTCCCTCCAGAGGTGGTTCTGGCTAACTCAGTAGATTGCTTTAAGAAAGGCCTGGATACTTTCCTAAATGTACATAATATAACTGGGTACTGACATTTATAGGTAAAGTTGATCCAGGTAAAATCCGATTGCCTCTAGGGGGATCAGGAAGGTTTTTTTCCCCTGCTGTAGCAGATTGGAGCATGCTCTTTTGGGGTTTTTTTTGCCTTCCTCTGGATCAACTGTGGGTATAGAATGGGGTTTATTGGATTGTACGATATATTTTATTTTTATTTATTATTTCTTTTTGTTTATGGTTGAACTGGATGGACTTGTGTCTTTTTTCCGGCCTAGCTAACTATGTAACTATGTAACTATGTAACTATGTAATTTGTGTACAGCGTTGCATGATCGCGCAATTGTCAGTTAAAGTGCCATATAGAAAAAAATGGCATGGTCACAAACCTTCCGAAGGCCATGGTTAAAGTGAATGTAAACCCTCAAATATACCCAGTGAGGTGAACAGCCTCAGATGGTACACAGGTATGAAACAAATCTCCCTACATACGTTTTACATGTATATCTGCTGTCTTTCATCTTTATATACTGTTTAGAAAGTGCACATCGTGTTAGGAGATTTTCCCTTCCTGGTTAGCACTGCAGTGAAGCCTGGGCATACAGCCAAGACAGCTGATTGGAGGAAAGGCACACACACCCCCTCTCCTTATAGGTAGAGACTTGCAGCTCTGTTTGTTGAATCGTTCAGAGCTCTGCTAATCTATTTATAGCATCCTCCCCAACACAAAACTCTGGCTGCTTTTATCACATGTGAAGGAGAATTTGTCAGGAGTTATCAGGCTGATAACAGAAGAACAGTGCAGCAGACAGCTACAGGGCATAGTGCTTTGAATAGAGATAAGAAAACACTGCAGATATTTGTTCTCAGCTCACATTTCATGAATTGGGTTTACATCCACTTTAACCACTTCAATACAGGGCATTTTCACCCCCTTCCTGCCCAGGCCAATTTTAAGCTTTCAGCGATGTAACATTTTGAATGACAATTGTGCGGTCATGCAAGATTGTACCCAAATTACATTTTTTATAATTTTTTTCCCCAGAAATATAGCTTTCTTTTGGTGGTATTTGATCACCATTTTTTTTTCTCAGTATAGGCCGATATGTATTCTTCTACATATTTTTGGTAAAAAAAAAAAAAAAATCACAATAAGCCTATATCTATTGGTTTGATCAATAGTTATAGTGCCTACAAAATAGGTTATTTATTTATGGCATTTTTATTATTATTATATTTTTTTTACTAGTAATGGCGGTGATCTGCGATTTTTATCATGACTGCGACATTGTGGCGGACAGAGCAGACACTTTTGACACTATTTTGGGACCATTGACATTTATACAATGATCAGTGCTATAAATATGCACTGATTACTGTGTAAATGTCACTGGCAGGGAAGGAGTTAACACCAGGGGGCGATCAATGGGTTAAATGTGTTACCTAGGGAGTGATTCTAACTGGGGGGGGGGTGATGGGAAATGAGGAGGAGACTGATTTGTTTTTCTATACACTAGGAACACACAATCCGTCTTCTCCCCCCTAAAAGGGCGTGGATCTGTGTGTTTACACACAGATCCAAATTCCTGTTTTGTAACGAGCGACCATGGGTGCCTGACAGTCATCACGGTGGCCGGTCATTGGCTCCTCGCGCGTGCCCACTATGACGCCGGCAAGTTGTGGACGTCATATGATGCCTGCCCAGGATGGGAGATCCCATCTGCAGACGTCATATGACTATGGGAGGGTACTGAAGTGGTTAAGTAATGCTGGCTTTTATTCAAACTGTAAGACTGACACAAGTCATATTGTAATTGAAGATCCCCTGCAACAAAAAATACATTTTTCCCAGTAGGAACATGTCTAAAGGGATGCAGGCCCAGCAGATTTCCTCATTAGTGCAGGTGCACACCTGACAGATCATTATGAAACCACTCCCATTACACCCACTCATCACTGAGGCTTGTTATTACTTCAGAATAACAAAAGATAGGAATCTGCAACAAAGGTTGTTATAATCCTTGCAATGTACATAGATCCCCCAGAGGGGAATTTTTTTTTTCTCTACAAAAGTGTAATTACTCTTTCAATAAATTTTATTGTTTTTAATTCATTCATTAATTTTATTTTAGTGTACGATTCAATGTAGAAACATTAGAGTAAACAAATCAAGTTAGGAGCACAACCAAATGAAAATATTTGTTTTTTGATATTGCAGACTCAATACTTTGGGGAAATCGGTATCGGTACTCCTCCTCAGATATTTAAGGTTGTATTTGATACGGGATCTGCCAACCTGTGGGTACCATCTCATCTTTGCTCTCCACTTTACAGTGCCTGTGGTAAGTCATCGTGTTTTAAATGCCTTATATTGCTAATGGTTCCTCCTGCCCCTCGCCCAAATTGGCCACAGAAATATTTTAATTTCTTTTTTGAAGTATACCTTGATTTCTCTTTATCTTTAGATTTACATAATTCTCTGGTGAGTTTTGAATTATTTTTTATTGTAGCACAACTTTTTGGTTAGTGTAGCACATGTACAACCAGTTAAGATTAAAGCTACTGCAAAAGTGTATTATATAAGAGTGACCTTGTAAAGTCTAGACTCTAGACAAACAAGCATCTATCCAGAAAAATAAGCGACAAGAAGTAGATGAAGAAACTACAGGTTAAAATATGATTTCAATGATTTGCCTTAAATGGAGCTTTGGGCACAGAAAATACAAAGTCTTCAACATGACAATGGTGTTAGAATATAACAATGTAATTACAGTACAATGGTTAGAACAAATTGAGAGCAGCAAAATAGGGTCATAGCCGTGTGGAAAAAAATTTGGCAAAATATAAGGAACACAGTATGAGTAATGACATAAGGGGTAAGAAGTCAAATGTACACTTAATCAGGAATGAAGAGAAGCAGTACAATTAGAATTATGAAAGAACAGGGACAGAGTATCGCAGTGGGATATGAATGAGGAAGTATAAGGGAAGTAGGTCCCCAAGGAAACTTTTGTTGGATTTCCCATATTTCCTGCACTACATTTTCTCTGTCACCTGCTTTTGACTGCACAAGATTTACAGTAATGCTGCATACACATGATCGGAATTCTCGTGGGAAAAAGCCCTGTCGGTTTTCCGCTCTAACTGTCTTGCCTACACACGGTCACACCATATTCCGACCGTCAAAAACACTACAACGAGTCGAGTTCAATGCTTCCAAGCATGTGTCGAATTGTTTCCGAGCATGCGTAGGAATTTTGCGCGTCAGAATTGCTACAGACGATTGGAATTTCCGTTAGAAACCTTTTCCGTCGGAAAAATTGAGAACATGCTCTCAATTCTTTGCTGTTGGAAATTCGGCCAGCAAAATTCCGATGGAGCCTACACACGGTCACATTTTCCGATGAAAAGCTCTCATCTGTCTTTTTCTGGCTGGAATTCTGATCGTGTGTACGCGGCATAAGAGGAATTTAGGAAGAGGAAGGATGAAGGTATTAAGTGCACACCTCTTGCACACTTTAAAATTGATGTTGTGTGGTTTTGATGCCCTTGCCTGTTGTAAATGCGACAGGCTTAATGTATCAACATGCTCTTACTAAAATAAAAAGTGACTTTTCCTTTGACACTAATCTTCTTCAAACCTGACAATATGAGTGTTTGATATAGGGGAAAAAACTCCGATAGCTTCCTTCAAAAGAAATTATGTCATGCAAAGACAGTGAGTCTAGGGTAGTCTAGACAGTGGCTAGGGGAGGTTGGGGAACTTAATTCCTGTATAATCTAGTTACTGTGTTGATGACTAATTTACATTTTTTAAATAAAAACTGTCATTTAGCACTAGTACCCATTCTTTTATGACAGCTAATAAGACCTCTGTAAAGATGGCTATACAGCTGGAAATGAAATGAGTAGTTTACAGAGAGATACCAGGAAAGATCACAATAAATCTGGCATTTAAAGCATGAAGCAGTATAGTGGGAGCAAGGGCATTGAGAAAAACAATATGTTTATCTTGGGAGATTAGTTTACCCTATGGTATCCAGCACCTCATCCCTGGTAAATAGAAAATAGTGGCAACAGGATAATTGGGATTATAGTGGTGCCGAAAACAATGAAGAATATATAAGTTATATAAAAGGTAAAAATGTATTACATGAATAGCAACAAAACAAATATAGGGTTCAGTAAAATTAGCAGAGCATGATACAGATGATGTTTAATGGTCATTGATATTCATATATAGTGGGTGATCGGTACTTGATGTCATATCCCAACATGTTTCGCCAACAATGGCTTCCTATGGGGATTTTTACGGACCCCCAACACTCCATACAGCTCTAGTAATGATAAGATAATTTACATATTGATTTATTATTTATTGCAAATACAACATAAAACAATAATCATGTATATATATATATATATATATATATATATATATATATATATATAATGGTTCATTTGTCCTTACCCCATCTCCAAACTCACCAAGTGAGCATCAGAGCAGAGCACTGAGCAAGTCCACAAAATTCGGAAGGGGCGGCTACAAAAAAAAGCAGAAAAGAATGACTTCCATATATGTTGTGATGAACATAAAAAATATGTCCAAATTGGGCTTTTGTTGCCTCTATTATACTTACACAGCTCTGCTTTGACATTGATTAATGCAGAGGCGCCAGCAATTAACAGCAATCATACAATGTGGGGCTATCACAGAATGACCACTACCAAGAAAAACAAAACAAAACACAAACAAAATGGTGATGAAATATTGCGCCAAACTTACATAAAAAGGTAGCTGCTAGCACAACAATTAGACATAAATTGTATAAAAATAAGTGGACACAAGTGCAGCGCTAGAGTACGTAAACAAATGTCCCTGATTTTCACATAAGGTCCCACTGGAATGAACCAGCCTGTGGGAACTGCTGTGAGCCAGGAGTTTGATAAATGTCCCCGTGGATGGGGATGCCAGCCGGATTACTCCGCTGGTATGTATAAAAATTAAAGTGATTGAAAATTACGTTTAGTAATAATAAATGTAAGCAATACAACGATAATAAACATAAAATTTGTGTCATTTGGGGGGGAAATATTAGGTATTTTACCCCAATAGCCCGTGAACAACGAGCAAATCAGCCCCTGATTAGGGCAGGCTCCTACTTAATCACTTTCAGGTGCCACAACCTTGTGTAACATGGGCTCTTAACATGTCAAAAAAGAGAGAAATTCAGAAACAACTTTCTGGGGGGTATGGTATAAGTGCGACAAATATAGGAGGGAATTACATAATGCTAACCCTCAGACATATGTCGCATTCACTACCATAGGTAGGGACTTACACCACCTATCCAGAAGCAACAGAGCCAAACCAGATAATTGGTATGTGACTGGTTCAACCGTACACCCAGACCAATAAGCCAGAGAAAAGGAAAACAATTCAGTAATTTTACTAGTAATATAATATCCGCCACTCGTCACAGCATATATGGACAAAGCTACATATCCAATACAAAGAGCTTCAAAATACAACATTCATCACTAACCTGCACATGTCCTTGAACCTATCAACCCCATAAAGAAACCTGTCCCAGGTTTGCAGTCAAACACGGATGGATATAACCAAATAATAGATTCATACAAACCACTATCAAAACAACACCAGTGTTTAGATTGAAATACACTCACAATCACAGTGTCTCGTGACAAACAGATCAAAATGGCCAGTGTGTAATCGTAAAGCTCTTTATTCAGTCCATAGTTACTGCATGCTGTGCAATACATAAGAAAAACAAATTGGCAGGTGGTGGGCCTTGCATGTGATCGCATGGACGCCCGGGGCTTCTGCCTAATTTCTTGGCAGATGCCCGCTCTGGCTATTCACCCTGTGTCCGCCCTAGTCCATTATGGCCCCGGTGCTTTGCACCTGTTCTGCCCTGCTAACCATAGTATGTCATGCAGTATTTCAGATGATGCTTAGCATCATGAGCCTGTTCCATCTTCCTTTCCACCGCCTGGAACTCTGGGCCTTGTAGGCATGAGCGGGGTTGCGCTGGCACATGCGTATTAGCCACATCTCATCTGCCCTCGGTCAGTGACATCAGACGCCGACCGAGCAGGGGTATATGAGGCAAAGCCTTTCCAGCATACCATCAGCTGGAGGGCAGGGGCGACTATTGTTCTTATGTATTGCACAGCATGAGGTAACTATGGACTGAATGAGGAGCTTTATGATTACACACTGGCCTTTTTGATCTGCTTGTCATGAGACCCTGTGATGGTGCATGTGTTCCACTCTAAACATTGGTGTTGTTTTGATAGTGGTTTGTATAAATCTATTTGGTCATTCTGTGACTTGCTCAGTGCTCTCTCCTCTGATGCTCCCTTGGTGAGTTTTGCGATTGGGGGGGGGGGGAAGGAAAAATGAACCATTATATATATATATATATATATATATATATATATGATTATTGTTTTCTGTTGTATTAGCAATAAATAATTATCAATATGTAAATTATCTTAACATTACTACAGCTGTATGGAATATTGGTGGTACGTAAAAATCCCCTGAGGAAGTCATTGTTGGCGAAATCTGTAGGAATATGACATTAACTACTGATCACCCAATATATATGGATATTAAACATGATCTGTATTATGCTCTGCTAATTTTACTGAACCCTATATTTGTTTTGTTGCTATTCATGTAATACATTTTTACCTTTTATATAACTTATGTATTCTTCATTGTTTTGAGCACCGCTATAATCCCAATTACCATGTTGCCACCAATATCTTGATCTGATAATTGCATGAGTGAGTTCCTGGAAAACGTGCATCAAATTATATAAGCACAAATGGTATATCATATACAATCAAATTCAATGAAACCTCACAAATCAGAGTTGAAAGACTCCAAATTGTCTTAGTAAAGATCTAAACACTTAACTCAAGTAGGTCGCAAAGTTCTATACTGTAAGCTTTAACTTATTTATATAATTTTAAAAGATGTTTTAAAATACAGCTTTTATCAAAAGAATACCTGGTGGTTCTGCCATGAAGCTCTTTATTTAAGGCACTTCATGTTATGGTGTAACAAATGTTTCTTAACTGCACTCCTGTATGGTCACTTTGAGACCATTGAGACTACAAGCTACTGTGCCAACAGAGAGCTATAGCTATCTCACATCACTGTGTAGCATATGATCTTTCATACCGCTAAAGCTCATCTTCTGTACTAAAAGCTATAATGTTTGAACTTGTTTTATAGATACTGTCTATTTTTAAAAGGCCTAATGCAATATGTAATGTGATTTATTTATGATTACTTTTCATTGTGCAATTGTGTATTTATCCAAAATACTGTCAAATAAACATATTCTCTTTCTACATGATAACTATACTACTGCTTGCATGAATGTATAGTCATTGTAAAAAAAAAACTGTTTTTCCATAACAGTGTCCCATAATCGTTATGACTCATCTAAATCTTACACCTACACTAAGAATGGAACAAGCTTTTCAATACAGTATGAATCGGGAAGAGTCAAGGGGTTCCTGAGCCAGGATGTTGTAGTTGTAAGTCTCTATTTTTATATTTTGTCCTTATAAATACTTATTCCTGCTCATACAGTAGATAATTATGATTGTCAATGCAAATCACTGTGAGTGGGAGGTGTTATGGAAAATGGGCTTCCCCTTCATTTTCATTAATTGTCTGAAAGTGCTTTATCGTGGTCTCACAGCTGCCGTGTGGCTGGGTGGTGGCTTGTCGTCCTCCTTCTCCTTGCCAATGGGCACCCGGCAGGGTTGCCCTCTCGCTTTAGTCTTATTCTCTATTGCTATTGAACCAGTGGCCCTTTGTACTTCCCTGCACATGAATGGCCTATGGGTTGGCTGGTTGGAGGAGAGGGTGGCCCTGTATGCAAACGACCTCTTATTGTTTCCAAATGATGCTGGCCCATCTCTCCAAGATGCCCTTCAGGTTTTGGCTTCCTTTTCAAGGATAACTGGTCTAAAGGGCAGCTGGGCCAAATTACTGCTATTCGTGATTGACCCCGAAACTATTGGCAGAGCTTCCCCTAATATTCTATTACAGTGGGTTGAGAGATTCAGATACCTTGGGATTGAGGTTTCACGTCAGGCCTTGTATTTCCTTCCATTTAATCTGGCTCCAATCCTCCAAGATGTTAGGCTGTGGCTGGAAGCATGGACGTTTCTACTGCTATCCCTACTTGGATGGATTAATCTACTAAAGAGAAAAATTCTCCCGAAATTCATTAATTTATTTAATCATTCTCCTCAGTGAAGTCCTTCTTCATATGCCTCGATCGTCTCTTCTCTTCTTTTTTTAGGGCTCACATACTCCTAGATACAAGTTGTCTACTCTGAAGCACCCTAGCTCACTGGGTGGCCTAACTTTCCCTGTTTTAAATATTTTCTAGCCACCCAATTGGTTACAGCTGCCTGGTGGCTGAATCTGGACCTTACCAATAGAGTTGAGCGGACACCTGGCTGTTCGGGTTTCGCGGGTTCGGCCGAACTTTGGAAAAAAGTCGGGGCCGAACTTGACCCGAACTTGACCCCGAACTCCGAACCCCATTGAAGTCAATGGGAACCCAAACTTTTCAAGACTAAAATGGCTGTAAAAAAGTCATGGAAAGGGCTAGAGGGCTGCAAATGGCAACAAAATGTTGTTAAGAGCATGGCAAGTGCTCTGCAAACAAATGTGGATAGGGAAATAACTTAAAATAACATAAAAAAATAAAAAATAAAAATAAAATGCTGGAGGCCCCCTTCTCAGCAGAAGAGGTACAGGAAGTCATTAAGAACCTCAGAAACTCAACGGCACGATGCCGCACATATGGTGGGAATACCCCAGAATACGCACTTTCTGGAAAAAATTATTCAATTTAATGGATAAGATAGTGGGAAAATAAAATACTTGGAAATTAAAAAAATGAAAAAATTATAATCTTGACCTAGGAGGACGAGGGCCATATGGAGTAGGAGGTTGAGGTGGCGGTGGAAGCGGCGGTGGAGGACGACGAGGTAGCCAACACTGGTTCAAAAATACAACAATGGCTGGGGAAGGCTAGTGGTGAATGATGTGTCGAATTCTGTCCCCCGTCGCATAGTGTCCGCCCTGTACTGCACTTGCTCAGTATGTAGGAAAAGGGGATTTCGAAACTCTCCGAAGACGATGCGCAGTGACTCCAGGTTAAAGCCACATCATCCGAGGTTGAAGCCTAGCCAAGCGAGCCCGTGAGGGACCCTGTTACTATGTGCTACCGTATGTCCACTTGGATGGTGGGGCTTGAACCTGCACTCACTGCGCAGGCGACGTTCATCTTTGGAGATTTTGTGAATCTCCTTGACCTCCGTACTGCGCAAGCACTGCGCCTGCGCAGTAAGTGGCCGGACACTATCCGATGGCCAGACAGTTTTTTGTCAGAACACCGGTATACGTGTCTATTCTGCACAAGGTACGGACAAGTCCTGTGGGATCCATGCCTGGTTCATTTTAATGAACGTGAGCTTGTCCACATTGGCTCTGGACAGGCGGCTGCGCTTGTCTGTGATAACGCCCCCTGCCGTGCTAATTACATGTTCAGATAATACACTGGCTGCAGGGCAGGCCAGCACCTCCAAGGCGTAAAGGGCAAGCTCAGGCCATGTGCCCAATTTGGAGACCCAGAAGTTGAAGGGGGCAGACCCGTCATTCAGTACGTGTAGGCGTGTGCACACATACTGCTCCACCATGTTGAAAAAATGCTGCCTCCTGCTAAGACGTTCCATCTCAGCTGGTGGTGGTGGTTGTTGTGGCGTGCTGACAAAGCTTTTCCACATTTTGGCCATGCTAACCCTGCCTTCTGAGGTGCTGGCGGTGCCCCGGCTGCGTTGGCGACCTCTTCCTCTGCCTTCGCCTTGTGCTTCCACCGTACCCCCGCTGCCAAGTGGGAATGCTACCAGCAGCGCGTCTACCAGCGTGCGCTTGTACTCGCGCATCTTACGATCACGCTCCAGTGAGGTAATTAAGGACGGCACGTTGTCCTTGTAACGGGGATCCAGCAGGATGGCCACCCAATAATCAGCACCAGTTAAAATATGGGAAACTCAGCGGTCATTGCGGAGACACTGCAGCATGTAATCGCTTATGTGTGCCAGGCTGCCCAGAGGCAACGAAAAGCTGTCCTCTGTGGGAGGTGAATCGTCTGTGTCCTCTGTATCCCCCCAGCCACGCACCAGTGATGGACATGAGCTGGTCTGGGTGCCACCCTGCTGTGAACATGGTTCCTCCTCCTCCATCTCCTCCTCATCATCCTCCAGAACTGTGTCCTTGCTGCCGGACAATTGTGTACCTGGCGCTTGTTGGTACAGGAACCCACCCTCGAAGCCACTTGTAAATGACTGCCTTGAAAGCCTTGGAAATGATCCCTCTTCCTCCTCCTCCTCATCCTCCTCCTGTGCCACATCCTCTTCCATCATCCCCTGAAGCGTTTTTTCAAGGAGGCATAGAACTGGGATAGTAACGCTGAGAACGGCGTCATCGGCACTGGCCATGTTGGTGGAGTACTCGAAACAGCGCAACAAGGCACACAGGTCTCGCATGGAGGCCCAGTTATTGGTGGTGAATAGGGATGAGCCGAACACCCCCGGGTTCGGTTCGCACCAGAACCTTCGAACGGACCGAAAGTTCGTGCAAATTTTTGAACCCTATTTATTATAATGGACGCGAACGTTCGAAATCAAAATTGCTAATTACAACGGCCAATATGCATGTTAATGTCATAAAACAGGTTTTGGGACCCGGGTCCTGCCCCAGGGGACATATATCAATGCAAAAAGAACTTTTAAAAACTAATGTTTTTTCGGAAGCAGTCATTTTAATGATGCATAAAGTGAAAATAAAAAAGTGAAATTTTCCTTTAAATATGGTACCTGGGGGGTGTCTAAAGTATGCCTGTGAAGTGGCATGTGTTTCCCGTGTTTAGAACTGTCCCTGCATAAAATGACATTTGTAAAGGCTTTAATGTCATGTCTTGTCCTGGCCGCCATATGGCAGAAAATCCTTGAGAAAAATGGCATGGCTACCCCATCACCCCAGCCCCTTTGGGTCTTGTATGGATATTAAGGGGGACCCCGCACCCAAAATAAAACCCTATACCTACAACCCTATATACTCTGAACAGCAGTATATAGGTGGTGCAAACAAGACACGGACTGTAGGTTTGTTCTTAAGTAGAATCTGAACAGGTACATTATGAAGTGTAGCTCCATCCCAAAAAAATCTATTTTTAAGCTTTTTGGAGAACATAGGGAGGGGTTATCACCCCTGTAACATTTGCTGTCTTTGCACATCTGTTCAGAACATTTCACCTCACTTTCCGTCCCAATGACAAATGTTTTTGGAAAAGTGGGGTTTTAATTGAAACAAGGATTGGTGATAAAGCATCAGTAGAGAGGAGATACCTTTTTCCCAAATTAAATGTAACAGGATAGAATTTCCCTTCCTAGGGGTAGATTTCCTCTCACTTCCTGTTTTCTCTTTCCGTTTGCAAGTAGGAGTCGTTTGTAAGTTGGATGTTTGAAAGTAGGGGCCTGCCGTATATACTCTGCAGAAATTTGCCCTATTAGATGTTGGTGTAGCCACAACACTGTAAGCCCTCACAGTTACTCTTGGTGGGCACAGGAATGGGCCCTGCTGTGAGTTATTAGATCAAGATTTGTACTTGCATGCACCTGTTGAACCGGGCAGAAAAATTGGGCCTTTGGTGGTGGTGGTGGTGGACGGTGTTGCCACAAGACTGTAAGCCCTCACAGTTACTCTTGGTGGGCGCAGGAATGGGCCCTGCTGTGAGTTATTAGATCAAGATTTGTAAATGCATGCACCTGTTGAACAGGGCAGAAAAATTGGGCCTTTGGTGGTGGTGGTGGTAGACGGTGTTGCCACAAGACTGTAAGCCCTCACAGTTACTCTTGGTGGGCGCAGGAATGGGCCCTGCTGTGAGTTATTAGATCAAGATTTGTAATTGCATGCACCTGTTGAACAGGGCAGAAAAATTGGGCCTTTGGTGGTGGACGGTGTTGCCACAAGACTGTAGGCCCTCATAGTTACTCTTGGTGGGCGCAGGAATGGGCCCTGCTGTGAACTATTAGATCAAGATTTGTAATTACATGCCCCTGTTAAACAGGGGCTGAAAAATTGTGCCTTAGGCATTGGTGCTGGTGCCACAACACTGCAACCCCTCACAGATACTGTACTCTGAGCACAGCAATGAGACCTGTTGCAAAGCATTGCCTAAAAATTTTAATTACACGCCCCAATAGGGGCTGAAAAATTGTGCCTTAGGCACTGGTGCTGGTGCCACAACACTGCAACCCCTCACAGATACTGTACTTGGAGCACAGCAGTCACACCTGTTGCGAAGCATTTTTTTAAAAAATTGTAATTACACGCCCCTGTTATACAGGGGCTGAAAAATTGTGCCTTAGGCATTGGTGCTGGTGCCACAACACTGCAACCCCTCACAGATACTGTACTCTGAGCACAGCAATGAGACCTGTTGCAAAGCATTGCCTAAAAATTGTAATTACACGCCCCAACAGGGGCTGAAAAATTGTGCCTTAGGCACTGGTGCTGGTGCCACAACACTGCAACCCCTCACAGATACTGTACTTGGAGCACAGCAGTCACACCTGTTGCGAAGCATTTTTTAAAAAAAATTGTAATTACACGCCCCTGTTATACAGGGGCTGAAAAATTGTGCCTTAGGCACTGGTGTGGTGGCATGGATCATTGAGGAGGAGGAAGAGGATAGTCAGTGAACATAACAGGACAGTCACTCAGCATCAGCATAGGCAGTCTTGAAGGGATGTGACATTATAAATGATTCCGTTATATCCGCTTCAGGTGCCTGGTAGCTGGTGGTGATCCAAGACTGATTCATTTTTATGAAGGTCAGTCGATCAACCGAGTTGGTGGACAGGCGCACCCTGTGATCGGTGACAAATCCTCCAGCAGCACTGAATGTGCGTTCGGAAAGAACGCTGGATGCAGGACAGGCCAGTAGCTCAATTGCATACTGTGCAAGCTCTGGCCAGTGATCCATCCTCAGGACCCAGTAAACCAGAGGATTTTCGGTGGGAAAGGTGTCCAAGTCTGACCTTGCCTCAAGGTATTCCTGCACCATGTATATCAGACGCTGGCGATGGTTGCTGGAACCGATCATACCTTGGGGCTGCGGACTAAAAAATTGTCTGAACGCATCGGTCAGACGTCCACCTTCCCCACCGCTCCTTCTGCTACTGACCGAAGCCTCAGCAACTCGTCGTCCAGTACAAGGAGTTTGTAACCTCCCAGTTTCTGGAAACGCGTTGCACAGACCTTTCTGCAAGGCCTCCCTGAGATGTCTCATCCTCTGCTCCCTCTGTGACGGCAAGATAAGGTCCGCAACCTTGCCCTTGTACCGTGGATCAAGGAGAGTGGCCAGCCAGTAATGGTCCCTCTCCTTGATCCGAAGAACGCGAGGATCCTTCCGCAGGCTTTGCAGGATCAGGGAGGCCATGCTACGTAGGTTAGCTGAGGCATTCGGTCCGGAGTCTTCTGGGTCACTGAGGATGACATGATCGCCAGCCACCTCCTCCCAGCCATGTACAAGTCCACTGGTTTGTTGGGACTGTACATCATCCCTAAAAGACTGCTGTTGCTGCTGATGCTGAGTGCCAGGCTCCACCTCCATGCTCACACAATCCTCCTCCTCCTCCTCCTCATCCTCTTCCTGTGTGATGGGTGGGACAGAAGGAACACTGTCTGGATAAAGGGGGCCTTGAGAGGCAAGGAAGTCCTCCTCTTCCTGCCTTTGTTCTGCCTCAAGTGCCCTGTCCATTATCCCACGCAGCGTATGCTCCAACAGGTGGACAAGAGGTACAGTGTCACTGATGCATGCACTGTCACTGCTCACCATCCTCGTGGCCTCCTCAAATGGTGAGAGGACAGTGCATGCATCCCTGATCATGCTCCACTGGCGTGGGGAAAAAAAGCCAAGCTCCCCTGTCCTGGTGCCGTAGTCGCAAAGGTACTCATTGATGGCCCTCTGCTGCGTGTGCAGTCGCTGCAGCATGGCCAACGTTGAGTTCCACCTGGTGGGCATGTCACATATTAGGCGGTTCTTGGGCAGGTTCAGCTCCTTTTGCAGCTCAGTCAGCCGAGCACTGGCATTATAAGATCGGCGGAAATGCACACAGACTTTCCTGGCCTGCCTCAGGACATCCTGTAAGCCTGGGTACCTGCCCAAGAACCGCTGCACCACCAGGTTGAGGACGTGAGCCATACAGGGCACATGGGTGAGCTGCCCCTGTCGCAGGGCGGAGAGGAGGTTGGTGCCATTGTCAGAAACGACCATTCCTGGCTTAAGCTGGTGTGGCGTCAACCACCTCTCGGTCTGCCCCTGCAGAGCTGCCAGAACCTCTGCCCCAGTGTGGCTCCTGTCCCCCAAACACACCAGCGCAAGCACGGCATGGCATCTTTTTGCCTGCGTACTCGCATAGCCCCTTGTACGCCTACGGAGCACCGCTGGTTCCGAGGACAGAGCACTGGAGGAAGAAGAAGAGGAGGGGGGGGAGGAGAGAGGTGTGTCACAACCAGTAGTAGCATTTTGGAGGCGTGGTGGCGGAACAACCTCCAACACTACTGCACCTTGTCCTGCATCCCTCCCAGCTGCCAATAGAGTGACCCAATGGGCCGTGAAAGAAAGATAACGTCCCTGTCCATGCCTGCTGGACCACGAGTCAGCGGTAATATGCACCTTACCGCTGACCGCCCTGTCCAGCGAGGCATGGACATTGCCTTCCACATTCCGGTAGAGAGACGGAATCGCCTTCCGTGAGAAAAAGTGGCTGGGAGTATACTTCTTTCGACGGTCCAGCAGCTGGGGCAGGGAAATTTGCCTGCTACAATCGGACGTCGGTGTACTGCAAGTACTTGGTTGTGACACACCTAATTCTACACCTTCAGTCCTCTCAGAGCAGCTTTCAGAGAGGACTGAAGATATAGTGGGGATGGAGATCCCAGCTGATGAGGAGCAAGGAGAGGTCCACTTTGTTCTTTGGTGTGGGTCTTTTATGTGTGCTTGCCAACGAGCTGCATGGCAGGTCGACATATGTCTGCTCATGCTTGTGGTGCCCAAGTGGCTGATGTTTTGGCCACGCGAGATACGCTTGAGACAAATATTGCAAATAGCAGTGGTGCGATCTGATGCACTCATCTCAAAAAAGGCCCACACCAAAGAACTTTTGTGATAACGTGCAGAGGCAGCGCCCTACACAGGCGAAGCTCTGCGGTGTGATACAGTTGCTGTGCTGGCCTCTAGCTGGCCTCCAGGGGGCATCCTGCCTCGTTAGACATGTGACGCCGCATCCTCCTCCTCCTCCTCCTCTCTCCCTTCAGGCACCCACGTGGAGTCAGTGACCTCATCATCCCCTCCCTCTTCACCACTAGAGCAAACCTGGCAGTAAGCTGCAGCATGTGGAACAGTACTGCCAGATTGCTGTCCTTCAGCATTCCCTCTCTCTGCGCGCACACTACTGCCTTCCTCAAGCTGGGTATCATCATCCGAGCCTTCGAATCGTTGGGCATCCTCCTGGAGCATGTACCCAACACTGTGCTCAAACAGTTCGGGGGACTCCTCAGGAGGACATGGTGGGTCTAGGGAAGGGGTGGCTGATGATGCCATTGAGTACGCGTTGGCAGCTGCTCTGCCAGTACCCTGAGCCTGGGGGTGAGAGAGGATGAGGAGGATGAGGAGGGCTTGGTCATCCATTCTACCAAGCTTTCGGCATGATGCGGCTCAACATGTCCAGCTGCCGAAAACAAAGACAAGCGTGTCCCATGGCCACGTGTTGATGACGATGCACGACCACGTCCACGACCAGCACTGTTGTCTCTAGAAACAGAGCCTGCTTGCCCTGTGTTCTTGCCTCGGCACGGTCTGCCTCTCCTTGGCGGTCTTCCAGCCATTGTAGTCGGTAGTGTACAGTGGTGTGAAAAAGTGTTTGCCCCCTTCCTCATTTCCTGTTCCTTTGCATGTTTGTCACACTTAAGTGTTTCGGAACATCAAACCAATTTAAACAATAGTCAAGGACAACACAAGTAAACACAAAATGCAATTTTTTTAATGAAGGTGTTTATTATTAAAGGTGAAAAAAAATCCAAACCATCATGGCCCTGTGTGAAAAAGTGATTGCCCCCTAAACCTAATAACTGGTTGAGCCACCCTTAGCAGCAACAACTGCAACCAAGCGTTTGCGATAACGTGCAATGAGGCTTTTACAGCGTCCTGGAGGAATTTTGGCCCACTCATCTTTGCAGAATTGTCCTAATTCAGTTACATTAGAGGGTTTTCGAGCATGAACGGCCTTTTTAAGGTCATACCACAACATCTCAATAGGATTCAGGTCAGGACTTTGGCTAGGCCACTCCAAAGTCTTCATTTTGTTTTTCTTCAGCCATTCGGTGGTGGACTTGCTGGTGTGTTTAGGATCATTGTCCTGCTGCAGAACCCAAGTTCGTTTCAGCTTGAGTACACGAACAGATGGTCGGACATTCTCCTTCAGGATCTCTTGGTAGACAGCAGAATTCATAGTTCCTTTTATCACGGCAAGTCTTCCAGGTCCTGAAGCAGCAAAACAGCCCCAGACCATCACACTACCACCACCATATTTTACTGTTGGTATAATGTTCTTTTTCTGAAATGCAGTGTTCCTTCTACGCCAGATATACTTGGACACGCACCTTCCAAAGAGTTCCACTTTTGTCTCATCGGTCCACAGAATGTTGTCCCAAAAGTCTTGGGGATCATCAAGATGTGTTGTGGAGAAATTGAGACGAGCTTTGATGTTCTTTTTGCTCAGCAGTGGTTTTCTCCTTGGAACTTTGCCATGCAGGCCATTTTTGCCCAGTCTTTTCCTGATGGTGGAGGCATGAACGCTGACCTTAACTGAGGCAAGTGAGGCCTGCAGTTCCTTGGACGTTGTTGTGGGGTCTTTTGTGACCTCTTGGATGAGTCGTCGCTGCGCTCTTGGGGTAATTTTGGGCGGCCGGCCACTCCTGGGAAGGTTCACCACTGTTCCATGTCTTCGCCATTTGTGGATAATGGCTCTCACTGTGGTTCGCTGGATTCCCAAAGCTTTGGAAATGGCTTTTATAACCCTTTCCAGACTGATAGATCTCAATTACTTTCTTTCTCAATTGTTCCTAAATTTCTTTGGGTCTCGGCATGATGTGTAGCTTTTAAGGATCTTCTGGTGGACCTTACTGTGTCAAGCAGCTCCTATTTGAGTGATGCCTTGATTGTGAACAGGTGTGGCAATAATCAGGCCTGGGTGTGGCTAGAGAAATTGAACTCAGGTGTGGACAACCACAGTTATAGTATGTTTTAACAAGGGGGGCAATCACTTTTTCACACAGGGCCATGATGGTTTGGATTTTTTTTCACCTTTAATAATAAACACCTTCATTTACAAATTGCATTTTGTGTTTACTTGTGTTGTCCTTGACTATTGTTTAAATTGGTTTGATGTTCCGAAACACTTAAGTGTGACAAACATGCAAAGGAACAGGAAATGAGGAAGGGGGCAAACACTTTTTCACACCACTGTATATAGTATAAAAAATAGAGCTCCTATGTGTGCTCACAACACACTGTAGGTCCTATGGGTGCTGACACTAACACACTATAGGTAATATGTGTGCTGCTGTCAAGAAAATATAGGAGCTATGTGTGCTGCCACAAACACACTAGAAGTCCTATGGGTGCTGCTGACACAAAGACACTATAGGTACTATATGTGTGCTGCTGACAAGAAAATATAGGAGCTCTGTGTGCTGCCACTAACACACTAGAAGTCCTATGGGTGCTGCTGACACAAAGACACTATAGGTACTATATGTGTGCTGCTGACAAGAAAATATAGGAGCTCTGTGTGCTGCCACTAACACACTAGAAGTCCTATGGGTGCTGCTGACACAAAGACACTATAGGTACTATTGGTGTGCTGCTGACAAGAAAATATAGGAGCTCTGTGTGCTGCCACTAACACACTAGAAGTCCTATGGGTGCTGCTGACACAAAGACACTATAGGTGCTATATGTGTGCTGCTGACAAGAAAATATAGGAGCTCTGCCACTAACACACTAGAAGTCATATGGGTGCTGCTGACACAAAGACACTATAGGTACTATATGTGTGCTGCTGACAAGAAAATATAGGAGCTCTGTGTGCTGCCACTAACACACTAGAAGTCCTATGGGTGCTGCCACTAACACACTATAGGAGCTCTGCCACTAACACACTATAAGTCATATGGGTGCTGCTGACACAAAGACACTATAGGTACTATATGTGTGCTGCTGACAAGAAAATATAGGAGCTCTGTGTGCTGCCACTAACACACTAGAAGTCCTATGGGTGCTGCTGACACAAAGACACTATAGGTACTATATGTGTGCTGCTGACAATAAAATATAGGAGCTCTGTGTGCTGCCACTAACACACTAGAAGTCCTATGGGTGCTGCTGACACAAAGACACTATAGGTACTATATGTGTGCTGCTGACAAGAAAATATAGGAGCTCTGTGTGCTGCCACTAACACACTAGAAGTCCTATGGGTGTTGCTGACACAAAGACACTATAGGTACTATTGGTGTGCTGCTGACAAGAAAATATAGGAGCTTTGTGTGCTGCCACTAACACACTAGAAGTCCTATGGGTGCTGCTGACACAAAGACACTATAGGTACTATATGTGTGCTGCTGACAAGAAAATATAGGAGCTCTGTGTGCTGCCACTAACACACTAGAAGTCCTATGGGTGCTGCTGACACAAAGACACTATAGGTACTATATGTGTGCTGCAGACAAGAAAATATAGGAGCTCTGTGTGCTGCCACTAACACACTAGAAGTCCTATGGGTGCTGCTGACACAAAGACACTATAGGTACTATATGTGTGCTGCAGACAAGAAAATATAGGAGCTCTGTGTGCTGCCACTAACACACTAGAAGTCCTATGGGTGCTGCTGACACAAAGACACTATAGGTACTATATGTGTGCTGCTGACAAGAAAATATAGGAGCTCTGTGTGCTGCCACTAACACACTAGAAGTCCTATGGGTGCTGCTGACACAAAGACACTATAGGTACTATATGTGTGCTGCTGACAAGAACATATAGGAGCTCTGTGTGCTGCCACTAACACACTAGAAGTCCTATGGGTGCTGCTGACACAAAGACACTATAGGTACTATAGGTGTGCTGCTGACAAGAAAATATAGGAGCTCTGTGTGCTGCCACTAACACACTAGAAGTCCTATGGGTGCTGCTGACACAAAGACACTATAGGTACTATATGGATGGGACAGAAGGTTGGGACAGAAGTTGGGGTGCAATGCTGTGTTAACAGCACTGCGGTTGGTGCTACTGCAATACTGTACTAACAGTATGCACACACCAGACTAATCCCCAGCAGCAGCTAATAACACACTAACTGTGCAATCAGTAGCAATGAATGATCACTAATGATGAATGACTCAGGTAGCAATGGTTTAGCAAAGAAATAGCAATCAAGCAAAGACAGAATCAGCAGACTGCTCTCTCCTAAAGCCGGAACACATGTGACCGGGGCCGACGGCGTGGCGGCCTTATAAATGGTGGGGCGTGTACTAAAGCCCCTGAGCTTTAATTGGCTACAGGCGTCCTGCCTGTAGCCAATTATTGCTCTCCTAGTTTCCGGCGCTGTGATTGGCCAAGCATGCGGGGTCACAGTGCATGCTTGGCCAATCATCAGCCAGCAATGCACTGCGCCGGCCGCAATGCATTGCGGGGCCGCTCGCATCACACGAATGTGATGCGAACGGCCCAAATAGTTCTAGGCTCGCCGAGCGAGCGAACGCCCGGTGCTCGATTCGAACGTGGGTTCGAATCGAGCACCGGGCGCATCCCTAGTGGTGAAGTGGTGCTGTTCCGCAGAGCGACTCACGCGTGCGTGCTGCAGCTGAAGTTCCACTATCGCCTGCTGCTCGCACAGTCTGGCCAGCATGTGCAAGGTGGAGTTCCACCTTGTGGACACGTCACATGAGATGGTGAGCGGGAAGGCCGAAGTTACGCTGCAGCGCTGACAGGCGAGCAGCAGCAGGGTGAGAACGCCGAAAGTGCGCACAGAAGACCCGCACTTTCTGCAGCAGCTTAAGGATCCTCTGGACCACCAAGTTCAGCACATGCGCCAGGCAAGGGATGTGCGTCAAACCGCCTAGGCCCAGAGCTGCTACGAGATTTTGCCCATTATCGCACACCACCAGGCCGGGCTTGAGGCTCACTGCCACCAACCACTCATCAGTCTGTTGTTCCATGTCCCTCCACAACTCCTGCGCGGTGTGGGGTTTTTCCCCCAAAACAGGAAAGTTTTAAAACTGCCTGCTGTCGTTTAGCCCTGGCTGTGCTGAAGTTGGTGGTGAAGGTGTTACGCTGACCGGATGAGGAGGCGGTAGAGGATGAGGAGGCGGAGTAGGAGGAGTTAGCAACAGGAGGCAAACTGAAGTGCCCTGCCATCCTCGGTGGTGGAAGGACATGCGCCAAACTGCTATCCGCCTCAGGCCCAGCCGCCACTACATTTACCCAGTGTGCTGTTAGGGAGATATAACGTCCCTGACCATGCTTACTGGTCCACGCATCCGTAGTTAGGTGGACCTTGCCACAGATGGCGTTGCGCAGTGCACACCTGATTTTGTCCCCCACTTGGTTGTGCAGGGAAGGGATAGCTCGTCTGGAAAAGTAGTGGCGACTGGGCACGACGTACTGTGGGACAGCCAATGACATCAGCCTTTTAAAACTCTGCGTCTCCACCAGACGGAATGACAGCATTTCAAAGGAGAGGAATTTTGAAATGCTGGCATTCAGGGCCAGGGATAGCGGGTGGCTAGGGGGGTACTTCCTCTTCCGCTCCAGTGTTTGGGAAATAGAGAGCTGAACGCTTCCATGGGACATTGTGGAGATGGTTGGTGACCCAGGTGGTAGTGTTGCTGGCAGATCCTCTGTTTGCGGGTTGGCAGGTGCCACTGTCACTACAGAGGAAAGATTTTTTGGTGATCTGGTTCCCAACCCAGAACGCCAAGAGAGAAGGGGGAGCTAGTGGACTATTGCGGTACTAGGTACATACATTTTAATCACAATGTTTGACGAATGTAAAAGTTTTGAACAATTTATTAGAGAAAAAGTAGAGACAAAATCTAAACACAACATATATACTAAAAACCGTACATATAATGGATGTTTTCAATAATTCATTTGACTAGTGGCTTCTTCAGAAATGATATACATCTGAAAGACAAATTCACAGGTGTATAATACATAAGATATATCTGAATACAGAAAAGCATCAGGAGTATATGGGAAGGGGTTCAATATTGTATATATTGGTTTCTTACCCAAATTGAGCACGGTCGGAGTATAGCGAGTACACCCGGGCACAGTCTCCCGAGGCGACTGGGGGAAAAGGTAGAAGCCAGGCCAAGCGGATATGGTCTAATAGGGAGATGATGTGTATAGCAAACGGGGGGTTAATGTAACTGAACATGAACATATGTGGAGCATAACCATCACCTTGTGTCGCGAGAGGTAGGTGTGATACCTGGTATAGTTGGTGCCTAAAAAATCATTAGTGTAGACAATAAAGTAAACTAGGGTGGTATATTTGTGAATTTGCCCACCAAGAAAACACAAGAAAAATAGAACACAGTAAATAAGTGAGGTTTATATAGAGGGGGTTAGTCCATATAGGGACCCCCTAATCAATAATAATCAAACAAATGAGTGCCCACATGCAGAAAGTATGCCTGTTATAAAATAGGGAACCACATAAAGTGGTATGAAATTAATTAATTGTGGTGAATTGTGTGAAACCCCTTCATACAATAGTGTCTAAAGCGTGTATGAACATGCAGAAAATGCTATTGGAAAAAAAAAACATGCACAAATCACTGCAAAATTAAATTGTTTTTCAATGTTTTTGCAATAGCAGAATACACACAGAGTATGGTGTATCTCTTAGTAAAATATGCAGTGCAGTGATGCTGCACTGAGCTTGCAGGTAAAAGTTATATCTTGTCTGGCACTGGCCTCATGGCACTGTTAAAAGACTGTGCACTGCACCCCAGCCAGGGTACAATTGATTTAGGAATCTCTTGAATAATTCTCTCTGCCTCTTTCTTTTCCTTAACCGCTTCAGCACCGGGCCATTTTTCACCCTTCCTTACCAGAGCACTTTTTGCGATTCGGCACTGCGTCGCTTTAACTGACAATTGCGCGGTCGTGCAACGTTACACCCAAGCAAAATTGACGTTCTTTTTTTTCCACAAATAGAGCTTTCTTTTGGTGGTATTTGATTGCCCCTGCGGTTTTTATTTTTTGCGCTATAAAAAAAAGAAGAGCGACAATTTTGAAATTGGGGAGGAGACCAATCATGTGTTCCTCCGTGCTGGGATCACATGATCGGTCTCCTGCTCGCTGACAGGACGTGGAGCTGTGTGTTTACACACACAGCTCCACGGTCCCGCACGGTCCCGTTGTTTTAACGGGCAATCGCGGGTGCCCGGCGGACATCGAGGCCGCCGGGCACCCGCACCGGGTCCCGAGCGGCGCCGCGGGCGCGCGCCCCCCAGGCGGCCGGGAATGGGAGGACGTCATATGACGCCCACCCAGGATGGTAGATCCACCTTGTGGGCGTCATATGACTATGGGCGGGTATTGAAGGGGTTAATAAAGACACTCTCTAGTCTCTACTCTAGCTATGTAGATCGCTCACTGATATAACTAATTTGAAGAAAATTTAAGGAGTGACTAACTGTATCAGACTAACTCCTAATGAAATCCTCTCTTAGCAGCACAGGAACCTGTCTATAGCAGAGTGAGGTGCTGTGCTGTGTGCCTGTACCTTATATAGAGGCTGGGTCACATGCTGCACTGGCCAATCACAGCCATGCCATTAGTAGGCATGGCTGTGATGGATTTTAAGGGCATACTAGTGAAACTAGCGTGGATTGGCTGCCCTGCAGCTTGTAAAAGGCGCCAATACATCGCCGAACACCGGACCCGAACCCGAACATAAAGTCAATAGTTTGGGTTCGGGTCCGGAACCCGGACACCCAAAAGTCCAGTACGGACCTGAACTTTACAGTTCGGGTTCGCTCAACCCTACTTACCAACCCTTCCACACTTCTAGAAGCTGCAGTGATCAATTTCCTAGTGGTCCTTAAATTTCTATTATTTAAAGGCCCTCACGCTCCCTACCATTTAACTCTTTTCATGATTACCACTCTAAGGGCCTGGAAGGTGGGCCTGACATGTGGATGTTACCCAAGGTTGGCAGTGTCTCTGAACGCCCCCCTGTGGCTCAATCCTTCCCTGCCCCGCTTTTACATGATATCGGAGCCACATGCTTTGACCAAATATAACATCTAGTTGACTTCTCAAATCGTCTCCTTGTCCCTACTTTCTTCTAATTACAATATTCCTGCACACTACCAGTTTCGTTATTTGCAACTCTCCCATGCTTTCCATGTTGTGATCTCACAATCCCCTCCAATGATTGTCCAATCTGATTTGGAACAGGTACTCAGAAAATACTGCGCTAAAAAACCCATCTAGTAACAGTATCCCTATCTGCTTTGGAGGGACTTGGGGCCCGATGACTGTGGGAAATATTAGACCTAGACATGAATGATTGGGAAGATATTTGGGATCTCCCCTTCTGAACCTTGGCCTCTACGTGACCGTTTAATACAATTTAAAATTGTTCCCTGGGCGTACTGCACTCCTTACTGACTACATAAAATGAATCTTTCATGTTCGCCAGAATGCTAATAGTTGGGAAGTACCCCGGGAGATTTTTCTCACATTTTCTGGATGTGTCAATCCATCATCGAAATCTGGGAGGAAGTGTTATCCTTGATAAATCAATTGTCGTCTGTTAACATACAATCTTCCATGCATGTATGTTTACTACGCCTGGTTGAAAATATTCTACCCACAGTGGCAGAACGCACCTTTATTAGTTTACTTCTCTTCTATGCTAGAAAAGCAATAACATTACATTGGAAAAAGCCCACTCCTCCATCTATTATATTTTGGAAACAATTGGTGAACAATAGTCTACTGTTGTACAAAGACACATATATCAACGGTGGTTGTCCCTGGAAATACAAGGTATAGTCTAAATTGCTAGCTGAATCATCCACTGCTATGTCCATGGGGTGATGTCTGTCCCCTTTTTTTCTTTTTTCAGTATTGTATGTGTGGCATCCCTCCTCTTCATTGGATGCCTTTCCTAATGTGCACCTTCTAATTGTTTTACGGGTGTATAGCAGTGTTGATGTGAGCCACACCTCTAAATTTACAGATGTAGCCCTCTCTCATCTCTGTTTCTGGACCATTATATGATCATGTTATGGACCCCTATGAGGGTCCCATCACTGTTAATGTTTGTTTTGTAAAAAAAAAGATATGTGACAACAGCAACACTGAAATATCCAAATGCTAGACATCAAAAAATACTTATCCCTTAATAGGTGCGCGGTAACTTTAAGGTGTTCATACTAATGCAGATATAACAACAATGTATTATTATATGTGGCCCCTAATGTTGTTGATTGCCCTAGGAAACCAAGCATGTTCTGGGATCTTAAAGATTATTTCCCTTGTCAGAAGTTTAGCATTTGCCACTTGAATAGATTGAGAGATAGGCATATTTGTAAATTTCAATCACAGGCTACATTCAAAATATATGAGATAAAATATTTTATTACCTGTTCATCTACTAACATAGTATATTTAGTTCAATGTCCGTGTGGCCTACAATATGATGGCTGCACAATTAGATCTATGTAGTTCAGAATGAAAAAAACATGTGGCCAATATTAAACGGGGATTCCCCAGACATAGTGTGTCAAAGCATTATGCACGTTACCACAACAGAAATCCTGAAGGCACTTTATTTCTTGGTATTTATAAATACGTCCCAAATTGGAGAGGTAGTTATGTCACGTGGGAAAACTCTAGGCTGGAAACCCGCTGGATATATGACCTTAAAACTTACACTCCTTTTGAGATGAATATTGATTGGGATTTTAATTGCCTAATCAATTATCACTGTTCCTCAGATATGTTAGGTTATATAAAATTTTGTATATTTCTATGTTTGATATACATATTATTGATATTAACTATTGGTTTTCATATTTTTTCTGTAATATTGAATGATAAAAGATTAGGTTTGTTTTGGTTTGCAATGTCATGCTGTATAAAATCCACAAAATGGCGCATAGTCCAATTCATTATGTGCAGATGTTTGATCTTAAACTTTTTTTTTTTTATTTACTTTATTGAAGGTTTATAAATGGATGACTTTTGTTATCTGGTTTTAAAAATGATTTTAACCTTAATTGACTGGCTCCTTATAATTTGGAATGTACTTATTGATGCAAGTAACCGGTTTGGCTGGTTTGAGCTCCATAGTGATATGTACACCAGTGCTCGGGCTGTTTCCGTTTTTTTGGAACACAGGCTTGTTTCTGGTCTTTTGGATTGTAGGCTCGTTTCTGGTTTCTTTAGCACTTAATATTGTGCTAACGTCCTACAGCCACACCTCTGATGTCAATTGTGATGAAACGCGTATATGGGGGACCTATGACGTATGAAATCAACACGCTGGATGCCACCGCCATCTGCTGTAGGTGTGAGGCCAGAAAATACCTTTTAGGGTGGGGGACTGCCAGTCCCCCCCTGTCTTTCCCATATTGTAATGTATTTAAGCTAATCCTAGCGACCTTCTTCTTCCAAATTAGGTCTCGCATTAGTGAATCAATCCTTTTAAACAACTTGTTCGTAATCCACATAGGTGAATTATGAAAAATGTACAGAAGCTGCGGGGCCCATACCATTTTTATTAAATTCACCCTTCCCACCACTGACAAAGGTAGTTTACACCAGCTGGAGCATTTAACCTTCTGCTTATCCAGTAGTGGACCCAGATTTAGCTGAACATATTCAGCCGGATCCGGGGACACCACCACCCCCAAGTATCTGAAACTAGACATGTGCAATTCGTTTAGTTTTTTTTTCATATTTTTTTCTTTATTTTCGTTCGTTCGTTTTCGTACGAATGAACGAACGATTCGCAAAAAATTTTAATGAATCGTTCGAATCGAACAAATCCGATTAACGAATCGTTCGTATCGAACGAATCCGAAAAAAAAATTAGAAACAACGAATGCACGAATGAAGAAAATCCGAAAAACGAAAAACAGGAACAACGAAAATGAAAATGAACGAAAAAATTCGTACATTCGTAACTTTTTTTTTTTTTCGATTCGTAATTTTACGTGTCTCTTACAATGGCGTTGCTTAACGTGCTTCGAATGGATTGAACGAAAAAATTCGTACATTCGTAACTTTTTTTTTCGATTCGTAATTTTCCGTGTCTCTTAAAATGTAATAATAGCATACACATTACATAAAATTATGAATTATGCTCCGATTACGAATCTACGAATGTTACGAATGTTATGAATGTACGAATAAATACGAATGCGTCCAAATTTCGAATAAATGAAAAAACGAATCAACGAAAAAATAACTCTTACGAATGTGCGAATCGTTACGAATACGAACACCGACGACTTACGAAAAAAAATCGCAATAAGCGTATATTGATCGGTTTGCGCAAAAGTTATAGCGTCTACAAAATAGGGGATAGATTTATTGCATTTTTTTTAACTAGTAATGGCGGCGATCTGCGATTCTTTTTTCGTGACTGCGACATTGCGGCGGACACTTCGGACACTTTTGACACATTTTTGGGACCATTCACATTTACACAGCGATCGTTGCTATAAAATTGCATTGATTACTGTGTAAATGTGACTGGCAGGGAAGGGGTTAACACTAGGGGGCGGGGAGGGGTTAATGTTTTCCCTAAATGTGTGATTCTAACTGTGGGGGGAGGGGACTCAAGGGGAGGAGACCAATCATGTGTTCCTCCGTGCTGGGACCACATGATCGGTCTCCTGCTCGCTGACAGGACGTGGAGCTGTGTGTTTACACACACAGCTCCACGGTCCCGCACGGTCCCGTTGTTTTAACGGGCAATCGCGGGTGCCCGGCGGACATCGAGGCCGCCGGGCACCCGCACCGGGTCCCGAGCGGTGCCGCCGGCGCGCGCGCGCGCGCCCCCCAGGCGGCCGGGAATGGGAGGACGTCATATGACGCCCACCCAGGATGGTAGATCCACCTTGTGGGCGTCATATGACTATGGGCGGGTATTGAAGGGGTTAATAAAGACACTCTCTAGTCTCTACTCTAGCTATGTAGATCGCTCACTGATATAACTAATTTGAAGAAAATTTAAGGAGTGACTAACTGTATCAGACTAACTCCTAATGAAATCCTCTCTTAGCAGCACAGGAACCTGTCTATAGCAGAGTGAGGTGCTGTGCTGTGTGCCTGTACCTTATATAGAGGCTGGGTCACATGCTGCACTGGCCAATCACAGCCATGCCATTAGTAGGCATGGCTGTGATGGATTTTAAGGGCATACTAGTGAAACTAGCGTGGATTGGCTGCCCTGCAGCTTGTAAAAGGCGCCAATACATCGCCGAACACCGGACCCGAACCCGAACATAAAGTCAATAGTTTGGGTTCGGGTCCGGAACCCGGACACCCAAAAGTCCAGTACGGACCTGAACTTTACAGTTCGGGTTCGCTCAACCCTACTTACCAACCCTTCCACACTTCTAGAAGCTGCAGTGATCAATTTCCTAGTGGTCCTTAAATTTCTATTATTTAAAGGCCCTCACACTCCCTACCATTTAACTCTTTTCATGATTACCACTTTAAGGGCCTGGAAGGTGGGCCTGACATGTGAATGTTACCCAAGGTTGGCAGTGTCTCTGAACGCCCCCCTGTGGCTCAATCCTTCCATGCCCCGCTTTTACATGATATCGGAGCCACATGCTTTGACCAAATATAACATCTAGTTGACTTCTCAAATCGTCTCCTTGTCCCTACTTTCTTCTAATTACAATATTCCTGCACACTACCAGTTTCGTTATTTGCAACTCTCCCATGCTTTCCATGTTGTGATCTCACAATCCCCTCCAATGATTGTCCAATCTGATTTGGAACAGGTACTCAGAAAATACTGCGCTAAAAAACCCACCTCCCACTCATACTCCCATCTAGTAACAGTATCCCTATCTGCTTTGGAGGGACTTGGGGCCCGATGACTGTGGGAAATATTAGACCTAGACATGAATGATTGGGAAGATATTTGGGATCTCCCCTTCTGAACCTTGGCCTCTACGTGACCGTTTAATACAATTTAAAATTGTTCCCTGGGCGTACTGCACTCCTTACTGACTACATAAAATGAATCTTTCATGTTCGCCAGAATGCTAATAGTTGGGAAGTACCCCGGGAGATTTTTCTCACATTTTCTGGATGTGTCAATCCATCATCGAAATCTGGGAGGAAGTGTTATCCTTGATAAATCAATTGTCATCTGTTAACATACAATCTTCCATGCATGTATGTTTACTACGCCTGGTTGAAAATATTCTACCCACAGTGGCAGAACGCACCTTTATTAGTTTACTTCTCTTCTATGCTAGAAAAGCAATAACATTACATTGGAAAAAGCCCACTCCTCCATCTATTATATTTTGGAAACAATTGGTGAACAATAGTCTACTGTTGTACAAAGACACATATATCAATGGTGGTTGTCCCTGGAAATACAAGGTATAGTCTAAATTGCTAGCTGAATCATCCACTGCTATGTCCATGGGGTGATGTCTGTCCCCTTTTTTTCTTTTTTCAGTATTGTATGTGTGGCATCTCTCCTCTTCATTGGATGCCTTTCCTAATGTGCACCTTCTAATTGTTTTACGGGTGTATAGCAGTGTTGATGTGAGCCACACCTCTAAATTTACAGATGTAGCCCTCTCTCATCTCTGTTTCTGGACCATTATATGATCATGTTATGGACCCCTATGAGGGTCCCATCACTGTTAATGTTTGTTTTGTAAAAAAAAAGATATGTGACAACAGCAACACTGAAATATCCAAATGCTAGACATCAAAAAATACTTATCCCTTAATAGGTGCGCGGTAACTTTAAGGTGTTCATACTAATGCAGATATAACAACAATGTATTATTATATGTGGCCCCTAATGTTGTTGATTGCCCTAGGAAACCAAGCATGTTCTGGGATCTTAAAGATTATTTCCCTTGTCAGAAGTTTAGCATTTGCCACTTGAATAGATTGAGAGATAGGCATATTTGTAAATTTCAATCACAGGCTACATTCAAAATATATGAGATAAAATATTTTATTACCTGTTCATCTACTAACATAGTATATTTAGTTCAATGTCCGTGTGGCCTACAATATGATGGCTGCACAATTAGATCTATGCAGTTCAGAATGAAAAAAACATGTGGCCAATATTAAACGGGGATTCCCCAGACATAGTGTGTCAAAGCATTATGCACGTTACCACAACAGAAATCCTGAAGGCACTTTATTTCTTGGTATTTATAAATACGTCCCAAATTGGAGAGGTAGTTATGTCACGTGGGAAAACTCTAGGCTGGAAACCCGCTGGATATATGACCTTAAAACTTACACTCCTTTTGAGGTGAATATTGATTGGGATTTTAATTGCCTAATCAATTATCACTGTTCCTCAGATATGTTAGGTTATATAAAAGTTTGTATATTTCTATGTTTGATATACATATTATTGATATTAACTATTGTTTTTCATATTTTTTCTGTAATATTGAATGATAAAAGATTAGGTTTGTTTTGGTTTGCAATGTCATGCTGTATAAAATCCACAAAATGGCGCATAGTCCAATTCATTATGTGCAGATGTTTGATCTCAAACTTTTTTTTTTTTATTTACTTTATTGAAGGTTTATAAATGGATGACTTTTGTTATCCGGTTTTAAAAATGATTTTAACCTTAATTGACTGGCTCCTTATAATTTGGAATGTACTTATTGATGCAAGTAACCGGTTTGGCTGGTTTGCGCTCCATAGTGATATGTACACCAGTGCTCGGGCTGTTTCCGTTTTTTTGGAACACAGGCTTGTTTCTGGTCTTTTGGATTGTAGGCTCGTTTCTGGTTTCTTTAGCACTTAATATTGTGCTAACGTCCTACAGCCACACCTCTGATGTCAATTGTGATGAAACGCGTATATGGGGGACCTATGACGTATGAAATCAACACGCTGGATGCCACCGCCATCTGCTGTAGGTGTGAGGCCAGAAAATACCTTTTAGGGTGGGGGACTGCCAGTCCCCCCCTGTCTTTCCCATATTGTAATGTATTTAAGCTAATCCTAGCGACCTTCTTCTTCCAAATTAGGTCTCGCATTAGTGAATCAATCCTTTTAAACAACTTGTTCGTAATCCACATAGGTGAATTATGAAAAATGTACAGAAGCTGCGGGGCCCATACCATTTTTATTAAATTCACCCTTCCCACCACTGACAAAGGTAGTTTACACCAGCTGGAGCATTTAACCTTCTGCTTATCCAGTAGTGGACCCAGATTTAGCTGAACATATTCAGCCGGATCCGGGGACACCACCACCCCCAAGTATCTGAAACTAGACATGTGCAATTCGTTTAGTTTTTTTTCGTATTTTTTTCGTTATTTTCGTTCGTTCGTTTTCGTACGAATGAACGAACGATTCGCAAAAAATTTTAACGAATCGTTCAAATCGAACGAATCCGATTAACGAATCGTTCGTATCGAACGAATCCGAAAAAAAAAAATTAGAAACAACGAATGCACGAATGAAGAAAATCCGAAAAACGAAAAACAGGAACAACGAAAATGAAAATGAACGAAAAAATTCGTACATTCGTAACTTTTTCGATTCATAATTTTACGTGTCTCTTACAATGGCGTTGCTTAACGTGCTTCGAATGGATTGAACGAAAAAATTCGTACATTCGTAACTTTTTTTTTCGATTCGTAATTTTCCGTGTCTCTTAAAATGTAATGATAGCATACACATTACATAAAATTATGAATTATGCTCCGATTACGAATCTACGAATGTTACGAATGTTATGAATGTACGAATAAATACGAATGCGTCCAAATTTTGAATAAACGAAAAAACGAATCAACGAAAAAATAACTCTTACGAATGTGCGAATCGTTACGAATACGAACACCGACGACTTACGAATGTACGAATCGTTACGAATACGAACACCGACGACTTATGAATTTACGAATCCTTACGAATCAACGGAAACGAAAAAAACAAAACGAAAATAAACAAATTTTTTTGTTGTGCACATGTCTAGGCCATATATTTTCATTACGATGAGTAAACCCGACCACAAGTTGTATGGCTGAGATAGTTAGCCTGTATTTGTGGGAGGGGGCTATGTTTTTCTCCACCCTCTCCCCCTTCTTTCTCTTATTTTTCATTTTCCACTATCATATCTAGGATATGCCCTCTTTTAGGCATACCCTCTTGTCTACGGTCAGGGCACACCTAAGGCCATATTTTCCTTACGGTGAGTATACCTGACCACAACTATAAAAGTTCTCAGTACCCCAGTCCATATAAATGTCTTTCCAAAAGTTTTCAATGTTTCCAAGTCCAATATAGACCAAAGACTTCAACACTTTACTCTCTGGTTATGAATCCCTTGTAGTGCTTCACTCAAAAAGGTGAATAATCCTCCTATTTCTCAAACAAAGCCATCTGTAAAAAACTCCAATGCAGCTTCTCCTCTGTGTCTTTATCTCCCCTACGGGAGAATTATTCCTCCCCTTCCTCCAAATGGGTGTCAGAAGCTCCCAAAAAGGAAGTATAAGCACATAATACTGAAAATAACGTAATATCCACAATGTATAATCCATGCTACTCACAAAAGTGCCTTTACAGTAAGTCCAGTAAGTAATGTCTCCACTATGCAGGTATTGGTGCATCAATCACTCGATATACCTTACCAAATGTAAGATTATCATTGTGCCATCAATCAGTTCTCTCTGATGGGGATTCTTCCCTCCAGTATCCAGAATTACGCATGAAAGCCTCCAAAAAGTGAAAACGAAATATATAGTGTAATACTGCTTTAAATTGTAAACTGTGCAATAGTGTCATACATCTCACTTTAAAGCGCATTACCGAGTGCCATAACCATTGTGAAACCAGTGTCTCCAACCAACTTATCACCTTGTGGCCACACCATGCACCTACAAAAATGCTATTCAGTAAGCGCTCCTTTCATAAGTAAAGTTGTAACATCAGCACTTTCCCCAGTCCTTTATTCTTCAATACTAGAACTCTGTAAACCTCGGTTAACATGGCCACCACGACAATTGCAGTGAGTGATGACAGCACCACTGCCGCGTTTCACTTAATGGGCTTCTTCTCAGGATATTCTGGTGCGTTATGATGCCACTTATGATGCGTTTTGTCCAATGGACTTCTTCCTCGGAAGTGATGTCATCACACACCGTAAGTGCCATGATGGCCATCTTAACTGAGGTTTAAAGGCATTTTTTTTACCAAGCATTTGTTTGTAAGTGGATTTTGTACAATAAATATTGGACTCTAAAGGGTAGCTCCACTTTTGTGGGGAAAAAAATAGCAAATAAAGAAAAAATAATATAGCATATACAATTGCGACACAAGTCATATTGTAACTGAATGTTGTTGTTTTTTTTTTTATTTAACCAGCTTTATTGGTACATTCAATAAAATATACATTAAAACATTATCACTGTAAATGTCAGGAAGGGTGACAATAACTTAAGTATGAAGCAAGAAAAAGGTATCCCATATGTATATGAGGTTGCAATTAGAAACAACAAGGGGTTTGCATTGTAGGGTAGTACAGCAAGTAGTAATGGAACATATCATGCACCAAATAGCAAATATTCGTCATCCTCATCATTCCCACTCCATTAGGAGTTTTGTTAGGGATTCTGCTACTTCTTTACATAAACAAGTGTAAAGGTGAGGCCTTATCAGAGAGTCTCTGGGGCTTGCAACCACCTATCCCAAATTTTGCCATATTTTGAAGGACAGCCATTATGCAAATAAATTAGTTTTTTGTATTTAAACTGTTATTTACCAAAAAGAGTGAGGCTGGGAATCAGTGTGGGGATGACACTGACCAAGGCAGACGTGTGGTGAGCTCCGCTCTCCTCCCCTCCCCAGTCAACCAGCTGCAAACCCTGATGAGCTGATGAGAGCGACCAAGTAAGACTGGCAGTCTCCAGATGAAGCCCTAACAGTTACTGGGAAGCTGCAAAGTCAGATAGCCTCTGAGACAGACGGACACTGCAGTATCTGATAGTGGCTTATAGCCGAGCATATTACTTGTTCCTGCCGTACCTTAGAGGGAGTACCTGATCGGGATTACGGACTCCTCCACGCCGCCCCCATGCTGCGAGGCTGACAGGATCCTTCGGACGGAGCCGATCGGGGCAGCGGCGAGAAGCGCCGCCTTGGGAAAACACTCGGAAGCACTCGAGTTTCGCCGGAGGATACCGAAGCCTCAACATCCATAGCCGAATGTGGCCGAAAATCATCACGGCTGAACGGAAATAGCCAAAGTAACCGAAGCAGCCGAAAAAGGAAGCACGAGAGAGGGGCTACACCGAAGGAGGTAAGCCCTGAATACAGTGCCTTAACGGCATACATATCCCGGGATTTCTTATGCAGAAAAAATAGGGGACTGTATTTGAGACACCCTAAAGTTAACCCACGCTTGGCAGGCCCTACCTGACGGACATCAAGTACAGGACAAACGGAAAAAATAGATCCAGGGGGTCGAGGGGGTCTACAAACAAGGTTTGAAATCCATTTTTTTATCTTTTTCTCCACTTCCTACTGGCCTCATATATTTTGTATCGCATTTGTACAGGAACATACTATATATCTCGTCATAAATCTCAATAAGAATACACTAAGGGACAGACTGTAATCCATATATCCAACAAACTCGCAAGTTCCCCTTAACTATCCCAGAGGGATTCACATGCGAGAGGAAAGAGAGAGGAAAGGGACAAGGGACAAGGGGGAGGAAAAGAAAGAAAAAAGGAAAATTCTTCAAACCCAGCAAAAAAAAAAAAAAAAAAACCTTACAACTTATTTAAATAATACATACATCCCCAGGAGTATCACTTAGGATACATCCCCTTTTCCTCTCTTTAATTGTATCCACTTTTTCTCTTTGGAAATGCCGCCTAAAGGTACGCATTCACAAAAGGCAAAAAGTGGGTCAGCAGGGGGAACGCTACAAAAACCCCCAACGGTAGCAAAACCAAGCCCGACTCCAAAAACTGACATAACAGGATTTTTTAAAAACCCAAACCCACAAACACAACTTGAAAACTCTATGATGTTTGAACAGGATCTTGGGACCCCCTGTAGATACTCAGACGTAGTAATCATTACTAGTCCGGAGAGCAGTGTACAACACAACATATTATATATGGAAGAAACTACAGGAGGACAAAATTGGGATATACAATCATATATAAAATCTATACCCACAAGAGAAGACATGGACAAATACGTATACAGATTAGAGACTTCCTATAAAACTGAGATACAAACAATAAAAGCATCCGTAATGGAGACACAAAACAGAGTGGAAAATATAAGTACGAAAATTGAAGATATAAATCAAAAAATCTTAGACCTAGAGGAAAGGAACCAAGAGTCCGACAGATTTCTAGTTCAATTATTTAATATAAATGATGAATTGGAAAATAGAACCAGACGCAACAACATCAGGGTCAGAGGACTGCCAGAAACAATAGCACCAGACAAACTGAAAAATACATTACAAGAAATTTTCAATACAATATTAAATCAACCGAATACAACCGCTATTGAAATAGATCGAGCACATAGAGCACAGGGCCCTAAAGATAAGGATCCAGCAAAACCTAGAGACGTAATCTCTAGGATACACTTTTTTTCAGGTTAAAGAGAACATTATGGCGGAGGCAAGGAAACAAAGGAATTTTGAATTTGAGGGTACCCCACTGATCCTTTTGCAGGATCTGTCCAAACACACCCTGATTAAGAGGAAAGCACTGAAACCATTATTGAACATATTAAAAGAGAAGAATATCTTATATAAATGGGGCACCCCATTCCAGATAATAGTTCATCAAAATGGTAAAAAAAATACACTCCGGGACTTAAAAGATCTCCCATACTTTTTGAAAAACCTTGATCTACCCCCAATTGACTTACCAGAGTGGCCACAATCATACTCGGACATCTCGAAGGGACTATATAGAAGAAGATAGACTGAATAAGGAGAAAAGAGGTAGGGGTAAATTTTCTCTTTATGCCAATGATTATAAGAATTTAATTTAATATACACTTAGTAGATATATATAAGATGAATGTATTTGCATATGTTAAAGTATATATATGGATATTACTTACTATCTAAGCACAGATACTATAAGTTTGAAATATGCAATATAACAGATGGTAGATAATTTCCTTATGGCTGGGCTAGTAATGGTTAATTTGATAGCCCACCCCCAAATTATTATTTATTTATTTTTTTCCTCACAGTCCAAATTGGACAATAAACAGGATACAAGATGCACGAGCACCATTTGACCTCACCCCCTCCCCCCCCCCCCCTTTTTTATTTTTTTTCTCCTGCTTTTTAGGCCAATGATTATAAGAATTTAATTTAATATATACTTAGTAGATATAAATAAGATGAATGTATTTGTATATGTTAGAGTATACTTATGGACATTATTTACTATCTAAACACGGATACGATAAGTCTGAAATATGATATATAAATAGATGGTAGATAATTTCCTTATGGCTGGGCTAATAATGGTCAATAAGATAGCCCCCCCCAAAAAAAACTATTTTGGTTTTTTTTCTGTGTGATATTTTTTCACAGTCCATATTGGACAATAAACAGGATACAAGATGCACGAGCACTAACTGGACCTCACCCCCCCCCCCAATTTTTTTTTCTTTCTCTCATATTTGTTTTACGACTATTGGAATTTAATATTATACACTTAGTAGACATATATAAGAGGAATGTACTTGCATACGTTTAAAGTTTATACACGGATATCACTTACTATTTAAGCACAGATACGATAAGTTTGAATTAGTTATATAATAGATGGTGGATAATCTCCTTATTCTGGGGTTAACAAAGGATAATATGATAGCAAGAAATATCAACACTGCCCCCCCCCCCCCCCTCTTTTTTTTTTTTTCCCCTCTCCCCTTAACCCCATAGAAGGACCCATAATATTTCCACACAATCTTCTTCTGCTTTTTTTCAAAAAACAAAATATATCAGGAAAGGAACTAAATATAAAATATATGTATGTAGCTAAAGGACTGGGGAGGGCACCGTCTTGCTGGGGGAAGTTTTCATGTACCCCAATTAGGGACCTTATACGTAAGGGTAGACTTAATTTAGTCATAGATAAAGAATACAAATGTATGTTGTAAGAATGGTATGAATGTGAATGTCGGAAGGAGGAACAACCTTCAAACATAGCCTTGATTTTTTCTTGAGCCTTTTTTTAGGACCCGTGAGTTTGAATATTCCCTCCCCCCTTTTTTTTTTTTTTTCTATTTTCTTGCCCCTCTTTCTTTCCTTGTTCCCTCTTTCTCGCTCTCTCTCTCTCTTTTGAACTCTTATTATGATAAAAATATGCTCATATAATGTCAGAGGATTAAACGTACCCTCTAAAAGGTCTCAGATCTTATACTCTTTTCACAAACAAAATGTGTGTATTATTATGCTTCAAGAAACACACTTTCGTTCAGACCACATCCCCAATACACAATCGGGATACTATCCAACATGGTATCATGACTCTTTTTCATACTCAAAATCAAGGGGAGTCTCCATTGCAATACACAAATCAATACCACATCAAGTCCTAGAACTATATAAAAACAAAGATAGAAGAGGACTTCTATTGAAGGTCTCTATTTATGGTAAGAAATATACTTTTATAAATATATATCTGCCTAATCAGGATCAGATTGAATTTGGGACACAACTCATATCAGAGCTAATGGAAAGGGCAGAAGGAGCTTCGGTAATTGGTGGTGATTTCAATTTTGTTTTTGATCGTGATATAGACACAACAGCCCCTCCAATTAAAGAAAAGAAAAATATAAGGAAAAAATGTAAAGAAATGATCAATAGATATCAATTAATGGATATATGGAGAATTGATCACCCCCTTGAAAGGGACTACACCTTTCTCTCAAAAGTTCATGGAACCTACCATCGACTTGATTATTTCCTGATAAACCAACTAGGAATGGCCGAGATCTCTTCCCCCGAAATAGGAAGTGCAATATGGTCAGACCACGCACCCATTTATATAAAATTAACGATAGATAAAGCAAGGAAAGCTAGAGGGTCTTGGAGACTTAATGATAACTTACTATTTGATGAAATATGCGCAACAGAAATTAGGTTAGCAATAACCAATTTTATGGCGGATCACATAGAGGATACTACGTCTCTCCCTAATCAATAGGAAACTTTAAAATGCATTATACGCGGCCTGTTTATAAAACACGGGGCGAGACTAAAAAAGACAAAGGGAAACCGAAGAACACAACTATTAAAGGATATAAAAAAATTAGAAAAGCAACATAAACTAAACCCCATACAGGAAATACTAAGGGAATTAAACATAAAAAAAACGGAACTTAGAATACTACTAGATGAACAAACCCTACAAATTTGAGATAAAATACGATCTCTGCATTATCATCAAGGTAATAAACCTGGTAAACTACTGGCAAATACACTACGCCAACGTACAAATCCCATACTTATTATTAAAATAAAAACTGAATCAGACACTTATGCCTATGATCCAAAAGGTATTGTAGAAACTTTTCGAAGTTTCTATTCCAGGTTATATAATATTCCTAACCAACTGGCGGAAAGGAGTCCCGGAACTTTTCGACAGAAAGTACAGGAGTATATAAAGGAAACGCTGATACAGACCATAACAGATATAGACAAAGAACAACTAGAAGAGGAATTTTCAGAACAGGAAATTAAAGGAGTTATAAACTCACTGGTAGCGGGGAAAAGTCCAGGGCCGGACGGTTTTACCCCCCCCCCCGATTCTATAAACAGTTTAAAGAACTATCAATCCCAATTATGAAACGTTTGTTTAATGGAGTATCAATTGGTCAACCCTTTGTCCCGCAAGGAATGCAAGCATTCATCTCCCTTATACCCAAACCTGAAAAGGACCATACTATCTGCGGAAATTATCGTCCTATCTCTTTAACAAACGTGGACCTTAGAATATATTCGAAGGTCATAGCATATAGACTTACCCCTATACCTCTAAATGATATCCACATAGATCAAACAGGATTCGTAAAAGGTAGGGAGGCTAGAGATAATACTCTAAAGACAGTAACACTCATAGAATATGCTCAGAGACACACCATCCCATCCTGTCTTTTGGCCGTGGATGCTGAAAAAGCGTTTGATAGGGTGGGATGGTGTTTTCTCGAAGAGACACTAAAACATTGGGGTGTAGGCCCAGTTTTATTGGAAAAAATCATGGTGCTATATCGAAAACCTATCGCCAGAATAAGAACGGCTGCAGAAATATCTGACCCTATAAGTATAACCAATGGAACCAGACAAGGATGTACCCTGTCTCCCTTATTGTACGTATTGGTCATGGAACACCTGGCGATAGCTATTCAAAATAATCGAAACATGCAAGGATTGAAAATACAACAGCTAGAATATAAGATATCCATTTATGCGGACGACCTATTAAGCCCCATACACACGGTCGGATTTTCCGATGGATTCTGTCCTATCAGACAATGTTGTCGGAAATTCCGACCGTGTGTAGGCACCATCGGACAGTTTCCATCGGATTGTCTGACGGACAAAGTCCTATCTCCTGCTGGATAGATTTTTTGACAACAAAGTCCGATCACACCAAATCCGATCGTGTGTAGCGAATTCCGACGGACAAAGTGCTACGCATGCTCAGATCACATTACAAGACCAAAGCTATTGGCTACTAGCCTCTACGTAGTCCCGTCGTAGGCAACAAACGTCACCATGTTCAGAATGATCGGATTTTCCGACAACTTTGTCCGACCGTGTGTACGCAAAACCAACATCGGACAAAGTACGACGGACAGGATCCGACGGACCTGGTCCTCGGATAATCCGCGCGTGTGTATGGGGCTTTAGTATATATAACCAATCCTATAACAACACTCCCTAATCTGATACAAGAGTTTGAGAGGTTTGCAGGGGTAAGCTATTTTAAGGTAAACTACAATAAATCTGAGACGATGGACATCTCACTTCCTTCAGAAAAAGTGGAGCTTATTAAAACGAATTTCCCCTTCAAATGGCAATCAATAGCAATCAAGTACCTTGGAATTCATATTCCTAAGGAATTGGATAAACTATACGAACTCAACTATCTCCCAATTACAGCTAAGATAATAAAAACATTACAACAATACACAAAAGGGATGTACTCATGGACAGGAAGAATAAACATAATAAAAATGGACATATTACCTAAAATATTATATATATTCCAGGCCATTCCTCTTTTCCCTGTAAAGAACATCTTAAATCAATTACGGAAGGCGATTAGTAGCTTTATTTGTGCAGGAAAACCCGCTAAATAGGTCAATATTAACTAGTACAAAAGAAAAAGGAGGCTTGGCACTTCCAGATATCATGATATATTTAAAAGCGGCCCTAATAACAAGAATAGTAGACTGGTTTCAAAACGAGGATTCTAAACAATGGGTTAGATTGGAGGAAGAGATCACGGCCATTAGATTGAAATCATTACCATGGATCAAAAAAGAAGAACGTCCGTTGGATAGCGAAATGCCGTTTTTTGTGGTCCTGACAATGAAGGTGTGGGATGGGCTGGTAAGACAGGGTCAGGGATCTTCATATATAGGCCCAATGACCCCTATATTCGATAACCCGGGATTTCCACCAGCAATGAAATCAGGAACTTTTTTGAAATGGAATAAAAAACAAGATACTAGAATATGGGAGATAACTGAGCACAATAGGTTAATACCTCTAGAAACTATAGGTATAGAATATAAAAATAATTTGATACAATATTGGCAATTATACAAATATATTTCCTGCATAGCGAAAGAAGAGGTACTAAATAGACCCCTGACAGACTTTGAGAAGGTTCTGATAGAGAAACAAAAACCAACCCATAATCTTTCCAATATATATAAATATTTAATGAAAAATAATAATAGGCAAGAGATAATACACATAAAAAAATGGGAAGAAGAACTAGGATTAAACATACCCAAAGAAAAATGGAGTGAAGCATTTAAAATAATACACAAATTATCCAAATCTAGTAAACATCAGGAAAGGAATTATAAACTCTTATGCCGCGTACACACGAAGGGACTATCCCGCGGGATTATCCGCTGGACTCAAGTCCACCGGACAATCCCCTTGTGTGTGGGCATCAGCTGACTTTTTGGCGCCAAAAGTCCGGCGGACTAGGTTTTAAGTTTTGTTTTAAAATTGTCCGCTGGACTTGGCAGTCCGGCGGACAATCTGGCAGTCCGGCGGACAATCCCGCCGTTAGTAGGCTAGTCCGCCGGACTTTTGAAATGAACGGACTTGCCGCTCATCGGAAAGTCCGTTCATTTAGCACGTGACTTCAGGTATACGTAGCTAGCGTAGGCAGTGAATGCCGCCGCGCTAGCTCAGTCACCTGGCATGGATTTAAAGGGACTCCCCACGCCCAAAAACGGCGTGGGGGTCCCCCCCAAATCCATCTCAGACCCTTATCCGAGCACGCAGCCCGGCAGGCCAGGAAAGGGGGGGGACGAGCGAGCGCCCCCCCCTCCTGAGCCATACCAGGCCGCGTGCCCTCAACATGGGGGGTGCCCTGGGGAAAGGGGGGCCGTGCGGCCCCCCCACCCCAAAGCACCTTGTCCCCATGTTGATGAGGACAGGGGCCTCTTCCCGACAACCCTGGCCATTGGTTGTCGGGGTCTGCGGGCGGGGGGCTTATCGGAATCTGGGAGCCCCCTTTTATAAGGGGGCCCCCAGATCCCGGCCCCCCACCCTATGTGAATGAGTATGGGGTACGATGTACCCCTACCCATTCACCTAAGGTGTAAAATGTAAAGTAAAAAAAAACACACAATTTTGAAAAAATATTTTATTGCACTGCCCGGGGGGGTCTTCTTCCGTCTTGGGGGTCTTCTCGCCGGACTCCTCCGCCATTTACCTAGCTCTTTTACTGAGCGGAGAAGTCCGGCTACCTTCTTCTTCTTCTTCTTCTTCTTCTTCTTCTTCTTCTTCTTCTTCTTCCGATGTTGACTCGTCGCTCTCTCTGGCCGGAATGCCAGAGCCGTGCTGGGACTTATATAGGGACAAGGGGACAGGGTCACATGCTCATGTCACATGGTGACCCTGCCCCCTTGTGATGTCACAGTCCCAGCATCCTCAGGATGATGAGCATTTTAAAGTCTGTAAGTATTTAGTCTGATATAATCCAAAGGTGTTCTGGTGACATGTATACCTAGATATTTAATACAATCGACTCTTTGTAGAGGGAGTTGAGCCTGCACTTGGGTCTCTGGGAAACTATCTAGCGGAAGTATTTGTCATGTTGTGTCTTCAGATTAATGAATAGTCTCCTCAAATTAAAGGTGGTATTCCTTCCCGGCATGAAACCCGCTTGATCCTCATGAATAAGGGAAAGAATAACAGTATTGAGGCGGGTAGCCAGGATCTTAGCAAGGATCTTGACATCAACTTGCAATAGGGATATTGGGCGATATGATTCTGGACGGTGTGGGTTCTTACTAGGTTTAGGAATTAATACTATTGTGGCTTCGTGCATTGAAGAGGGTAGAGTGGAGGCCTCAAATATGTGGTTATATAGTTTGTGGAGTCTAGGAACTAGAAACTCGGAGTATGTTGAGTAAAGTTCTACTGGGAGTCCATCGGAAAACAGTGATCTAGAACGGGGGAAGGCTGCTATGGCTTCCGCTATTTCCTCCGTGGAAAGGGGTCTATCAAGTTCCGTCGCCTGTTGCTCCGTGAAGTGTGGTAGTTGTATCTCGCCAAAAAAAGATTCAATGGCTGGATAAGCATCCACTACTGTTGAGGTGTATAGGTTGGTGTAAAAGTCCCTAAATATCTCAGTGACCCTCCTGGGTTCTAATATCATTGTGCCATCCCCCGATCTAAGTGAAATAACCACAGCATGGTGTAGTGATCTAATCTTATAGTTCCTAGATGGTTTGTAGTTATTAAAAAGTACTTCTCCGCAACAAACCCAATTCTCCAGAGAGAAGCAATTTATTGACTTCTAAAACAGAACATTCTTACAGATGATAAAAATCCAACGGAGTACATGACAACGAATATTTCTCCTAGACTTGTGCCTCCAGACCCTTCTCTCAGACCATCTTTCTAGACTGCCTGACAGCCTGCCTGTCTTCTCAAATAATCTGCCCCGGTCTTTCAGAGTGACAGCAGATAACCCCAAGCTGTGAACAGCTGTATTCATACAAACTGACCTAATCTACATTCTTGCATATTTCCATTCATTCATTATCTGTTCCCCCCTTTGATATCTGCGACTACTGATTAGATTAAGAGATGACACCTAAATACTCTTTTGAGGTGTAGAATGGACTTGAATTCCCAATCTAAATTCTTGCATAATGAATTTGTCTTAGAATGCCTAAATAAAATGCCTAAAGGAAATACATAAAAAACACTATATATATATATAATATATATATATATATATATATATATATATATATATATATATATATATATATATATATATATATATATATATATATATATATATATTAGATATAATATACTACACATGGCGGTCCTCGCAATGCACCAGATAGGCCAGTAATTTGCCGGCCTTTTTGCCGTGCTCAAAAAGGTTTTGTTTACAGAAGAAAAGTTAGCGTTTTGATTTCTCGTATTGCATCTGCGTGACCGCCCTTGACTATTGTATAACAGAGGTATCATGTTAACCCTGTAACCATACCCATACTTAAAACTGCTACGTAGCCCATCCCCTCAAACCCCAGAAATTGAGATCACACCAATCTGGGAGAAAAACTTGGCCGTAGCAGCCAATTAACTTTATTATAAAATATTCAAATAAACATAAATTAGCATAACCGTGTACACCTGAATTAAACCACCTTCTCCATTAACTTCCACCCGTTTGGTCTTTGCAGGAAACCCCATCAATCTTACCACCATATCCACTCCGGCACTGCGGTCAAAACTAAAATAGGCCTCAAGCTGACACTCTAGCTCAGACAACAAAATACTGTCCGCAGTGCACCCGATCACCAACTTCCAGCTAAACCCCTTTAGCTGACATACAACCCTCGGGTACCATATCACCAATGGGTCCCGAACTGTTCCAAACCTGGGGTTAATCCTTCACCAGCAAAGACCAAACATCATGCCACCAGCACACAAGGGGAAAACCTTGCCCTTGTGCGCCCTGCCACACCCTCAAAGCTTGCTGGATCCCATCTTGTAAACCCAGGGCCCACAAGTCCGTCCCCACATCATTCAGGTGAACACCATCCCTCTTCAGATACCGCCACGTCTCCACCTCCAACTTCCGGTGCCGGATAGCCAACCCACCGTTCCTGACCACAAAGTTGCTAATCTCCTTGTTAACCTTCCTCCTGGCCTGATTGATTTTGTCCACTAACCGGGCAAAACGCCAGTTGGTACGTGCCACCATGTCCGACCACACAATGATCATGTGTGGGAAGGCAAAGCGGAGCTGCCAAAAATCAAACTTAATGTCTTTTACCAAGTCCAACATGGTCCTAGTGCCCAAATCGTTGCCCCCCCCCCCCCCCACATTCAGCACTAACACATGAGGAGGCCGGTCCAAACGTGCAAATTTATGCACCTGTGAAACTGTCCTGCCCCAGACCACTTTAAATAAGCCTCCTGCCTAGAAAACCCCTCCTAGCCTCCCAACACAAGTAGGAGTGGCCCAAAATCCAGACCATTCCGCATGTTCTTCCTAAAAGAAAAGAAAAGAAGACAACCCCTAACAACATCAGTATCAACTGTAAATCATACATAGCAGAAAACACTTAACCTTTACCCGTGTTACCTTATCACATCAGCAGATGGGGGCGAACATATGATTTAAACCTCCTAGACTCCCATCTCCCAATCCTCTTTACCGCCGCCTCATCCATTCCCCATCTGACCGCTTCTGTAGCCGCCCCTATGCGGAATGAATGGGACGAAAACTTCTGCTCCCCCAAACCCAAAGCCTCCAAACATTTCTTAAAAACTGCAATGAATTGATATCTCGATAAGTACCGCCCATCCCATGCACTAAAAGGGGCCCTCCTACCTCCGGTAGCCAAAGCAGGAAACACCCCACCAAAGCTATTGGGCACAAGGGAGAACCAGGCAGCGCATACACTAGCACCTCCCAACCCTTGCCCCGCTGTTCAGTTTTAGACCTGCGCACCAGTATGGACAGCCTATCTTCTTCACACATTAGGTCCGAAACCCCTAACCCCCCTTTTCCTTTCGTGGACGAACTCACCAGTTCACTGATCCGAAAGGCCCCGAAGAAAGCCAGCGCGAATGCCGCTCTGAACAGCGTTACCTCATACTCTGATAAGCATGTAACTTCTAATTGTGCCAACAACCTGCCCAACAATTCAAATGAAATCAGGCGCCACGTATCCTGGCCCGGCTTCGAACGCCTATAGCCCTTTACCACCTGCCTCACCCAAAAGTCCTTGGTCAGGTCCTGAAAACCATTCAACTTAAACCAGAATGCTAACCCTGCCAACTTCTTGTCCAGACCGGACACCGACACCCCTGCCTCCAGATTCCTAGAAACAAAACACAACACTAACAAACAGAGCTCCCATTCCTCCTGCCCCCCTTCTACCTGCTGTACCAAAGGCCAGCCATTCCCCCCAAACCCTGCTGTACGCTGACCATGTAGCATCGCTCACCGACCGTCTGATCCAGCCGGCTACTCTTCCAAGGCTATCTTCCTTAGCCACTCGGGACAAGGGGCCCCGCATTGCTCCGCCCCCGGTGCCAATTCCCAGAACTTGTCCCACTGAAAGCGAGACGACGCATCAGCGATGACATTCTCTACCCCCGGTAAGTGAACAGCATATATAAACATGTTCAACTGTAAACTGCATAGAACCAGGTGTCTGAGCAACCGGATAACTGGCGGGGATGCCGCCGATACTTTGTTTATCACCTGCACCACCCCCAAGTTGTCCCCATGAAACCGAACCTTCAGGTTTCTAAAGGATTCACCCCACAATTCCACTGCCAACACGACGGGAAATAATTCCAACAGCAACATGTTCTTCACGAGCCCAGCTGCCTTCCACTTACTCTGGAAAAAGGCCCCGACGCCAGCTGCTCCCGCCGCATCCGTGTACAGCTCCAGGTCGAAGTTGCTAACAGGCCCGACATCCCCAACGCCTTGCCGTTAAACTGAGCCAGGAACGTGTGCCATATCGCCTGGTCATCTCTATGTGCCCTCATTTAGCGCACATAGTGCTTGGGGGATGTAATCCCCGCCGTACTTGCCGACAGCCGTCGACAAAATACCCTTCCCATCGGCAAGATGCGACATGCAAAGTTCAACTTACCCAACAACGATTGTAATGGTCTCAGTTGCACCTTCCGTAACCCCATAATCCCACGGATTTCCTCCTTCAATGCCGCTAATTTGTCTTCCAGTAACCTACATTTCATTCTTTCTGAATCCAATACTATGCCCAGGAAACTCAACACCGTTGTCGGGCCCTCCGTCTTCTCCGGGGCCAACCGAACTCTGAACATCTCAGTGACGTGCTCCAACGTAGCCAATAAGATCACGCAAACCTCTGAAGACGGCGGGCCCACGCAGAGGTAGTCGTCCAGGTAATGAATGACCAAGTTAAATCCTGCGACTTCTCGCACCACCCACTCAATGAATGAACTGAACTTCTCAAACAATGCACACGAGATCAAACACCCCATGGGCAAACACCGATCCACATAGAACTCCTCTTGCCAGTGACAGCCCAATAACCTAAAGCTATCTGGGTGAACCGGCAGCAAACGGAAAGCTGATTCAATATCAGTTTTTGCCATCAACGCCCCCTTGTCATATTTCCTTACCCAACATACCGCGGCATTGAATGATGTATACAATACTGCGCATATCTCCGGGTCAATGGCATCATTCACTGACCCCCCTTTCGGATACGACAAGTGATGTATGAGCCTAAATTTATTAGGCTCCTTCTTGGGCACTACCCCAGAGGTGAAACCACCAAATCTGGTATGGGCATTGCCGAGAAGGGGCCCCCCATGCGGCCCAACGCCACCTCTTTTTTCAATTTCTCCGCCACCACCCCGGCGTGCTGTAAAGCAGACCTCAAATTGCGTGTCAACGGCGGAGTGTTCACCAACCGCAACGGAATCCGAAACCCCTCAAAAAACTCCTGAGCCAGCAATTGCGCTGACTCCCTATCCGGGTACCTATCTAGAAAAGGCCGCATCTTTTTCACCCTCACCGGTGTTGTACCCTTTTCCCACAGCGTCTCTTGCCCTACCTTTTCCCCGCTTAAAGCAATGGGACAAGGGGTGACCACCCCCACATCCAGAGCATTCGTGCTTGTACTTGCACGTCCCCCCGAACTTGCATGACCCTTCATTATACTGCCAGCACACCCCTTTCTTTCTTGTGGCCGGTTGTCCGTGGTTGCTTGATCCACCCCCCCCTTGAAAAAACTGCCCCGTCGACCTAGAAGAAGTCATCAGCCGCATGCATAAGCTGATGTCTTTATGATCCCACCGCAACAATGGGCGAATCACCCTCCTCTGCCGGAACTGCTCGTCCTACCGAAGCCATGCTGTGCCCCCGTAGTCCCTGTATGCTTCTCCCACGGCGTCCAAATAGCAGAAAAGAGCCGAGCAGTGCTCAGGATTCTTTCCCGCTATCCCGCTTGCCATTATAGCAAACGCCTGTAACCAATTCGTGAATGTCCTGGGAATGAGCCTGTATCTCCTCTTCGCCTCATCTTCCTTCTTGCGCCCCTCCGGCTTCACCCTGTCCAAGTTAAACTTCTCGAGGTAATAACCCAAAAATGTCAACGTATTCCCCCTTCCATATCTGTTCCCTCACCTCCGGTTTCAGATGCCCCCCGAGGGCCCCCTTGAAACACACATAAACCTCGCACTTGGCCGCGTCCGCCAACCTCACCAGACCTTGTTTCTTATTTGTGTCAGTAACTGCCTCCCCGTAGTCTTGGGCACCGCCTCCTTGTCAGCCACCCCAGCGACCTCCGTCGCGGGCGCCGCCCGCACCCCAAGTCCTGCCGAAGGAACCCCTACCACCGTCGTCCCAGCACTTGGCCCCCCACCCTCCGCCCCAGGGGCCACCCACGCTGCCACTGGCGCCTGCACCCCCCTTTCCCCGGCTCAAACTTCTGGACCAATTCTTTTAAGCTGGCTAAGAACCCCTGGAAACCTGCATCCACCGTTGCGCTGACCGAAGTCACAGCGGCCGGAACAGCGGGCACAGTCGAGACCGACTGCCCCGCTGGGGCCCTGACTACCCCCGTACCCACCCCCTTTTACCCCACCACCCCAACATCCCACATTCCGACATTGCAACCTTACCGTGATGCCTGGAAGTGGGTCCTCCAGCCGATGGGCCACTCTCCACTGATTCCTGCCGTACTTGCTGCCCATCATCGTCCGACTGCGACAGCTCTCCCTCAGAATGACCTTCCTCCCTCCAGCCACTGCAGCACTGGGTGCCGGGGATCCGCAGTGCTCCGCATCACGAAACTGTACGCCAGATCCTCCCACAGACTTGCTCTTCGCCTTTCCGGGTCCCGTACGGGTGTCCCCACAGTGCCGCCCCAGGCCACTGCCGACCACCTCCTGCATCCTCCCATCTAGTTCCGCATGGCCTCCTGATCGCATGTGGTGCCCGGCGGCCATATTTCTGCTCCTCTCCCGACTAGGCCCCGCCCCTGCCACCCCTAGGCCCGAAGCCTGGGCCTCTCCTGCTTGCCTGGTGATCCTGCTAGGCCCTGCATCCGCTCTGGAGCTGCTGGCGCTGTCCCCCACCGATCGCCGTGATGGCTGCTGTCTACTGCATAGGATAGTATCTGGAGAAGTAGGCACTTTGGGATCATTAAACATTCGGGACAAGGCGTCCGGTTTGGTGTTTTTAGACCCTGGTCTGTAGGTGACATGGAAGGCAAACCTGGAAAAGAACATCGCCCACCTGGCCTGACGCGGTTTCAACCTTTTTGCAGATTTCAGGTATTCCAGGTTTTTACGGTCCATATATATCAAAATTGGGCGAGCTGCTCCCTCCATAAGGTACTGCCACTCCTCCAAAGCCACCTTTATTGCTAATAATTCTCGGTCCCCCACATCATAACTTCTTTCAGGAGCAGTTAGCTTGTGTGAGAAGAAGCCAACAGGAAACAGGAGGGCCTTGGGACCTTGTTGCTGTGAGAGTACTGCCCCGACAGCGACTTTGGATGCATCAACCTCCAAGACAAACGGGAGAGCCGTGTCAGGGTGTTTCAGCACAGAAGCGGAAGTAAAAAGTCTTTTGAGGGTGTCAAAAGCAGTTTGGGCTTCGGGAGTCCAATGGAAACAAAATCCCTGCTTGGTCAGCTGGGTAATAGGGGAAATGATGGCCTAAAATCCCTTAATGAATTTCCGATAAAAGTTCGAAAAGTCCACAAACCGATGAATCCCCTTTTTATCCACAGGAGCAGGCCACTCAAGGATAGCGTAAATTTTCTGGGGGTCCATTTTGATGCCTTCAACTGAAATAATTAGTCCCAAAAACTGTATGCTTTGTTGTTCAAATTCACATTTTTCAGGCTTTGCATATAGGCCATGTTGTCGGAACCGCTCCAACACACACTTGAGGTGTTGGCGATGGCTATCGATGGAAGCGGAAAAAATCATGATCTCATCTAGGTAGAGGATGACGAATAAGTCCAGATAGTCTCGGAAAATGTCATTTATTGGAAGGCCGGGTACCGGCCTGAAGTTATGGGAGGAGCCCGGAGGGTATTTAAGCAGCCCAAAGGCCGCCGGTCTTTGTCGGTTTCCTGTGCGTGATATCTGATATGTCAGACATCTAGGACCGACTCGTTCGAGACAAGCGCTGTTGGTGCCGGTTCGTGAGCTCCGTTTTCGTCTGTCCGTCTCCTCTTGTTGCAGTCCCGCGTTCCGTGTTCGTAAGTCGTGTTGTCCCTTCGTGTCGCACTCGTGTCGCCGAGTCGCAGTTCGTACAAAGAGTCTGGTTCGGCTGTCGCAGGTAGGGCTTCGGCTCCCATGTTTTACGTTCTCATGCACTGCTTATCATGTCACTAAACTGTGGTCTGCGTAGCTCACGAACCACGCGCTGCTTGTCTCGAAACCTAAACACTTACTTGCACGTTTTTGGTTGTACACGATCGGGAGCCATCTAGCGGCACGCACATTCAGGGCCGCCCGCCACAAAACACTCCGACCGATGCCGCATCCGGCACTCAAGGGTTCCCTCACGCGGTCGGGCTACGCAGTCTTCGAATCGTTCAAACACGACTCACGCACGGGTGCCGTTCGCACTCACACGTATCGTTCATGTCCTGCCATTGTTCGGATCGGTGGCGCCAGCGAGCGTGCCGAATCGCTATTCACATTCCGAAGCACTGTTGGCATACTAATTGTACGAATCACTTTGACCGTGTCGAAACATTTCACGTGTTAGCATGACAATCATTTCATCATTTCAAACATGGCTAACGTATCAGGCCATTCGGTCATGCTAAATCATTTCGCATCAGTTAAACAGGGCGTTCATGCCATCGCTTCGATCCTGGTCCGGTTGCATCCATACATGCTCCGATCGGGGCGATCCAGATGCACGACTACCCGGCCTCATTTCGATACATGCGCCAAGGGCGGAATCACATCACTGGTTGCGTACATTCCTGATTCTTGCCCCTGTCATGGTATATTATTTCTGTCACCTTACCACGCCCGGCATGAATGCAGTCACATCCCCGCACTAATTCGTGTCGGCGTGCCCCAGTCCGGCCTCATTTCAATACATGCGCCAAGGGCGGAATCGCATCACTGGTTGCGTACATTCCTGATTCTTGCCCCTGTCATGGTATATCATTTCTGTCACCTTACCACGCCCGGCATGAATGCAGTCACATCCCCGCACTAATTCGTGTCGGCGTGCCCTAGGCCCGGCCTCATTTCAATACATGCGCCAAGGGCGGAATCGCATCACTGGTTTTGCGTACATTCCTGATTCTTGCCCCTGTCATGGTATCTCATTTCTGTCACCTTACCACGCCCGGCATGAATGCAGTCACTACCTCGCACTAATTCGTGTCGGCGTGCCCTAGGCCCGGCCTCATTTCAATACATGCGCCAAGGGCGGAATCGCATCACTGGTTTGCGTACATTCCTGGTTCTTGCCCCTGTCATGGTATCTCATTTCTGTCACCTTACCACGCCCGGCATGAATGCAGTCACTTCCCCGCACTAATTCGTGTCGGCGTGCCCTAGGCCCGGCCTCATTTCAATACATGCGCCAAGGGCGGAATCGCATCACTGGTTTTGCGTACATTCCTGATTCTTGCCCCTGTCATGGTATCTCATTTCTGTCACCTTACCACGCCCCGCATGAATGCAGTCACTTCCCCGCACTAATTCGTGTCGGCGTGCCCTAGGCCCGGCCTCATTTCAATACATGCGCCAGGGGCGGAGTCGCAAAAAAAAAAAAAAAAAAAAAGAGACTTTGATTCTTGTCCTTGTCATGTTATATCATTTCTGTGTCACCTTACCACGCCCCGGCGTTAATTGGTCACCTGCCTGTACGAATTCGCGCCGGCGTGCCCTAGGCCGGCCGCATTTCTACAAAAAAAAAAGGAAAAGGGAGCTGGGAGTCGGACCCGGTGGCAGCCGGATGTCACAGTTCGGCCTCAGCGTACCCAGGCAGTTAGCCTCGTTTCACGGTTGCCTCATTTCTGTACGTGCTCCAGAGTCCGGCTCACAGTCACCCCCATACGGTACGAACGGGCCGGGCCCTGTCACGGGAAGTTCATTCAGTTAAGGCAACATGTCAAGTCAGTCATTCATGTTGTCATCTGTCATTTGATCCCACAGCGGTCTCGGCAGTCGACTTAAGTCACTATCGCCTGTTGTTATCATCTACGTTGGGTTCCGTCGCTCTGGACGGCAGCAGTTTTAGGCTCTTAAATAGGTACTTTCTCTCACACTCTCTCAGGTCAGTCGGATTCAGTAGGTCCACCTGCACCAGCTTGATCAGGGTTCCAGCAGGCCCAGCCTGCAGACACGTGACCAGTCTACTAAGTAACGGGTCTTGGCAGCCGCCATGTCATCAGTCGGCAGCGATGACCTCACCACCCCGCTATCTCCGGCGTCAGCCTCCGAGGCTGGCAGTGTCCAGTCTCTTAGGGCATGGACAATTCCCAGGCTGTCCGCCGAGCTGAGACGCAGAGGGATACCCTTCTCGTCCGCGGCCAGGAAGGCAGAGCTATTCAGGCTCCTCTTCCCACCACCGGCCGCAGCAAGCCCCAGCAGCCAGCAGGCGTCTCTGGAATCGATTTCAGCCGCCGTCGCTCAGCTACACACCCTCGTGTCTTCCCTGTCTTCCTCAATCGTTGAGGTCTAGGACAGGGTGTCTAGAGACCAGCCCGGCTGCCACGGTTCCGGACACTGCGGTGGTCCCAGCCATCAGTGCACCGGCCGCAGGTAGTGAGCTTGCCACAACTACCGTTCACCCTTCCCACCTGGTGCCACCCAGCGTAAGGAAGGACATTCTAGAGGGCAGAGACGTTAACCTGGCCTCACTCTTGATCTCGGTCCATGACTTGGCCGAGAACAAGGCCTACACCTGGGGGGACGTCTCGGTAGTTTTGAAAGCGAAGGATCCGAGGCTCAACAGAAAGCTCACGGTGCCCGAGTTCACGCTCGCTTTCGGCATGTTTAGGGACGTGCTGTGCTCAGCCTCCCCCGGCAGACGGGAGGAACTGGACCTCTACCTCCATTTGATCGTAGACCTGGGCCACAAATACGGTGGCTCAGCGTTCTACGACTATCATCGGTCCTTCTCGGCCAAAGCCGCAGCCAGATTCTCACAGTTTCATTTGACAACGGACTGGAGCGTAGTGGACACGGAGTTGTTCTGCCGCCACTTCGCGGGTCTTCGCTCCCCGCTATGTGCTGTCTGTCAGTCAGCGTCCCACACCACGGTCTGGTGTGCCAACATAGCCTCTGTCCATCCGATAGCTAGCACGGCCTCTACCAGCACGAGCCAGGCTCAGCAGGCTCCGGCGCAAGGGCAAAAGGTGGACAAGTTGGGACGTCCTGTGCGGATGGTTGGGGGAGCCGCCATTTGCAACAATTTCAATTACGGCTCCTGCAATTTCAGCCAGTGCCGGCTCTTGCACGTTTGCACCCTATGCCAGAGGGCGCACCCCAGGATCCTATGTGAGGTCAAACAGAAGAACCATGACTAAGCCGGGTCAATGCCCTTTGGCTCGGTGTTTACTTGACCTCACACCCCACTCCGTCACTCGCCAGCTACCTCATCCGGGGTTTCACCGATGGGTTTCATACCGGGCTCATCACCCTGCCCCACTCCACCCACGAATGTCCGAACCTACGCTCAGCAGCAACAGATGAGCCAGCGATTGACGTCCTTCTGCAGACGGAGTTGGATCGGGACTTCATGATAGGCCCGTTCAGTCAGTCTCCCTTTAACATCTTGAGGGTTAGCCCTATCGGGCCTGTACAGGGAATATTTTCAAATAAAAACGTCTGGTGTATGATCTGTCAGCGCCTCATTCTTCCGTCGCTCCCAGTCTCAACTCGCTCGTCCCCTCATCAAGTGGAGGGAGCGATATTATTTCGCAACCAAATTGACCTTCGGGTCTAAGAGTAGCCCTTGGGCAGCCAGGGCAGATCTGGCCATGTGGGAACACTTTCTTAGTAATTGGAACGGTGTGTCCCTGTTCATCCCAGTCGTGTCCACGCAGTCACCTCAGGTGGTGACCGATGCGGCGACATCCACAGGATGCGCCGCCATTTTTGGCCATTTGTGGTTCGCCGCCCCTTGGCCTCCTCAAGCACTAGCCACACCAGGCTTCACTACCACGTCAGCCCTCTTTGAGCTCTTCCCCATCGTAGCAGCCGCTCACCTATGGGGTCACCATTGGTCTGGACAGACTGTGGCTTTCACGACAGACAATCAAGCCACAGCCAAGATCTTCAGCAAGGGCAGGCCTAAATCCAGGCCCGTCATGTCCTTCCTCCGCAGACTGGTCCAGCTATCCCTACAGCATCAGTTCAATGTTTACTGCTCATTCATTCCAGGGAAGTTTAACTCAGCGCTTATTGTCATTCTCACCTAGCACTGTCACACAGCACGATACGCCAGTACGTGGCCGGGGTGCCGCACTACTTGTCACTTCAAGACCCCGCGAGGCCTTCGGTGTTCTCCTGCCACGCAGTGAGGGCTCTACTACGTGGAGTGGAGAAACACCAGCCGCCAGTCAGCCCGAAGCGGCTGCCTATCACGGGGGAGATCTTCAAGGGAATGTCTGACATCCTGGATAGGTCCCCTTTCGGTCTCCTCCTCAGCACCGTCCTGCAGGCTGCGATACACATGGCGTTTTATGGGTTTCTACGGCCCAGCGAGTTCACTCGCAGCCACCCAGCCGGTCCAGTCCTGCATAGAAGTATTCTCTGCCGCCACCAGGATCACTACGTCCTTCACTTGGCGACATCCAAAACTCAGCAGCGAGGTTCCGGAGTAGATGTTCACCTGTACAGGACTCACAACAACTGGTGCCCAGTTGCCGTGTTAAACCGCTTGACGGCACTGCTATCCGACCGCCCAGGGTCCAGTCCGCTTCTACCCTTTTCCGGTATAACCCCTCAACTCGTCGCAGTTCGTGGAACATGTCCGGGTCCTTCTCGGCAATCTTCAGTTGGACCCCAGCCAGTACTCCGGGCATTCATTCCGGATTGGGGCGGCCACGACGGCCTCAAGACAGGGGGTTCCGGACCATGTGATCAAGGAACTGGGTCGGTGGAAATCGGCCTGCTTCTCTCGCTACATTCCTAAACCCACAGTTAGAGATGGCTCAGGCCTTTGCTCGTCTTACTCAGTGACGTTACCTTTAATAAATAATTATCCCCTACCTGAAGGTTTTTGCCCCCTTATTTTGGTGTACCATACGGTAGACCAAGGCACACTTTCAGGTCTATTTCATGTTGGTGAGTTTTGTGTTGTTCCTATATGTCATCTTTACTCATGTCGTCCGTAGGGCTCTAGACCATAAATTGGAAGGCCGGGTACCGGCCTGAAGTTATGGGAGGAGCCGGAGGGTATTTAAGCAGCCCAAAGGCCGCCGGTCTTTGTCGGTTTCCTGTGCGTGATACCCACCCACCCTCCCCTTTTAAAAGCCTCTTCCAAGTATTCTTACCCCAGACTGAATACTCATTCCACATTATTCCATAACTACTTCTTATCATTCTTTATCTAGGGTATGCCCCCTTATTTTGGTGTACCATACGGTAGACCAAGGCACACTTTCAGGTCTATTTCATGTTGGTGAGTTTTGTGTTGTTCCTATATGTCATCTTTACTCATGTCGTCCGTAGGGCTCTAGACCATAAATAAAATGTTGGAAGGTGGCAGGGGCATTGCAGAGCCCAAATGGCCTCACAAGATATTCAAAATGTCCGAATCGGGTGCAAAAGGCTGTCTTCCATTCATCACTCTTCCTAATGCGGACCAGGTTATAGGCCCCACGAAGGTCTAATTTAGTAAAGATGACTGCCACCCCCAATCTCTGGAAAAGTTCAGGTACCAAAGGGAGATGGTAACGGTTCCTTATGGTCACCTTGTTGAGCTACTGATAATTGACACATGGCCGAAGGGTATAGTCCTTCTTTTCCACAAAGAAAATGCCAGCTCCTTCTGGGGATGTAGATGAGTGGATAAATCCTTTTCTGAGGTTATCATCAATATATTCTTTGAGTGCTGCTAGCTCCTGTTCAGTTAGGGGAAAAATCCTTCCACTTTGGCCCCAGGAAGGAGCTTGATAGGGCAGTCATAGACGCGATGAGGGGGAAGAGTCTCTGCACCTTTCTTACTGAAGACATCCATGAAGTGGTGGTATGCCTCTGGGACTATGTGGCAAGCTTCGGTATCCAGGCACATCAAAGCTGCGAGCTGGGTGGAGGTCTTTGGAAGGCAATGTTAAAAACAGTATGGAGAAGGCAAGGTAACTTCTCTGGTAATCCAGTCAATGCAGGGATTGTGGGCTCGGAGCCAGGGCATGCCCAAATAACTGGGAACAAGGGCAAAGAAATGATAGAGACAAAATTTCCTGGTGAAGGTTGAATATGCTGGCAGAGATAGGGATGGTTCCTGGGTGACTGGACCGGACCGGATGGCAGATCCATCAGCAATATTTATAAGTATTCCTTGGGTCTTGGAATTTAAAGGAATGCGGTGTGTTGCTGCAAAAGTGGAGTCCATAAAGCAGCTGTATGCTGTTAAATCAATGATAGCGGGAACCTTGATGTTCTTTTTAGGGAGCTGCAACAAAATGGAAAGAGCAAGTAGAGAAGTGTTGGTGACGGCAAGGATTTGATCAACAGGAAGAGGATGCCACTTATGGATCTTGGCGGGGCAGGATCTCACGTAATGCCCAGGTTCCCCACAATACATGCATAGATCGTTCATGCATCGACATTGGCGTTCTTCAGATGTAAGTGTAGGGCGTAGCATGCCCAGCTGCATAGGTTCCGGCACATCTGAAGTGGAAGCAGGCTGAGCTGGTGGTGTAGTATTGGAGAAGCTGGGCACTCTTGGCAACATCCAGGTTGGACGTGTCTGACCTGTGGTTCTCTCAGACCTGCCTTCACGTAGGTGCCTATCTATCTGTATGGCTAGGTTAATAAGTCCATCCAAGGTCTGAGGAACCCCTACTCGGGCAAATTCATCTTTAAGAGGATCAGACAGACCCAACCGGAACTGGTAACGGAGGGCAGCATCGTTCCAGTTGGTATCTGCACTCCACCTCCTAAACTCTGCGACATAGTCCTCTGCGGCCCTGAGGCCTTGTTGTAATGCATGGAGAGCGGCTTCTGCTGTTTTACTGAGAGCTGAGGGTCCTCATAGATTCGGGCCATCGCGTCAAAGAAAGTGGTTAGGTTGGAAAGTTCATTAGCTTTTTGTTCCAGAAGGTGATGCGCCCAGAGCTGTGGCTCATTCTGAAGTAGGGAGATCACAAAGCCTACTTTGGTGACTTCCAAAGAAAATGTCCGTGGCTGAAAGGCAAAGTAGAGCTCACAGGAGTTACGAAAGGCCCTGAATTTGCTACGTTCACCAAAATATCTCTCAGGCGTAGGCACTCGAGGTTCGGGGGGTAGCATCACTACTGCTGGTGGAGCAGGCATTTTAGCAGAAGCAGGTGGAGATCCCTGGGCGGTAGCAGGCGGAGAGAGGGCTAGAACACATTCCTCCAGACGGGAGTAGCCTTTTTGGAGACTCCTAACAGCCTCGGTCAGGCCCGCCAAATGCAAGCATAGTTCATCCATTGGAGAGGCTCCCTGCCCGGGCTCAGACATGGCTGCTTGATACTGTCACATACCTAGTGAGGAGCCCGGAATGCAGGCACGGGAGTCTAAGGTAGCATGAGTGCCTGGCAGGATCAACAGCCGGAGGATAGATCAGGCAGCCTTCAGGAAGCTGTAACTGGATCAGCAGACCTTGGCAGCACGAGACAGGAACCAGCAGGCAGCAGGGCACACATGAAGTTGTAACTGGATCCGCAGTCCTTGGCAGCAGGAGACAGGAACCAGCAGGCAGCAGGGCACACAGGAAGCTGTAACTGGATCAGCAGTCCTTGGCAGCAGGAGACAGGAACCAGCAGGCAGCAGGGCACACAGAAACAGACAAGTCCCTCAGGAGCAGGCACACAGAGGAGTCAGGCAAGCCGGGTCAAACCAGATGGTCGTTACAGGAACAGATGCAGGAGACAGAGACGGGGTTGTGGAGCAAGCCGGGTCGGTAACAGATGAGCACGGATGGACCAGAGGATGAAGCAGTTGCAGAGTGGTAGACAAGCCGGAGGTCAGATGCAGGCAGAAGGCAGGGAAGGTCACAGGTCAGGCCGGGTCAATACAAGATCAGGTCAGAAGATAAACATAGGAACGCTGTAGATCAAGCAGCAAGAACTGAGGGGTGAACTAGGTTTAAACAGCACGCCTGGCGCCGCTAACCTTGCACGAGCATCCACGCGCAAACACGCCCGGGCGCCCGCAGCCACGCACAGACAGGCGAGGAGCCACTGTTCCCAGCCAGCCTTTCCTTGCAGCAGTACTGATCAAATCACCTGTGCAAAATAATGGAGAGCCTGAAAACATGACCTGTTGGGGCGCCTTGAGGACTGGAGTTGAGAAACACTAATCTAGGTATGGAGAAGATATCTTCACTGTCTGGAAACATAAAGCAACAGTGCCCTCCGGTGGTGAATAAATGTGTGTGGAAAGAAATACAGTTCCAGCATGTATTGATGCAGATGTAGCACGTGTATCGGGGTGGGCTCCCCAGGATACAGCGAAGTCACGAACAAGGAAAACAACTCCACCACCAGCTCTTGTCAAAACTGAATTCTACTTCGACGCAGTAATAAATCCAACCGCCAATTCTGGGAACATACAACAAATTTACAGACACCCAGCCCGAAGGCTGAGACCCTTGTGCTGCACAGCGCGGCACCCTACGTAGGATGCAGGAGAAAGACAAAGTAATTTGCCTACTGTCGGGCACAACTAAACCGCCACACCTTACCTGTTAATACCCAAAAAATCAACACAAGAATAACTGTATGGGTGTGTGGTGCGGGCTAGCCTGTGGTGTAGCACAACAGTTTACAAACTTACAAAGCTCTACCGTATTTCCCCCTCCCTTAACTGGTGTTGTATCATGCGTCTGCGTGTTCCTCCTGAGCACAACGCCAGTCTGCCTTGAGTTTGTGGAAAGTTCATCAGCTCTCCAATTTTGAAGTGTCACTTTAGGTTATCAAGTCCCTGTAGTGAACAGTAGCAACACTTGTGGCCTGACACAAACAGAGACCCTACTAACTATCTACAGGCCTGGTCTCAGTCTCTAGGCGCCAACAAAGTAATGGGGTGCATGCACGATCTTACCGACCCGGGTCTGCTCGGCATCCGCTGGTGACTCTGACCGGAACAAAATGCCTCTCCAACAAGTGTGCGGTCCAGCAGTGTAGGTTGTTTTGTTCCTCAGCTCTCATCCATCTTCCTGCAAGCCATTACTTGTTCCTCTGGACAGGATCTTGGACACAAGTTGCTTCACTCAGCTGCAGTTCTGGTCACTGAAGTCTGCTCCCACACCTGGATGCTGTAGGATTCTCTGCACACAGTCCTAAGAATAGGGATGAGCCGAACACCCCCGGGTTCGGTTCGCACCAGAACCTTCGAACCGACCAAAAGTTTGCGCAAATTTTCGAACCCTATACGTTATAATGGACGCGAACGTTCGAAATCAAAAGTGCTAATTACAACGGCCAATATGCATGTTAATGTCATAAAACAGGTTTGGGGACCCGGGTCCTGCCCCAGGGGACATATATCAATGCAAAAAGAACTTTTAAAAACTAACGTTTTTTCGGGAGCAGTCATTTTAATGATGCATAAAGTGAAAAAAAAAAAGTGAAATTTTCCTTTAAATATGGTACCTGGGGGGTGTCTAAAGTATGCCTGTGAAGTGGCATGTGTTTCCCGTGTTTAGAACTGTCCTTGCACAAAATGACATTTGTAAAGGAAAAAAAGAAGCCATTTAAAACCACTTGCGGCTTTAATGTCATGTCTTGTCCTGGCCGCCATATGGCTGAAAATCCTTGAGAAAAATGGCAGGGGGACCCCGCACCCAAAATAAAACCCTATACCTACAACCCTATATACTCTGAACAGCAGTATATAGGTGGTGCAAACAAGACACGGACTGTAGGTTTGTTCTTAAGTAGAATCTGAACAGGTACATTATGAAGTGTAGCTCCATCCCAAAAAAATCTATTTTTAAGCTTTTTGGAGAACATAGGGAGGGGTTATCACCCCTGTAACATTTGCTGTCTTTGCACATCTGTTCAGAACATGTCACCTCACTTTCCGTCCCAATGACAAATGTTTTTGGAAAAGTGGGGTTTGAATTGAAACAAGGATTGGTGATAAAGCATCAGTAGAGAGGAGATACCTTTTTCCCAAATTAAATCTAACAGGATAGAATTTCCCTTCCTAGGGGTAGATTTCCTCTCACTTCCTGTTTTCTCTTTCCGTTTGCAAGTAGGAGTCGTTTGTAAGTTGGATGTTTGAAAGTAGGGGCCTGCCGTATATACTCTGCAGAAATTTGCCCTATTAGATGTTGGTGTAGCCACAAGACTGGTGGGCACAGGAATGGGCCCTGCTGTGAGTTAATAGATCAAGATTTGTACTTGCATGCACCTGTTGAACCGGGCAGAAAAATTGGGCCTTTGGTGGTGGTGGTGGTGGACGGTGTTGCCACAAGACTGTAGGCCCTCATAGTTACTCTTGGTGGGCGCAGGAATGGGCCCTGCTGTGAGTTATTAGATCAAGATTTGTAATTGCATGCACCTGTTGAACAGGGCAGAAAAATTGGGCCTTTGGTGGTGGTGGTGGACGGTGTTGCCACAAGACTGTAGGCCCTCATAGTTACTCTTGGTGGGCGCAGGAATGGGCCCTGCTGTGAACTATTAGATCAAGATTTGTAATTACACGCCCCTGTTAAACAGGGGATGAAAAATTGTGCCTTAGGCATTGGTGCTGGTGCCACAACACTGCAACCCCTCACAGATACTGTACTCTTAGCACAGCAATGAGACCTGTTGCAAAGCATTGCCTAAAAATTGTAATTACACGCCCCAACAGGGGCTGAAAAATTGTGCCTTAGGCACTGGTGCCACAACACTGCAACCCCTCACAGATACTGTACTTGGAGCACAGCAGTCACACCTGTTGCGAAGCATCTTTTTAAAAAATTGTAATTACACGCCCCTGTTAAATAGGGGCTGAAAAATTGTGCCTTGGGCATTGGTGCTGGTGCCACAACACTGCAACCCCTCACAGACACTGTACTCTTAGCACAGCAATGAGACCTGTTGCAAAGCATTGCCTAAAAATTGTAATTACACGCCCCAACAGGGGCTGAAAAATTGTGCCTTAGGCACTGGTGCCACAACACTGCAACCCCTCACAGATACTGTACTTGGAGCACAGCAGTCACACCTGTTGCGAAGCATTTTTAAAAAAAATTGTAAGTACACGCCCCTGTTATACAGGGGCTGAAAAATTGTGCCTTAGACACTGGTGTGGTGGCATGGATCATTGAGGAGGAGGAAGAGGATAGTCAGTGAACATAACAGGACAGTCACTCAGCATCAGCATAGGCAGTCTTGAAGGAATGTGACATTATAAATTATTCCGTTATATCCGCTTCAGGTGCCTGGTAGCTGGTGGTGATCCAAGACTGATTCATTTTGATTAAGGTCAGTCGATCAACCGAGTCGGTGGACAGGCGCACCCTATGATCGGTGACAAATCCTCCAGCAGCACTGAATGTGCGTTCGGAAAGAACGCTGGAGGCAGGACAGGCCAGTAGCTCAATTGCATACTGTGCAAGCTCTGGCCAGTGATCCATCCTCAGGACCCAGTAAGCCAGAGGATTTTCGGTGGGAAAGGTGTCCAAGTCTGACCTTGCCCCAAGGTATTCCTGCACCATGTATATCAGACGCTGGCGATGGTTGCTGGAACCGATCATACCTTGGGGCTGCGGACTAAAAAATTGTCTGAACGCATCGGTCAGACGTCCACCTTCCCCACCGCTCCTTCTGCTACTGACCGAAGCCTCAGCAACTCGTCGTCCAGGACCAGGAGTTTGTAACCTCCCAGTTTCTGGGAACGCGTTGCACAGACCTTTCTGCAAGGCCTCCCTGAGATGTCTCATCCTCTGCTCCCTCTGCGATGGCAAGATAAGGTCCGCAACCTTACCCTTGTACCGTGGATCAAGGAGAGTGGCCAGCCAGTAATGGTCCCTCTCCTTGATCCGAAGAACACGAGGATCCTTCCGCAGGCTTTGCAGGATCAGGGAGGCCATGCAGCGTAGGTTAGCTGAGGCATTCGGTCCGGAGTCTTCTGGGTCACTGAGGATGACATGATCGCCAGCCACCTCCTCCCAGCCACGTACAAGTCCACTGGTTTGTTGGGACTGTACATCATCCCTAAAAGACTGCTGCTGCTGATGCTGAGTGCCAGGCTCCACCTCCATGCTCACACAATCCTCCTCCTCCTCATCCTCATCCTCATCCTCTTCCTGTGTGATGGGTGGGACAGAAGGAACACTGTCCGGATAAAGGGGGCCTTGAGAGGCAAGGAAGTCCTCCTCTTCCTGCCTCTGTTCTGCCTCAAGTGCCCTGTCCATTATCCCACGCAGCGTATGCTCCAACAGGTGGACAAGAGGTACAGTGTCACTGATGCATGCACTGTCACTGCTCACCATCCTCGTGGCCTCCTCAAATGGTGAGAGGACAGTGCATGCATCCCTGATCATGCTCCACTGAAGTGGGGAAAAAAAAACAAGCTCCCCTGACCCTGTCCTGGTGCCGTAGTCGCAAAGGTACTCATTGATGGCCCTCTGCTGTGTGTGCAGTCGCTGCAGCATGGCCAACGTTGAGTTCCACCTGGTGGGCATGTCACATATTAGGCGGTTCTTGGGCAGGTTCAGCTCCTTTTGCAGCTCAGTCAGCCGAGCACTGGCATTATAAGATCGGAGGAAATGCACACAGACTTTCCTGGCCTGCCTCAGGACATCCTGTAAGCCTGGGAACCTGCCCAAGAACCGCTGCACCACCAGGTTGAGGATGTGAGCCATACAGGGCACATGGGTGAGCTGCCCCTGTCGCAGGGCGGAGAGGAGGTTGGTGCCATTGTCAGAAATGACCATTACTGGCTTAAGCTGGCGTGGCGTCAACCACCTCTCGGCCTGCCCCTGCAGAGCTGCCAGAACCTCTGGCCCAGTGTGGCTCCTGTCCCCCAAACACACCAGCGCAAGCACGGCATGGCATCTTTTTGCCTGCGTACTTGCGTAGCCCCTTGTACGCCTATGGAGCACCGCTGGTTCCGAGGACAGAGCACTGGAGGAAGAAGAAGAGGAGGGGGTGGAGGAGAGAGGTATGTCACAACCAGTAGCAGTAGTAGCATTTTGGAGGCGTGGTGGCGGAACAACCTCCAACACTACTGCACCTTGTCCTGCATCCCTCCCAGCTGCCAATAGAGTGACCCAATGGGCCGTGAAAGAAAGGTAACGTCCCTGTCCATGCCTGCTGGACCATGAGTCAGCGGTAATATGCACCTTACCGCGGACCACCCTGTCCAGCGAGGCATGGACATTGCCTTCCACATGCCGGTAGAGAGACGGAATCGCCTTCCGTGAGAAAAAGTGGCGTTTGGGAACCTGCCACTGAGGAACCGCACATTGAACAAACTCACGGAAGGGGGCCGAGTCTACCAACTGAAAAGGCAGCAGTTGAAGTGCTAGCAATTTAGCCAAGCTAGCATTCAACCGCTGGGCATGTGGATGGCTGGGAGTGTACTTCTTTCGACGGTCCAGCAGCTGGGGCAGGAAAATTTGCCTGCTACAATCGGACGTCGGTGTACTGCAAGTACTTGGTTGTGACACACCTAATTCTACACCTTCAGTCCTCTCAGAGCAGCTTTCAGAGAGGACTGAAGATGTAGTGGGGATGGAGATCCCAGCTGATGAGGAGCAAGGAGAGGTCCGCTTAGTTCTTTGGTGTGGGTCTTTTATGTGTGCTTGCCAACGAGCTGCATGGCAGGTCGACATATGTCTGCTCATGCTTGTGGTGCCCAAGCGGCTGATGTTTTGGCCACGCGAGATACGCTTGAGACAAATATTGCAAATTGCACTCGTCTCAAAAAATAACTTTTCTGATAACGTGCAGAGGCAGTGCCCTGCACAGGCGGAGCTCTGCGGTGTTGTACAGTTGCTGTGCTGGCCTCTAGCTGGCCTCCAGGGGGCATCCTGCCTCGTTGGACATGTGACGCCGCATCCTCCTCCTCCTCGTCCTCCTCCTCCTCGTCCTCCTCCTCATCCTCTCTCCCTTCAGGCACCCACGTGGAGTCAGTGACCTCATCATCCCCTCCCTCTTCACCACTAGAGCAAACCTGGCAGTAAGCTGCAGCTGGTGGAACAGTACTGCCAGATTGCTGTCCTTCAGCATCCCCTCTCTCTGCGCGCACACTACTGACTTCCTCAAGCTGGGTATCATCATCCGAGCCTTCGAATCGTTGGGCATCCTCCTGGAGCATGTACCCAACACTGTGCTCAAAGAGTTCGGGGGACTCCTCAGGAGGACATGGTGGGTCTAGGGAAGGGGTGGCTGATGATGCCATTGAGTATGCGTTGGCAGCTGCTCTGCCAGTACCCTGAGCCTGGGTGAGAGAGGATGAGGAGGGCTTGGTCATCCATTCTACCAAGCCTTCAGCATGATGCGGCTCCACATGTCCAGCTGCCGAAAACAGACGCGCGTGTCCCATGGCCACGTGCTGATGACGATGCACGACCACGTCCATGGCCACGGCCACGTCCACGTCCACTAGAAACAGAGCCTGCCTGCCCTGTGTTCTTGCCTCTGCACGCTCTGCCTCCCCTTGGCGGTCTTCCAGCCATTGTAGTCGGTAGTCCTGTGGGTGCTGCTGAGAAGAAAATATAGGAGCTCTGTGTGATGCCACTAACACACTAGAAGTCCTATGGGTGCTTCTGGGAAGACAATATAGGAGCTCTGTGTGATGCCACTAACACACTAGAAGTCCTATGGGTGCTTCTGGGAAGAAAATATGGGAGATCTGTGTGATGCCACTAACACACTAGAAGTCCTATGGGTGCTTCTGGGAAGAAAATATGGGAGCTCTGTGTGATGCCACTAACACATTAGAAGTCCTATGGGTGCTTCTGGGAAGAAAATATGGGAGCTCTGTGTGATGCCACTAACACACTAGAAGTCCTATGGGTGCTTCTGGGAAGAAAATATGGGAGCTCTGTGTGATGCCACTAACACACTAGAAGTCCTATGGGTGCTTCTGGGAAGAAAATATGGGAGCTCTGTGTGATGCCACTAACACACTAGAAGTCCTGTGGGTGCTTCTGGGAAGAAAATATGGGAGCTCTGTGTGATGCCACTAACACACAATTGAAGTCCTATGGGTGCTTCTGGGAAGAAAATATAGGAGCTCTGTTTGCTGCCACTAACACACTAGAAGTCCTATGGGTGCTTTTGGGGTGCAATGCTGTGCTAACAGCACTGCGGTTGGTACTACTGAAATACTGTACTAACAGTAAAACACGCACCAGACTAATCCCCAGCAGCAGCTAAAAACACACTAACCAGCAGCAATGGACAATCAATGACAGGTAGCAATGGTTTAGCAAATAAATAGCCAATGGTTTAGCAAAGTAGAGCAAATCTTTCTATATGAATGAATCTAGCAAAGACACAGAATCAGCCTGATCTCTCCTAAAGCCGGAACTCATGTGACCGGCGCCAACGGCGTGGCGGCCTTTTAAATGGTGGGGCGTGTACTAAAGTCCCTGAGCTGTAATTGGCTACAGGCGTCCTGCCTGTAGCCAATTATGGCTCTCCGAGTTTCCGGCGCTGTGATTGGCCAAGCATGCGGGGTCACAGTGCATGCTTGGCCAATCATCAGCCAGCAATGCACTGCGCCGGCCGCGCCGGCCGCAATGCATTGCGGGGCCGCTCGCATCACACGAATGTGATGCGAGCGGCCAAAATAGTTCTGGGCTCGCCGAGCGAGCGAACGCCCATCCCTACCTAAGAACAAGCTCCTTCTCAAACGGCTGCCTGCTGGGTTCTCTCTCTCATGAATCTCTGTCCAAACAGCCTGTTAGCTGTGTCAGGAAAAAACAGCGGCATTTGTGGCCAAACAGCAGAATGACAGCTGAATATTTAATTTTAAACAAACAGTGTTCAGACAATGAGAGCTGCTTCCCATCTTACACACAGATAGAGGTTAGGCACTGATTCTTGACGAAAGCACCTGAGAGGCAATTCTAGTTGCATGCCTGGACTGCATAGTCAGGCAGAAGATTAGATGTGGGGGGGGGCAAAATGTCATTCAACATTTCCATACTGGGGTGTAGGGTTTGTAAGGAAGGCACTGAGTTTAGGCACGGAAGGGAGCTATAGATCAGAGCTAGTCAATCAGCTACACAGGGATAATAAAGACAGGGGTAAAGGGTATACTTAGCTGCGAGCATCTCTTTGTTCCAGCCAGGCAATGGCAGCCTCGGGATCATCAAAAAAGTGCTCTCTGTCCTCCCCCTCCACCCGAAGGCAAGCAGGGAAGAGAATGGTCTATTTCACGTGCTTGACGCGGAGGCATCTCTTGGCTTCAGTGAAAGTTTTCCTTCGGCGCTATACTTCTGCCAAGAAATCTGGAAAAACTGAAATCATCTTGTTGCCATACAGGATGTTTCCTTTGTCTCTGCTCAAGCGAAGTACAGTGTCCCGATCCCTGTAATTTAGGAATTTAGCAATGAAAGTTAGTGTTACATGGTCTCAGGTATGAATGGGGAGCAGGTGTGTTAAATTTGGTGTTATCGCTCTCACTCTCTCATACTGGTCACTGGAAGTTCAACATGGCACCTCATGGCAAAGAACTTTGAGGATCTGAAAAAAATTATTGTTGCTCTACATAAAGATGGTCTGGGCTATAAGAAGATTGTCAAGACCCTGAAACTGAGCTGAAACTGAGTTGTTGCCAGCGGTTTAGACATTAATGGCTTTGTGTTGAGTTATTTTGAGTGGACAGCAAATTTACACTGTTGTACAAGCTATACACTCACTACTTTACATTGTAGCAAAGTGTAATTTCTTCGGTGTTGTCACATGAAAAGATATAATAAAATATTTACAAAAATGTGAGGGGTCCCCTCCCCTGATGAAGTCACGAGCACGTGACGCAACGCGTAGGGATTGGCCGGACATACGATACCGGAAGTGCTGGAAAACGGACAGCAGATCGCCATCTGTCTTGCTGTTTGTACATTATTTCAATGTAAGGATTTTATTTATCATTAAAGTATTGTATTTTTGAGACATACTTCACTATTGGGTCCCCCTCTGTCCTGCTTATATTTCCATCCCACTTTGAGCGAGTTATCACTGCGGGATCGCAGTTCCCATCCCATATAGGAATTTGGAGAGACACCCCTATTAGAGGATAACAGTGAGGGGAGACACCGCGGAAGGAGTCTGATTGGATCCATCTCAGGAGAAGCAGGTCTTTTGTGGGAGCCATTCAAGTGGGAAAGTGGAAGTGGAGCTGATTGCCTGTGCCGTTTGGATGCCCTTATATTTCACTTTAGAGGTGAGAGGCTAGAGAGCACTATTCAGGATAAGGTCCTCACTACCCAACATCCCCCACTTTGGAGAGAGAAGAGTATTAACAGTCTGGCTACCCTTTGTTTATTTATAGGACACTTTTAGAGCCCTTATACCATCTGGGCTATTATTCTTATCACCGTATGGACTTTATAAATTTATCACTTTTAGCCCTCACCCTCCTTCATCCATCCATTGGATATTTATATTTATATTTATTTTTTATCTGTGGTTCACATTATACACTTGATCGTATTTATAGACATGATTTATTAATATAATTAACCAATCGTGTTGGCCAAAGTTTTCTGTCACCATTACGTAGCACTTGTTGCACTTTTAAGTCACATATCTGGTACACAATTTTATTTACCTTATTTATTTATTATTTATTTTATTTTATAAAGTTGAGTATATGTATATTTAGGAATGTGTCACAGGTGAGCGACTATTAGTATTTATACAGTATATGTTGCATTACATACACATATTCTTTTTTGATCATTTTGGTGTATATTAGCGCACAATCATCACACATTACTTGTCATACACGGGATTGCGTTCACCCTTAGATTTTGCTGCTTTTTTAGGTATTTTACCACATACAGCATTTGTGCTGGCACCTTATTTCACTTGACTCTTAGGCCCCTTTCACACGGGGCGTTTTTCATGCGGTGCAGCGCTAAAAATAGCGCCTGTTCACCGCATGAAAAAATCCTGCCCCTTTAACTCCAGTGTGAAAGCCGGCGGGCTTTCACACTGGAGCGGTGCGCTAGCAGGATGACAAAAAAGTCCTGCTAGCAGCATCTTTGGAGCGGGATAGGAGCGGTGTGTTCACCGCTCCTATACCGCTCCTTCCCATTGAAAAGAATGGGAGACCGCGGTAAAACCGTGGCAATACCGCCGCAAAGCGCCGCTACGGCGGCGCTCTGCGGGGGGGGGGTGTTTAACCCTTTTTCGGCCGCTCGCGGGGGGGTAAAACCGCACCGCGAGCGGCCGAAAACCGCGGTAAAAACTACGGTAAAGCAGCGCTAAATATAGCGCTGCTTTACCGTCACCGCGGCTCACCGCCCCAGTGTGAAAGGGGCCTTAGGCTGCATTCACACCTGAGCGTTTTGTCGCCCTAAGCCTGAAGCTACAAAACGTTCGAGGGGAAAAAATACATTATTCTCTATGGAGATGGTTCACATCTCCACTCCATGTCGCCTGAAGCCGAACGCCTGAAGCTCAAACAAGTTCCGGACCCTTTTTTGTCGCGCGAATCGGGCAGATTTGGGCGTTCGTACCCCCATAGAAACTAATGAAAACGCTTGATTCAAGCGACTAGCGCGACAACGAGCGTTTCTACGGGCGTTTTGTCGCTGCATCTGCTCAAGTGAAGTAGATTTTACATGAAGGAAATGACATAAAACATAACAGGAAGTGCACAGATCACCATTTTAGCAGACATACAGACCAGCAATATGGAGGATGAAGTAGATGAGACTGTATGCCTGCTGGATCAGGAGACCTTTATTAGAATGGTCAAGGAGCACCCCTGTCTCTATGATACAAGAGATCCAACTTATAAACTCAGAGCGAGCAAGAGGAGGGCATGGAACCAGATTGCCATGAAAGTGTTCTCAAACTGGGCAGACCTAACTGGCCATGTTAAGGATGGTAAAGGTAAGATAAACCCCTGCAAACATTAGTACATTATAGAAAAACAGTACTAGCTTATGCTTAACCACTTCACACCCGGGGCCAATTATGACATTTCTCTCCTACATGTAAAATCCATAATTTCTTGGCTAGAAAATGACATAGAACCCCCAAATATTATATATGATTTTTTTAGAAAAGACCCTAGAGAATACAATGTCGGTCGTTGCAACTTTTTATATCGCACGGTATTTTCGCAGCAATTATTCAAATACGTTTTTCTCATGCTTTAAAAAAAAAAAAACAGTAAAGTTAGCCCAATTTTGTTGCATAATGTGAAAGATGAAGATACGGCGAGTAAATAGATACCCAACATGTGAAAAAGTCATGCAAGCCGCATCTTTGGAGCGCTAAGCGCCCCTTCCCATTGAAAACAATGGGGCAACGCTCCAAACCCGCCTGCAAAGAGCCTCTGCAGCGGCGATTTGCGTGCCTTTCTAACCCTTTTTTGGCTGCTAGCGGGGCATTTTTAACCCCCGGTAGCGGCCGAAAAAGGGTTAAAACCAGCGGTATAGCCGCGCTGCCCCATTGATTTTAATTGGTAGGAGCAGTGAATACACCGCTCCTTCACCGCTCCAAAGATGCTGCTAGCAGGACTTTTTCTTACCGTCCTGCTAGCGCACCGTTCCAGTGTGAAAGCCGAGTGAAAGGAGTCGCTTTTGTCAGGCGCTATACAGGCGCCTGAAAAACGCCTCAGTGTGAAAGGGGCCTATGCATAGGAGTATGAGTATAGTATAGTCAGCATGTCATAAATACATGATGGCACACTCTGACCCCTAGTGTATATTGTATGGATACTGCACACAAAGATAAATATATATTTAAAAAAAAACATGGAACTTCTTCACAATAAATCAAGCAATTTTATTAATTATTCACATAGCATAGTATACGGTTTTATTATTATAACAAAGAAATAAAGACTTAAATTTATTGAATTGCCTCAAGCTGCCATGGGACCTGTCCTGCTGGAGACATGAAGTAGGACACAAATTGATCCCTGACATGTGTCCCTTGTCTGCTTCCACGAACACCGGTCCAATGCGCTCTTTCCATACTCTCAAGTACTGGCTCCTCAAAATCATATCCATCCCGCTGCCTTACAAAATTATGCAATGCACATGAAGCCTTTACAGCAGAGACTGCATTTTGCATATTGAGAACAATCGGAGTGTGCAGTACGTGCCATTTATTTGACAATATGCCAAATGCACATTCTACCACACGACGTGCTCGTGTTAGATGGTAATTGAACACACTCCTCTGTTCATTTAGATTGTGCTCTGAGTAAGGCCGTAGTAGATGCTCACTCAGAGCAAAGGCCTCATCTCCAACAAACACACTGGGTAGGGGAGGGCCATTTGTGCCCGGGAGTGGCCTGCTTGCCGGAAGGTCCAGACAATCGGTACATAGGTGTCCAAATGAGGAATTGGTAAAAATGGCAGAGTCAGCGCTGCTGCCATACGAACCTATGTCAATGTACCGGAAGCAATAATTGTCATCCGCAACCGCCATCAAAACAAAGGAAAAATATTTTTTATAGTTGAAATATTGGCTTCTGCTTCCCATGGGCTAAATGATCCTGATATGTTTCCCATCGATCGCTCCGACACAATTAGGGAAATTGCAGCGTTGCAGGAAAACCTCCGATATCTGGGACCACTCTTCTAATGTAGGTTTTTTAAACACCATATCCTTCACCATATAACCAAAATCTCCCAAATTGCAGAGCAGGTGTCACGGACTATATAACTAGCTGTTGATTTCCCAATCCGAAAGCTATAGTGTAGACTTGATATAGATTGTCCAGTTGCTAGGTACCTACAAAGAAATAAATATATATATTTTAATTTGTGTTTTGACAGTTAAAATGCTAAAATTAAAGTGGAAAAGTCTACGGGATGCCTACACCCGACATGTACGACTGACCAGGGAATGTAGGAGTGGATCTGCAGCATGTGCTCCAAGAGAGTACATGTATGCTAGAGAACTGGAGTTCCTTCGGCCATTGCTGGCTTTGGGGCGGTAAGCTATCATCTGTACGAATGTCATTAAACAAAATGTAAAGAGAAAGTTCTAATAATTAATTTCTATTTTCAGCATTGAAAACAGCTGGGAGGACAGTTCCCAAAATAATGCTTTGGACACACAAGCAAGCCAAGCATCAGGTGGTGATCAAGAAGGACAAGATCTGGAGAGCCAATTGTCTACTCCAGCACGCTCTACGTCAGCAACACCTGTGGGAGAGTCCACACCACCTATTGCTGTACGTGTACCAGCTAGAGGAACACGAAGAAGGGCTCCGGAACCCGATTTTAACAGAATGCTGGACATTATGGCCGGTATGTCGGACAGGATGACCAGCAATAGGTCCCATGTTCAGGTGTCTGCTAGATGTCTGGAAGGTCTGATGGAGAAGGTACCATCAGAGCTCCAGGCAGACATGTTGTCAGGTACTATATGCTACATTGCGACCTTCATCCCGCCAACCACCACATATAGGTCCTCGGAACCTCCCCCACCATATGGTCCTTATGCAAATCCCCCCCCGCCCCATCTGCCAGCACCACATTCTTTACCCCTTCCTCGGTTTTCAGCACCACCTCCTAATTACCCTAATTACACCGCCACCAACCAATTACTATCCTCTGCCAACACCACCACCACCTTCTAATTGGCAGCCTAATGACCATCCATCTACCTCCACCTGGTCACAATATGGCCATGCAATGGATGTGGTCAATGCACCTAACGAGGGAGTCAACTTCTCCCAAATCTTTCAACACCTCTGATTTTTTTTTTTTGTTTTATGAGCTACGTTAGCTCTATTTCTTTGTTTATGGTTGAGCTGTATATTTTCCAAATTAAAAAAAAAGAGAAAAAGTAATCTTTCGTTAATATTTTATAGTAACAAATAAAGTTTTTGTTTAGCATTAAAATTGTGTGATTGGATGTTTATTTTTCCCTCAATTCTTTACAAAAGTAGGAATTTTATTATAATAATCATTGTAATATGTTATTATTCGCACATGAAATGTGTATACCACTTATAAACCCCCCCCCCCAAAATACATACATTGCACTGATGACACGTGGCACTGACAGGTGGTACTGATACGTGGCACTGATGATACGTGGCACTGGGGACACGTGGCACTAACATGTGGCAATGATGACACGTGATACTGACAGGTGGCATTGATACGTGGCACTGATGATACGTGGCACTGGGGACACGTGGCACTAACATGTGGCAATGATGACACGTGATACTGACAGGTGGCATTGATACGTGGCACTGATGATACGTGGCACTGGGGACACGTGGCACTAACATGTGGCAATGATGACACGTGATACTGGCAGGTGGCATTGATACGTGGCACTGATGATACGTGGCACTGGGGACACGTGGCACTATCATGTGGCAATGATGACACGTGATACTGGCAGGTGGCATTGATACGTGGCACTGATGATACGTGGCACTGGGGACACGTGGCACTATCATGTGGCAATGATGACACGTGATACTGACAGGTGGCATTGATACGTGGCACTGATGATACGTGGCACTGGGGACACGTGGCACTAACAGGTGGCAATGATGACACATGACACTGACAGGTGGTATTGATATGTGGCACTGATGATACGTGGCACTGGGGACAAAAAGAAATAAGAAGAATTTACCTCAGTGTGATGATTAGTCGTTCCACTGGGGGTATACTGTTCCGGAAATAGGTGTCTATTCTTTGCAACCGGCTACTGAGTAAACCCAGTAACTCATCAAAGCTGTGAGCAACAATAAGAAATATGGGGTTTATTAGTGGACATTATAAGACAGGAACAATGTCAAACATCATGAATCCAAATTACTTTGACTAACCTTTTTATGGACATCCTTGTGTAGTCCAAGAATTTATCATCATGCTCACGTAGATCACTATACATGACCCAAAATTGGCCTCTCTCTTCTCGTTCGGCAATTACTAGGTGGATCCAATATCTGCGTGCCCTCTTCTTTCTCCTCTCTCTTTCATGTAGGAAGTATGAGGTAACAGTGGCTGCTGCCAGAAAACACGCCATCTCATTGTCACTCATCTTTGTGCAGAAGATAGTACAATATGGAGCAGGAAGCACAATGATGAACCGGTAGTACAGTATTCACCCAGGAAGCAGATGAACAAAATCTAAAAACATAGCAACAAATGATGACAGTGATGATCATTTTTCCTATTGGCTATCAAGAAAAACGATGAAGTTGAAAAACGCCTGAAAACGCTGTATGCAAATGTGCAAAAACGACCTGCTCAGGTGTGAATGCAGCCTTAGTTTTATTCACTTATTTATTTATTTATTTATTTATTTATCCGTGCTTAGTATCTAGTTCAGTAATAGCACGAAGGACACCCACATTACACTTTTGTGAGATACTGTATATACAGATAACAGGATATGCGAAGTGCAGTCCTAACAGAGCCAGGGTCACAAACATGGAGGATCAGGTAGAGGGATCTGGGAGCAGGCCAGGACAATTCGAGGGTAGCAAGAGAAGGAACAAGCAGGCAGGTAAGGGACGAGGCTGCAGGGTCAGAGTCCAGGATCAGAATCAAGATGCAGGAACACAGGTCAGTGGCACATGGAACAAAACACCAAGGCAAAGAGGGAAAGCATAGGCAGGGTTTAAAAACACTTCCTGCAACAAACAGGGGTACCACTGGTTATCCACAAACTTAGCCCTGGGGTCATAGGACAACACCGGAACTCTGACACAGGAATGTCTTGTTACAACCATGTAGCTTGCTTGGTTTCCAGGACTTTTTCCACACATCAATGGCCATCTAGATTTTCCCAAGGCACTGGTTACTTGACCCAGGTCCCCTAGTGCACCTGGAGTTTTGGAGATCACATCCGGGCCTGCTATTCCCCTCAGGGCTGGTGCATGGATTTTTGACACCCTAGGCAAAACCTAATTTTGCCGCCCCCCCCCCGGCTCCACCCCTGACCCCACCCCCTTTGCCATGCCCTTGTATACCACACCTTTTTAATGAAGTGCCCATCAAATGCAGCATACCAGTTTCCATTAATGCAGCCTCACCAGCACCTATTAATGCAGCCTCACCAGCACCCATTAATGCAGCCTCACCAGCACCCATTAATGCAGCCTCACCAGCACCCATTAATGCAGCCTACCAGTGCCCATCAATACAGCCTCCCCAGCGCCCATTAATGCAGCCTCACCAGTGCCCATTAATGCAGCCTCACCAGTGCCCATTAATGCAGCCTCACCAGCGCCCATCAATGCAGCCTCACCAGTGCCCATCAATGCATCCTCACCAGTGCCCATCAATGCAGCCTCACCAGCTCCCATTAATGCAGCCTCCCCAGCCCCCATCAAATGCAACCTACCAGCGCCAATTAATGCAGCCTCACCAGCACCCATCAATGCAGCCTACCAGTGCCCATCAATGAATGTTTGCTTGCTTCAATTAATTCGGGAGACGGGAGACAGACACAGTCCTCCACCGCCGCTGCGCCTCTGGCACAATCTGCGAATGGAGCGGCGGCTGCCTGCTGATGCTGAGACTTAGTTGCTTGCTGCAGAGAGAAGAGAGTAGGAACACCAGTGGCCAGGCCTCCCTCCGGCAGCAGGGTGCCCTAGGCGGCTGCCTAGTTTGCCTAGTGGTAGCACTGGCCCTGATTCCCCTGGAGCTCACCACTACCAAGGTTGTGAAGGAAAACGTAGCTATCAGTTACCAAGGGTATGTCCGGGCCACCAGGCTTTGGCACCATCAGAGAAACATACTGCAAGAGGGACACAAACGAGGCAACAGTAAACAGAATATCAGGCCAAACAGGTAACCCATACAAGGTACTCAGAGGTGTCAGACCCAACAGCAGGCAGAACCCTAAACTTTACACGATAATCCAACTGGGCAGCAGGCACAGAGTCAGTAGAACCCAGCTGGGTGGTGGGTAGAGGATAATTAAGATCAGTCTGGTCATTGGTCAGAGGATCATCAGAGGCAGGCTGGACATCGAGCATAAGACCATCAGGCACCAGATCATCAGAGGCAGGGTAAGTCAGGTCATCGGATAGTGGAACATTAAAGGTAGACTTGTCATTGGGCAGCAGAGCATCAGAGGCAAGCAGGCCATTTGGCACTGGACCATCAGAGGCAGGCAGGCTGTTGGGCACAGGACCACCAGAAGCAGGCATGGCCAACAGACATGGTGTTAGAGGCAGGCAGAACATCAAGCACATGACCATAAGGTTGGATATCTGGCATCGGATCATCAGAGGCAAGCGTGTCATCATTAACAGGACCCTCCGCTGGGCATCAGGACCTGGACACTCTGGCTGCGCATCAGGAGCAGGACCACCAGACTGGGCATCAGGACCAACAGCCTAGGCATCAGGAGCAGGAGCATCAAAGGCAGGCTTGGCAGTGGACAGCAGGGCACCAGTGGCCGGCTCAGCAGTGGACAGCAGGGGACCTGCGCTAGTGAACAGCAAAGCAACGATGGCAGGCTCAGCAGCGGACAGCAGGGCATTAGAGGCAGCGCTAACTCCAGGTAGACTAGAGCAGATTGGCTGACTTGGAGGCAGACTGGAGCAGATTGGCTGGCTTGGAGGTAGACTGGAGCAGATTGACTGGCTTGGAGGTAGACTGGAGCAGATTGGCTGGCTTTAAGGTAGATTGGAGCAGATTGGCTGGCTTGGATGTAGACTGAAGCAGATTGGCTGGCATGGAGGCAGGAATGATTAGTGGCAGAATTGCATATTAGTACAAGTAAGGCCCGGAACGGAGAAACAGCAAAAAAAGTAGTGCAGGGCTGGGCATGACGGTGTGTCTAGTCTGACACACATAGAGTTAACAGTGTTTAGCTCCAGGGAGAGGAGGCTAAGGATTGACCCAGGGGGAGCGGCCGTATTTAAGCAGGGGGCGGAGCTTGGGTTAATCAGTGCAGCTTGCAAGGACAGAAGGAGGATGCAGATTTTTCACTGCTCCTCCATTTTTTTCCAAGATGGCCGACATAGAGCACATGCTGGCCCGACTGAGACAAGCGGCGGCGGTTCGGGGAGAGGACTGGCTGCACAGCCAGATTACAACACTGATCGGAGGCGAGGAGGACGGGAGTGCACCGGGCAGATCGCGTGACGGAGGAGAGGCGGAACGCACGCGGAGGTCGCGGCCTCTGGCGAGGTACTCACCAGGGACAGATAGGGGACCGGCCCGCATGGCTAGGAGCCCGAGGGGAGACCAATCCATACCACCAGCGAAGTGGACTCAGCAGCCGCTGGCAGCGGGGCTCAGGTGGACTACACGCCGTGGGCCTAGCTCGGTGGGCGGGGCCACGGCCGTCAGGGCGCCGCTTCCCCGTCTGCAATTCGCGGGCAAACCACACGCACTGACCCCCCAGCGGCTCTCCACGAGCCGAGGGGTGAAGTCAGGGGGGCCATGACCAGACAAGGGACCGCGAGAATTGGAGAGCAGACGAGCCTACCCGGCGGGAGGATGACACAGCAGAAGGGCAGTAACAGTTTGGCCCAGGCCAGCTCGGTTGCACACAGTTCAGGGCGGCGGGGGGCACCAGCAAGTAGCGGAACAGCAGTGGGACACTTGGCCCTGCAGCAGGTAGAACGCCCGGCCCCAAGGATGGACTCTCCTGGGGAGCTAAGGTCATCAACAGGTCATGCGACTGAGGACAGGTCGGAGGGGGAAGTGTCTGAGGAGGAAGAGGAGCAAAACCAGCAAGTACCGTCGAGGGAGAACAGCACAGCGGCTGTTGGGAAGGCTCCCGGTCAGCCCGGTAAGTCATGTGATAACCTATCTTTTACCACTGCTTTACAGGATTTGTTGGGGGTAGTGGCGGCTAGCACGGGAGAAGCATCTGACCCATCGCCACGCTTAGCAGGGCGGGCTCCTGTCCAACAACTTGCGAGCAGTGTGCCTGCCAGTTCGGGGTCAGGGGGTCAGCTTCAGGAATTGTTGGAAGTACTGCGGGTGTTGGTGGGGCGTTTTGGGGATTCCACGCAAGGGGCACAGGGCAGTAGCGCTGATAAGGGGTCATCAGAGGTTGTTGGCATAACGACACCTGGGGGGGTTGAGGTCCCGGGGGCCACGGCGTCGCCTGCCACACAGGCAACTGGGTCTGGAACGGAAAAGGAAAAAAACGAGCGAGAAAGGGGCCGCAGAGGTAGCTGGGAGGACAGACGTAGTAAGGATCGCAGATGCAGCAAAGTGCAAGGTTTATGTCTGCTTTGAGGGCCCACTTGGTGTACACTTGAAGCAAGAAGTGAGGGACAAAATTGGTAAAGGGGAATATGTAGAAATATTCTCCTTATTACCGTTGGAAAAGTTTAACCTGGATAGGGTTAAGCCGGATGACTCCAAGAAAGACGATGAGGAGATACGGAGGTATAGATTGATCCTGAGGATGTTTGTCAATTGGTTACAAGCGCTTGCCATTTTGGTGCAAGTGTCATTGGCGAAAAGAACCCCGAACATTGTTCGGCGTTGTTTTGCTATATGGATGCAATTCAAGAAGCACATAGAGTCTATGGGGGATCAGCATGGCTATGGTATGATGAGCAGTTTCGTCAGCTTGGGGCGGTGCGCCCGTCCCTGAGATGGCACCACAAAGACATCAGCTTGTGGATGAGGCTCATGTCGTCAGCGAGGGCCCTGCCTCAGTTTTCTTCAGGGGGGGGGTGTGCAAATTTAAGCACGAGTGCTCGAGGTGCGGGCGAACCCATGCATTGTCCAAATGTTTCAAAAAAGGAAAGCGTGCCGGTGAGCTTGCTCACAAGGGGGACGACTCCGGTGAGGGGGGAAAGGATGCAGCCTTTCCTAAATAGGTACCTGGACAGGCTAGCAGTGGTGCTGCTTGCCTCTGGTTTTCAACAGGGATTCAAGATACCGTGTTCATTGGAGGTGGTTCCTCCTATGGCAAGGAATCTAAAATCGGCATTGCAACACCCAGGGGTAGTGGGGGAAAAGTTGGCGAAGGAGGTGGCGCTGAGGAGCATGGGGGGCCATTTACAGAAAAAACGTTGCAGGATTTGGTGGTGTCCCCCCTAGGGGTGGTGCCAAAAAAGGAGCCTAACAAGTTTAGGCTCATACACCATCTATCCTTCCCAAAAGGGGGTTCGGTGAACGATTTCATCGACCCGGAGTCATGCACCGTGTCATACACATCTTTTGATGCTGCGATGAGTTGGGTGAAGCGCTACGGAAGAGGGGCCCTGTTGGCAAAATCGGATATAGAGTCGGCATTCAGACTGCTTCCGGTGCATCCGGAGAGCTTTCGGCTGCTAGGATGTCAATGGCAGGGCCAATTTTATGTAGACAAATGCTTGCCCATGGGTTGGTTCATTTCTTGTGCCTTGTTTGAAACATTCAGTTCCTTTTTGGAATGGGTGGTCAGCGAGGTGGCTGAAATGGACTCGGTGATACCTTTTTTGGATGATTTCCTATGTATAGGGCCCCCAAAGTCAATAGTGTGTGCGATTTTACTTGCAACGTTGCAACACATTGTGGAAAGGTTCGGAGTGCCTCTGGAAGCCGACAAAAAGGAGGGCCCTACGACAGAAATCAGCTTCTTGGGCATTGTCATCGATTCGATGGCAATGGAATGCAGGTTGCCGGAGGAGAAGCTAAGGGACCTGCAGGCAGAGATTCGGGGGATGCATGGCATGAAGAAAGTGCAAATGTGGACGTTGCAATCTTTGCTGGGGAAGTTAAACTTTGCTTGTAGGATAATTCTGCCTGGGTTTTCTGCCGGCGACTGTCGGCAGCTACGGCAGGAGTAAAGGCACCAACACACTTCATTCGCATGACCAAGGAGCACCGGGAGGATCTGAAGGTATGGTATCAGTTCCTGAGCACATACAATGGCAGGTCGGTGTAGATGGCGGACCCGGTGAGTAATTTTGATGTGGAATTGGTCACGGACGCCGCAGAATCACCAGGATACGGGGCATTTTTCCAAGGGCAATGGAGTGCGGAACCATGGCCTCAATCATGGGTGGAAGCTGGGTTCCTGCAGAACTTGGTACTGCTGGAACTGTTTCCAGTGGTATTGGGGCTGGAGTTATGGGGACAGGCTTGTAGGAACTTAAAGCTTAGATTGAATTGCAATAATATGGGGGTAGTGCAGGTGATCAATTGAATGTCAGCGTCTTCACAACCTGTCGCATGGCTAATGTGTCAGTTGGTGTTGCGGTGCTTGCAATTGAACATCTTTCTCTATGCTGTGCACATACTGGGAGTGGACAACACGTTGGCTGATTCACTGTCTCGATTTCAGTGGGACAAGTTCAGGGAGCTAGCTCCGGCAGCAGAGATAGGAGTTCCTTGCCCAGGCTCGATTTGGGAGCTGGCCTTGGAGTCGCCGCGGGATGGATCCAACGGTCAGTAAGTGCGTCAACGTGGTCGGCCTACATGAAGGTATGGAGGGAATGGTCGGGGTTAATACAGGAATCGGGGGTTGACAGGTATGGATCCGATACCAGATTGTTAGTGCTGTATTTCGTCTCCAGACACATGGAGGCTGGTGGATCAATCTCAAGGGGTATTCATGGTAAACATTTGGTTGACTTAGCAGAACCCCCCCCCCCCCCCCCCCCAGTGTCAGTCCAGTATTTGAGAAGCCATTCAGGCTGGCATTCAGTATAGTCTATTCTGTCTCAGGAGGGTGTGTGGTAATGAAGACACCAAAGGTCTAGCAAATATGGAGCTCTAAATATTTACTAGCACTGTCGTAATTATACTCTGTTGGATTACTATCATCTGCTGCAAGACTTCTGTTTTGGAAATCAATAAAGTGTCTCTCTCTGGAAGAATTGAGTTGCTGCGGAAACAATACTTTTAATAACTATTTGCATCATCTAAATCACGATATATTATATCACTACAGGTAGCAGTAACAGATGTGGTAAAATGGGGTGGGGGGCTCATCGTTAGGGCCCCTCCAGGTATTCCACCAAGAGATTGCTGGAATACGGGATGTTTGCACTGCAGGTAGGGGGTTGTCTCCGAACGGTACAGCCGGAGGCCATTATGTTTGGAAAAAAGGTACCTCAGTGTACTGGTGTTACATATTGGAATAAAGTGGGTAGCTTTGTCATTGGCCAACAGATTGGGGTTGAAACATGTTGTTTCTGAAGTTTATTTTATATATTCAAGTTTTATATTGGAGTTTTATCCATAGTGTTTAATAAAAAGGCTGTTATGGCCATTTATACTCCAGAGGAATGGTGTGGTCTCTTTATTAAAGAGGGAAGTAGGAATGGGGGTTGGAGTATAATGGGGGGTTTACAGTTATAAAAAGGTGTTACATCTGGACTACACTGGTCATGGGAACTGCAGGTTCATGTATGATGTATCAATCCAATATATGTGGGGGCCAGGTGTGCATGGTGATCACATACTGTACACGTATTGTTGCTATACACTTACCCAGGGCCGGTGCTACCACTAGGCAAACTAGGCAGCCGCCTAGGGCGCCCTGCTGCCGGGGGGGGGGGGCGCCTGGCCACTGGTGTTCCTACTCTCCTCTCTCTGCAGCAAGCAACTAAGTCTCAGCATCAGCAGGCAGCCGCCGCTCCATTCGCAGATTGTGCCAGAGGCGCAGCGGCGGTGGAGGACTGTGTCTGTCTCCCGTCTCCCGAATGAATTGAAGCAAGCAAACATTCATTGATGGGCACTGGTAGGCTGCATTGATGGGTGCTGGTGAGGCTGCATTAATTGGTGCTGGTAGGTTGCATTTGATGGGCGCTGGTGAGGCTGCATTAATGGGCGCTGGTGAGGCTGCATTGATGGGCGCTGGGGAGGCTGTATTGATGGGCACTGGTAGGCTGCATTAATGGGTGCTGGTGAGGCTGCATTAATGGGTGCTGGTGAGGCTGAATTAATGGGTGCTGGTGAGGCTGCATTAATGGAAGCTGGTATGCTGCATTTGATGGGCACTCCATTAAAAAGGTGTGGTATACAAGGGCATGGCAAAGGGGGTGGGGTCAGGGGTGGAGCCAGGGGGGCGGCAAAATTAGGTTTTGCCTAGGGTGTCAAAAATCCTTGCACCAGCCCTGCACTTAGCTATGTATGTGTGCACATAAAAGGCACAATCCACACATTTTACTACATGTAAGAACAACAGGCTCATGTATTAAATATTATATCATACTAATATACAGTATGTGGGAACCAGGTGTGTGTGTGGTGATCACATACTGTACGCTTATTGTTGCTGTATACTTACTTATGTGCATGTAAACGCACAACCCAAACTTTTTTACATATAAGAACTACAGGTTCATACATTAAAGGTTATATCATTCTAATATACAGTATGTGGGGACAGGTGTGTAGGGTGATCACATACTGTTGCTGTACACTTCCTTATCAGTCAATCAGTCAAAATAAAACTATAGTCACTTACTATTGATGTAATATTAAAATGATGTCCCCAGTCTAAATGTAATCATTAAACATGGGTAGAAACCTGAAAAGAACAGAGGGCATACAGTTAATAGCATAATAACTGAAGGGCTAAGCAGCTAAAAATACTAGATTATAGTATAGTATTCATTTCTAGTCCTTCATTGAGCCCTCCTGGAGATAGATTTCCAGGGCTAGAGATGAGCCGAACACCCTCTTTCTGTTCGCACCAGAACGTGCGAACACCGTTAAAGTCTATGGGACACGAACATGAATAATCAAAAGTGCTAATTTTATAGGCTTACATGCATGATATTGTCATAAAAAGTGTTTGGGGACCTGGGTCCTGCCCCAGTGGACATGTATGTTTCCCATGTTTAGAACAGTCTGACAGCAAAATGACATTTTTAAAGGAAAAAAAGTCATTTAAAACTACTCATGGCTACAATGAATTGTCGGGTCTGACAATACACATAATAGTTTATTGATAAAAACGGCATGGGTATTTCCCCACAGGGGAACCCCGAACCAAAATTTAAAGAAAAAATCCGTGGGGGTCCCCCTAAATTCCATACCAGGCCCTTCAGGTCTGGTATGGATTTTATGGGGAACCCCGCACCAAAATTAAGAAAAAAATGGCGTGGGGGTCCCCCTCAAAATCCATACCAGACTCTTCAGGTCTGGTATGGATTTTAAGGGGAACCCCACACCAAAATTGAAAAAGAAAATGGCCTGGGGTCCCCCCAAAAATCCATACCAGACCCTTATTCGAGCATGCAACCTGGCAGGCCGCAGGAAAAGAGAGAGCACCCCCCTGAACCGTACCAGGCCACATGCCCTCAACATTGGGAGGGTGCTTTGAGGTAGCCCCTTGTCCCCATGTTGATGGGGAGAAGGGCCTCATCCCCACAACCCTTGCCTGGGGGTTGTGGGGGCTGCGGGCGGGGGGCTTATAGGAATCTGGAAGCCCCCTTTAACAAGGGGACCCCCAGATCCCGCCCCCCCCTGTGTGAAATGGTAATGGGGGTACAAATGTACCACTACCATTTCACAAAAAAAGTGACAAAAGGTTAAAGAAAACACAAGAGACAGTTTTTGACAAGTCCTTTATTAATTTCTTCTTCTTCCATCTTCTTTGTTCTGGTCTTCCTTCTGTGTTCTACCTCCAACTTCTTCTTCTCCATCTTCTTCCTCATCTTCTTATTCCTCCGCTCTTCCCATCTTGCTCTGGCTTCTTCTCCGCTCCGCCCACACGATCCGCCTCAGTGGGAGTCTTCAGCCGTGTGACGCTTCGATTCTTCTGACACTTCTTAAATAACGGAGGGCGGGGCACCCTGGTGACCCCCCTCTGACGCATGGGGACTTCTCTATGGCTTTCCCCGTGATTTCAGAGGGGGGCAGGGTCACCCGTTTAGGTAAACGTGTGAGCCCGCCCCCCTCTGACAACACAGGGAAAGCAATAGGGAAGTCCCCATGCGTCAGAGGAGGGCGGGGTCCCCGGGTGGCCCGCCCTCCTTTATTTAAGATGTGTCAGAAGAAATAAAAGCGTCACACGGCTGAAGACTTCCACTGAGGCGGATCGTGCGGGCAGGGTGGAGAAGAAGCCAAAGCAAGATGCGGGACGAGAAGAGCGGAGGAAGAAGAAGATGAAGAAGATGGAGAAGAAGTAGTTGGAGGAACAAGTAGAACACCGAAGGAAGACCAGAAGAAAGTAGATGGAAGAAGAAATAATTAATAAAGGACTTGTCAAAAACTGTCTCTTGTGTTTTTTAATCTTTTTGTCACTTTTTTTGTGAAATGGTAGGGATACATTTGTACCCCATTACCAATTCACACAGGGGGGGTGGGATCTGGGGGTCCCCTTGTTAAAGAGGGCTTCCAGATTCCGATAAGCCCCCCGTCCGCAGACCCCCACAACCACGGGGCAAGGTTTGTGGGGATGAGGCCCTTCTCCCCATCAACATGGGGACAAGGTGCTTTGAGGGGCTACCTCAAAGCACCCTCCCAATGTTGAGGGCATGTGGCCTGGTATGGTTCAGGAGGGGGGGGGCGCTCTATTGTCCCCCCTCTTTTCCTGCGGCCTGCCAGGTTGCGTGCTTGCATAAGGGTCTGGTATAGATATTTGGGGGGAACCCACGCCATTTTTTTTTAAATTTTGGTGCGGGGTTCCCCTTAAAATCTTTTTAGGTTCCCCTTAAAAAGATTTTGAGGGGGACTGTCACGTACCTGATGATGAGCCTGACGTGTAGAGGAAGGCCTCCCGTACAACTCCGGCCCAAGAGGCGCTGGTAGTGGGACAGCTGGCACTGGAGCACGGTGGAGTAAGAGTGCCTGGAATAAGTCCTGAAGTCTGTGCAGGTAGGAGCCAGGAACACGCAGGTGAAGCCAGACTTGGCTGCTAGCGGGCTGGAACGTAGCCGGATCATGGGCAGGTCTTGGCAGCAGACGAGCAGACCAGGTACAACAGCAGGCAGGAGCGTGGTCAGGTCACAGACAGGCTCGGCGACAGGAAGGCAGATCAGGTATGATAGCAGGCAGAAGCGTGGTCAGGTAACAGGCAGGTTTGGCAGCAGGTAGGCAGATCAAGTATCACAGCAGACAGAAGCGTGGTCGGGTAACAGGCAGGTTTGGCAACAGATAACCAGATCAGGTATAAGATATATATATACCAGATCTGTGTTTAAATAGGCCACCTGGTGCCAGTTCTGGTAACAGGAGCGCGCGCATGCGCACCAGCGCACTCGCGAACGCGAGCGCGCATCCGCCGATGCGCCCATGGCAGACCTGGGTAAACTTGGTTGGCAACTGCGCACAGGTGTCCGCCTGGGGATGTCAGCAGTATTTCGTGGACGGCTATCATAAAAGGAGTACTTACCGAGGCCAAGATGCCGAGAGCGGTTGCTGTTGCGACTGTGGTTGGCACCAAGAGGCACAAGCTACCAGCGGGACAGTCACTTGCTTGGAGATCAGCAGGTAGCTTGAGCAGAGCAGGTAAGTAGTGACCCGTGTGGGTCCAGGAACAACAGGAACAAGTCCGTTAGGCAAAGGCAAAGTGCGAGAGGCAGGCCGGGGGTCAAACACGTTCAGAAAGCAGAAGTCCAAGAGAAAAGCCAGAGGTCGGGTCCAGGAGAAGATCAGCAAGGTCAAAGGGCAATCCGGGTCACAATGATAAGACAGGTCACAGGAACAAACGCAGGGATCACAGGTAGCTGAAGACAAACCAGCAGTTTGTTTAAGTGCCAATGCTTCCTTTGTAGGTCAGCGAAGGGGTCACGCTATGCGTGCGCTTGTGCTGCGTAGCACATTACTATTGTGCTCAAATGTGCGCCAGAGCGCCGTCCCACACACGGTAATGCGCAACTGGAGCAGTCTGTTAACATGACAACGGCTTCCCTGACATCCCCCCCCTTACGGGCAGCCTCCGGATGCCCAGTTGGTTCCTTTTCAGAGGATGGCTGCGGAAGAAGGCATGTATTAAGTCCGTAGCATGTACATTCCGCACAGGCTCCCAGGAGTTCTCCTCCGGCCCATAACCTCTCCATTTGATTAGGTATTGCAGTTGACCCCATCTCCTCCTGCAATCTACAATTGCTTCCACCTCAAATTCTTCGTCTCCATTGACCATCACTGGTTCAGGTGGTCTAGACCCCCGATTATTGAAGGGATCGGGCAATGCAGGCTTTAACAAGGACACATGAAATACTGGGTGCATGCTGAAGGATTCTGGCAGAGACAGTTCGTAGAGGACATCATTAATCCTTCTCTTCACAGGAAACGGCCCAAGAAATTTTGGAGCAAGCTTCTTTGGTGGACAGGCCATTCTCAGATTGGTTGTAGCCAACCAGACCTGATCCCCTGGTTGCAAAATGAGTTCCCCTCTCCTCTTCCTATCAAAAGCTCTTTTATTATCCTCCTGTGCCCTGGTCACGGCCTCTTGCAACAGCTTGTTGTTGCTTTTAAAGAAATTTAAGGGTCTCAAAGGCAACCTGGGCTTCAGGAGACCAGCGGAAACGGACACCCAGTTTGGTAAGTTGGGTAATAGGTGTGATGATGGCTGAAAAGTTCTTGATAAATCTGCAATAAAAATTGGCAAACCCCCACAAACCGCTGGATTACCTTTTTGTCAGTGGGCGCTGGCCAGGTCAGAATTGCGGACACCTTTTGAGGGTCCATTTCAATGCCTCCGGTAGAGATGATTAAACCCAAGAACTGAATATGTCGCTCAAACTTGCATTTCTCGGGTTTGGCACAAAGTCCATGCAAGCGGAGGCGGCAAAGAACACTCTTGACGTGTTCCCGGTGATCAGCGAGGGAGGTGGAGAACACAAGGATGTTGTCCAGGTAAACAGTGACGAAAATGTCCAGATAGTCTTTGAAAACATCATTGATGAAGTGTTGAAATGCAGCTGGGGCGTTACATAAGCCGAAAGGCATGACGAGATACTCTTAGTGGCCAAAACGGGTACGGAAGACCGTTTTCCACTCGTGCCCTTGCCGTATGCAGATGAGATTATAAGCTCCCCTCAGGTCTAATTTAGTAAAAATGGTGGCAGAACGAAGTCTTTGGAAGAGCTCTGGGACCAAGGGAAGAGGATAGCGGTTCTTTACTGTAATCTTGTTTAGCTCTCAGTAAATCTACACATAGCTGTAGTGAATGGTCCTTCTTCTCTACAAAGAATTTTAAATCAAAAAGCACGTGGGAAAGAACTGGACTTTGTAATTATAAAAATAACACAAATATTTATTAAACACAAAATATACAAGAAATAATTCATTAAAAAATTTGTTTTGCAAAATGAATACATGCAAAATTTTAGTAATACTTTTATCCCTAAAACAGCTGAACGAAGAAGTGAAAGAAGTCAACATCATATTAGTCCTGCCGCACTGTATGGTGTACAGTAGAACGCTTGCTCAACATTACATAAACGTCTATAGATAACAAGTAGTACATAATATACAACAGGATATTGGTAATGAGTTTCATATTTGTTAACGGAGTATATCCAAGGGTAAACATGCAGAGGACTCCCATAAATGCCATGCATCAGGTGGTGAGGAACTGAACGTGGGGGTGTGCCAGTTAGGAAAAACTAAAAAGGGGATAGATATGTATATAAACCAAAAATACAGCTCAATAGTCATTAGCACCATGTCCAACAAATGAACAGAGAGATCGGTATAGGGTTAATATAGGAAGAGAGAGGAAGAGTAAAAGAGCCACTCCCTGCATACAAACATCACAAGCGACTAAAGATAAAAAATTTGTGCTCTGGCCCAGAAAAGCAACAACATTGTTGATAGCATACCTTGGCACACCAGCCATAGGGCTATCTCATAATATACCAGATAGTGGGTAATGTTGGTAATCATGTGAACACCATGAAACAGACTGCAAAAAATGGCCTGCAGCACAGAAATCATATATCAATAGGATAATAGAGCAATTTACCATAGATAATGATAGCAGTGAATATTGGGCTGATATATATTTATAAATATAAACCTCACCTTGCCAGAGCGCTGGTACATAGAGGCCAGAATCATCTGATATAATTTTGGTAGAATCAAGGGACAAGTGATGTGTGGGCACTAGGGTTGAGCGAACCCGAACTGTAAAGTTCGGGTCCGTACCGGATTTTTGGGTGTCCGGGTCCCGGACCCGAACTATTGACTGTATGTTCGGGTTCGGGTCCGGTGTTCGGCGATGTATTGGCACCTTTTACAAGCTGCAGGGCAGCCAATCGACGCTAGTTTCACTAGTGTGCCCTTAGAAGCCATCACAGCCATGCCTACTAATGACATGGCTGTGATTGGGCAGTGCAGCATGTGACCCAGCCTCTATATATAGTACACACACACAGCACACAGCGTCACTCTGCTATAGACAGGTTCCTGTGCTGCTAAGAGAGGATTTTAGGAGTTAGTCTGATAAAGTCAGTCAGTCAGTCAGTCCACATTCCTTAAATTTTCTTCAAATAAGTTATATCAGTGAGCGATCTACATAGCTAGAGTAGAGTAGAGAGTGACTTTAGTAAGGAAAAGAAAGAGGCAGAGAGAATTATTCAAGAGATTCCTAAATCAATTGTACCCTGGCTGGGGTGCAGTGCACAGTCTTTTAACAGTGCCATGAGGCCAGTGCCAGACAAAATATAAAGTTTACCTGCAAGCTCAGTGCAGCATCACTGCACTGCATATTTTAGTAAGAGATACACCATACTCTGTGTGTATTCTTCTATTGGAAAAACATTGCAAAAAAAAAAATTTTGCTGTATTTTTTTTTTTCCCAATAGCATTTTCTGCGTGTTCATACACGCTTTAGACACTGTACGTGTATTCTGCTATTGACAAAAAATTAAATCTTTCAGTGCTTTGTGCAGGAGTGTGACATACAATCGATCGATATTTCTTCTATTGTATATTGTCCCAAAAAAAAAATTGTAGTGACATTTTTTTTCCCAATAGCATTTTCTGCGTGTTCATACACGCTTAGGCACTGTACGTGTATTCTGCTATTGACAAAAAATAAAATCTTTTAGTGCTTTGTGCAGGAGTGTGACATACAATCGATCAATATTTCTTCTATTGTATATTGTCCCAAAAAAAAATTGTAGTGACATTTTTTTCCCAATAGCATTTTCTGCAGTTTAGCAGTTTTTGAGATACACACTTTTTTTTTTTTTTTGAAAAATCTGTTTATTGAAATTTTAATATGCATAACATACAACATATGATGCGTCCGCAAGACAACATCCAAAAACTGGCCGAGACCAACTGTCTAACATAAACCAACTAACTAAAACTTCCCCCTGCCCCCCCCTCCCTCCCACCCCACCCCCCAGTCACATCTCGACTATGAAACGGAGTCGTATATCAATTAATACAGGCATGTGTGCTCTTGTAATGTAGGGCCCTGGTGTCTTCTTTATTATTTCAGCTGTTACCCAACTATGTTGTCTAGCACATCATCCTCGGGAAGCAGGTCAAACCTCCAGTACCAGTATCTCGCAACTATTTCTTACCCTACAGTACTGTCAGAATTAAGCCATGAATGCCATACTTTGTCAAATTTCTTTATACAACCCCGACTTTCATATGTGGCTTTGTAATAAGGTAACATTGAATTTACTAGGCCTTTCCAGGCGTTTTTTTCCAGGCTAGTAGAATAGCCTTCTTGCCATAAAAGAACAGTATACTCAACATTGTACGCATGGCCCTTGAGGGCACCACATCATCAACCAGCCCCAGGAGACAAACTCTAACATTCAATGGAATCGGGACTGATATAAGTTCTGTAATACATGCATGGATATCCGTCCAGAATTTCTGGACGTGGTGGCAATGCCAGAAAATGTGGTCAGCGTCAGCAGGTGAATGAGAACATCTCCAACACTCCGTTGAGGCTGAGGGAAAAATCTTCCCCAGTCTAGCCGGTGTGTAGTAACTCCTATGTAGAAATTTGAATTGAATCAACCTATCCCTGGCCGACACCAGGTTCTTGAAGGGTTGAGTCCATAAGTCATCCCAATCCTCGCCCTGTATCTCAGGGACTTCTCTCACCCATTTTTCCCTGCATCTGGTAATAGTTTTGGGAGTCACTTTAAAGAATTCCTTGTACGTTTCAGAGAGAGGCTTTGTTAGCTCCTCTCTTGTCAGCATCGTTTCCAGGGACGAGGGTATAGATTCTACTTTCAGTTCATGAAATTGTACTTGGAAAGCATGTCGGACCTGTAGAAATCTAAACAGGTAATGATTGGGGAGGTCATGTCTAGATTTAAGTTGTGAAAAGGATTGTTTTTCTCCAAAAGATGTTATGTCTTTTAACGTCTTAATTCCTTTAATCGCCCAGATCATAGGATCTGGTAGATTATAGAATTGGGGTAAGGTTGGGTTCATCCAAATGGGGGTTGAGGGTGACACCCCCTTTACATACTGTGGGTGTATTCTGCTATTGCAAAAACACCCATTTAGGGCAAGATCATACATTTTGAAAATATGAGGAGATCATCAAAAAGGGGACGTGGCCCGGGTCGTGGTGCTGCTGGTGGCACTCCTGTTGCAGGGAGAGGACGTGGTCGATCTGTGCCAGCTACATGCACTAGGGAAACACCTTCCTCAGGTGCGAGTAGGGCAACAGAGCCTGCAGCGGTATTTGGGCGTGCCTAATGAGGCTGTACGAATGTTGAGGCCAGGACAAGTACAGGCGATAGTAGATTGGGTTGCTGACAGTGCCTCCGGTTCCTTCACATTGTCTCCCACCCAGTCTCCTGATGAAAGTTCAGAGTTGGCACCTGCAGCCGATGTCCTTCAGTCTTTCACCTCACCCCCTTGCAAATCAGCCAATCAGTCTGAGCCCCAAATCATGCAGCAGTCTCTTCTGCTTTTTGATGACTCTGTTAGCAGGGTTTCCCAGGGCCATCCACCTAGCCCTGCCCCAGAAGTGGAAGAGATTGTGTGCACCGATGCCCAACCACTTATGTTTCATGATGAGTACATGGGAGGACCATCGCAGCACGTCTCGGATGATGACGAAACACAGGTGCCAACTGCTGCTGCTTTCACCATTGTGCAGACGGACAAGAAGGGCAGGGGTGAAGACTGGGTGGAAGATGATGTGGAGGACGATGAGGTCCTTGACCCCACATGGAATCAACGTCATGCAGGTGACCAGTGTAGTTCGGAGGAAGAGGGCGGTGGTCACACAGAGCCACCAGCACAGCAGAAGAGGGAGCAGGGTGCAAAAGCGGAGCGTCCATCCCCTAGACAGTACGTCTGCTACTCCCTAACGCAGCAAGGGACCGAGCACACCAAAGCCAGGTCCAAGGAGTTCCCTAGCGTGGTAGTTCTTCAGACAATGTGCTGATGACAAGACACGAGTGGTTTGCACGCTGTGCGATCAGAGCCTGAAGCGAGGCATAAACGTTCTCAACCTGACCACAACCTGCATGACCAGGCATCTAAGTGCAAAGCACGAGCTGCAGTGGAGTAGACATCTCAAAAACCAAGAAAGGTCTCTGGCTCCTCCTGCTTCCTGCTTCTGCTGCAGTCTCGGCCTCTTCATCCACCTCTGTAGTGACAGTGACACCTGCCAACCCGCAAACAGAGGATCTGCTAGCAACACTACCACCTGGGTCACCAACCATCTCCACAATGTCCCAAGGAAGCGTTCAGCTCTCTATTTCCCAAACACTGGAGCGGAAGAGGAAGTACCCCCCTAGCCACCCGCGATCCCTGGCCCTGAATGCCAGCATTTCAAAATTCCTCGCCTTTGAAATGCTGTCATTCCGTCTGGTGGAGACGCAGATTTTTAAAAGGCTGATGTCATTGGCTGTCCCACAGTACGTCGTGCCCAGCCGCCACTACTTTTCCAGACGAGCTATCCCTTCCCTGCACAACCAAGTGGGGGACAAAATCAGGTGTGCACTGCGCAACGCCATCTGTGGCAAGGTCCACCTAACTACGGATGCGTGGACCAGTAAGCACGGTCACGGACGTTATATCTCCCTAACAGCACACTGGGTAAATGTAGTGGCGGCTGGGCCTGAGGCGGATAGCAGTTTGGAGCATGTCCTTCCACCACCAAGGATTGCAGGGCACTTCAGTTTGCCTCCTGTTGCTAACTCCTCCTACTCTGCCTCCTCATCCTCTACCGCCTCCTCATCCGGTCAGCGTAACACCTTCACCACCAACTTCAGCACAGCCAGGGCTAAACGACAGCAGGCAGTTTTAAAACTTTCCTGTTTGGGGGAAAAACCCCACACCGCGCATGAGTTGTGGAGGGACATGGAACAACAGACCGATGAGTGGTTGGTGGCAGTGAGCCTCAAGCCCGGCCTGGTGGTGTGCGATAATGGGCAAAATCTCATAGCAGCTCTGGGCCTAGGCGGTTTGACGCACATCCCTTGCTTGGCCACATCCCATGTGCTGAACTTGGTGGTCCAGAGATTCCTTAAGAATTACCCCGATATGCCTGAGCTGCTGCAGAAAGTGCGGGCCGTCTGTGCGCACTTTCGGCGTTCTCACCCTGCTGCTGCTCGCCTGTCAGCGCTGCAGCGTAACTTCGGCCTTCCGGCTCACCGTCTCATAAGTGACGTGCCCACAAGGTGGAACTCCACCTTGCACATGCTTGCCAGACTGTGCGAGCAGCAGCAGGCGATAGTGGAGTTTCAGCTGCAGCACGCACGCGTGAGTCGCTCTGCGGAACAGCACCACTTCACCGCCAATAACTGGGCATCCATGCGAGACCTGTGTGCCTTGTTGCGCTGTTTCGACTACTCCACCAACATGGCCAGTGCCGATGACGCTGTTCTCAGCGTTACTATCCCAGTTCTATGCCTCCTTGAAAAAACTCTTCAGGCGATGATGGAAGAGGATGTGGCACAGGAGGAGGAGGAGGAGGAAGTTCATTTCCAAGGCTTTCAGGGCAGTCATTTACAAGTGGCTACGAGGGTGGGTTCCTGCACCAACAAGCGCCAGGTACACAATTGTCCGGCAGCAGGGGCACAGTTCTGGAGGATGACGACTCACTTCTCATTGGCTTACCTCTACATAGTCTATCACCTCTGCAATCCATCATGAATGCTGCTGCCAGACTCATCCACCTTACCAATCACTCTGTGTCTGCCACTCCTCTCTGTCAATCCCTCCACTGGCTTCCACTCGGCCAAAGAATTAAATTCAAAATACTAACAACTACGTACAAAGCCATTTACAATTTCGCCCCCAGCTACATCACTAGCCTAGTCTGTAAATACCAACCTACTAGTTCTCTTCGTTCCTCTCAAGACCTCCTGCTCTCTAGCTCCCTCATCACCTCCTCCCATGCTCGCCTCCAGGACTTTTCCAGAGCCTCTCCAATCCTATGGAATGCCTTACCCCAATCTGTCCGCTTATCTCCTACTTTATTAGCTTTTAGACGATCCCTGAAAACCCTTCTCTTCAGAGAAACATATCCTACCTACACCTAACAACAACCGTATTTTCATTTTCTCCATCAGCTCATCCCCCCACAGTATTACCTTTTATTCCAATTGACCCTCCCTTCTAGATTGTAAGCTCCAACGAGCAGGGCCCTCTGATCCCTCCTGTATTGATTTGTATTGTAATTGTACTGTCTACCCTTATGTTGTAAAGCGCTGCGCAAACTGTTGGCGCTATATAAATCCTGTATAATAATAATAATAATAATGACGAGGTGGAGGATGAGGAGGAGATGGAGGAGGAGGAACCATGTTCACAGCAGGGTGGCACCCAGATCAGCTCATGTCCATCACTGGTGCGTGGCTGGGGGGATACATAGGACACAGACGATACACCTCCCACAGAGGACAGCTTTTCCTTGCCTCTGGGCAGCCTGGCACACATGAGCGATTACATGCTGCAGTGTCTCCGCAACGACCGAGGAGTTGCCCACATTTTAACTGGTGCTGATTATTGGGTGGCCACCCTGCTGGATCCCCGTTACAAGGACAATGTGCCGTCCTTAATTACCTCACTGGAGCGTGATCGTAAGATGCGCGAGTACAAGCGCACGCTGGTAGACGCGCTGCTGGTGGCATTCCCACTTGGCAACAGGGGTACGGTGGAAGCACAAGGCGATGACAGAGGAGGAGGAAGAGGTCGCTAACGCAGCCGGGGCACCGCCAGCACCTCGGAAGGCAGGGTTAGCATGGCCGAAATGTGGAAAAGCTTTGTCAGCACGCCACAACAACCAGCACCACCAGCTGAGATGGAACGTCTTAGCAGGAGGCAGCATTTCACCAACATGGTGGAGCAGTATGTGTGCACACGCCTACACATGTGTATTTAGCACGGCAGGGGGCGTTATCACAGACAAGCGCAGCCGCCTGTTCAGAGCCAATGTGGACAAGCTCACGTTCATTAAAATGAACCAGGCATGGATCCCACAGGACTTGTCCGTACCTTGTGCAGAATAGACACGTATACCGGTGTTCTGACAAAAACTGTCTGGCCATCGGCTAGTGTCCGGCCACTTACTGTGCAGGAGCAGTGCTTGCGCAGTACAGAGGACAAGGAGATTCACAAAATCTCCAAAGATGAACGTCGCCTGGGCAGTGCAGGTTCAAGCCCCACCATCCAAGTGGACATACGGTAGCACATAGTAACAGGGCCCCTCACGGGCTCGCTTGGCTAGGCTTCAACCTCGGATGATATGGCTTGAACCTGGAGTCACCGCGCATCGTCTTCGGAGAGTTTCGAAATCCCCTTGTCCTACGTACTGAGCAAGCGCAGTACAGGGCGGACACTATGCGACGGGGGACTGAATTCGACACATCATTCACCACTAGCCTTACCCAGCCATTGTTGTATTTTTGAACCAGTGTTGGCTACCTCGTCCTCCTCCACCGCCGCTTCCACCTACATCGCCACATCCACCGCCACCTCAACCTCCTACTCCATATGGACCTCGTCCTCCTAGGTCAAGATTATAATTTTTTTTCATTTTTTTAATTTCCAAGTATTTTATTTTCCCACTATCTTATCCATTAAATTGAATAATTTTTTCCAGAAAGTGCGTATTCTGGGGTATTCCCACCATATGTGCGGTATCGTGCCGTTGAGTTTCTGAGGTTCTTAATGACTTCCTGTACCTCTTCTGCTGAGAAGGGGGCCTCCAGCATTTTATTTTAATTTTTAATTTTGTTATGTTATTTTAAGTTATTTCCCTATCCACATTTGTTTGCAGAGCACTTGCCATGCTCTTAACAACATTTTGTTGCCATTTGCAGCCCTCTAGCCCTTTCCATGACTATTTTACAGCCATTTTAGTCTTCAAAAGTTCGGGTCCCCATTGACTTCAATGTGTTTCGGAGTTCGGGGTCAAGTTCGGTCCCGACCCCGGACTTTTTCCGAAGTTCGGCCGTACCCGCCGAACCCGAATATCCAGGTGTCCGCTCAACTCTAGTGGGCACTGAAAAGCGCACACACAGACTGTCCCAGTAGCAATCAGCACACCGCAAAAAGGGGTCTATATCCAATCACTAAATCTGGAATATAAGATAGGAGTGGGATGTCTAATTAGAAGACAATAAATGCAAGACCTAGGGGACACAGAGTGGCTATCCCTAAACCCACTAAGTCAGAAAGGGGGGGGGGGGGGTACTTACCAAGTGCAGCAAGAATTCATAGGTAGATGCAGACCTCTAACACAGACAGACCGCTGTCGATGGTAAAGGCCATACTAAAGGGCCAGCATGGGTAGCCCTATGTACACACCCCAGTCAGGTGTGCGGCTATTTGCCACATCACCTGACTCGGCCAGTGTGAGAGACCGTCCATACACAGAATGCACGTGCGCATGCGCGGCCTGGAGCGTGACGTGAGGCGCATGCGCGGTAGGCAGACAAGGCCGTGCCCCGCGCCCACAGGGAGGACCAACCACCCTGAGCCATGAGGCCGGCGATGACTCCGCTGTTAACTGGCGCACACATAAGGAAGAGATGGGTCTCAATGGAGAGGACATGGTAGGTCCCCCTAGTGGGCAACAACCCAAAAAGCCTGTACAAAATGTACATGGCAATAACAACAATTGGTAAAGTACCTCTGAACAGGAAGGTGGTAATCAGCAGAGATGAAAAAGAATATAAAAACATAAAAAAGAGGGAGGGTTTTTATGCTGCCCAGTCAGGTGAAAACAACAACTAGGGGGAGAAAGAGAACCACACAAGGGTCCAGACCAACTGTCATCCATGCCGCAACTGCAGGACACCAAATTGTATTGTGTACTGTGTTGCGGCTTACTGGCCGCACGTACAGACCATCACACCAGCATGTCGGAGAGAGTCCGTAGCATAGCACCTCAAGGATATCTACCGCAGGCTTCTGAAACAAAAAAAGCCAAAAAATTTACAGTTAGATGTAATACAAATTTAAATACATAAGCCAACATAAACATTAGGAGAATTATAACCGGTTCAAAAGTTATAATTAATTGTAAACGATTATAGATATAGTCAATATATGTTGTGGAATCAACGTATATGGCATTGGTGTGGCGTTAAACCATAGACTTGTGAATATAATAATCCCAATTTGTTTTCCAAGGGACTAAAAACACAACAAAAAAAGTCCCACTTTCAAAAAGTCCCCAACTCAAGCCTTCAGAAAAAATTGCGAAAGCCTTTTCATCCAAAGGGGTCTGAAGTAATAGAAATAATTGGTTCCAACTTGCATATAAAGAAGACACCTCTACCTTCCAAATTATATGCTTACCAGAAAATAAGCAAGAATGTGCAGTTGGCTTATACCCAGCCTGGGCCTTTTGATGAACCAGGATGCAGCAGCATTGTGGATAATCGATTACAGCAAGAATATAACTCCGTGCATGTGTTGCAAAAAGAAAAACAGGGACATAGCGTAATATTGTCAAAAAATTTAATTTTTTAAATAAAAACCAAAAATTAATACTTACAAAGTGAAAAAAAGAAAAAGTAAAAGCACCCAGTGAACCAAATAAACGGCTACAGTGTGACCCAGCAAGAGACACCTCCACCTTCCAGGTAATACGCTTACCAGAAAATAAGCCAAGTTAAACAATTGGCTTTAACCCAGCCTGGGTTTTCCGGTATGTCTGGACACACCGATTCTATGGATGTTTTATCGCGACCAAGATGTGACTCCGTACAAAATAAAAAAGAACAATTGTGCCATACGGAATACACTGTATTCCATACGGAATACACCATGACACTTCCTGCCTGGAGTTTGCATGTTCTCCCTGTGCCTGCATGGGTTTCCTCCGGGTACTCCGGTTTCCTCCCACAATCCAAAGACATGCAGGTAGGTTAATTGGCTTCTGTCTAAAAATTGGCCCTAGTATATGAATGGGGACACATCATTCACCACTAGCCTTACCCAGCCATTGTTGTATTTTTGAACCAGTGTTGGCTACCTCGTCCTCCTCCACCGCCGCTTCCACCTACATCGCCACATCCACCGCCACCTCAACCTCCTACTCCATATGGACCTCGTCCTCCTAGGTCAAGATTATAATTTTTCATTTTTTTAATTTCCAAGTATTTTATTTTCCCACTATCTTATCCATTAAATTGAATAATTTTTTCCAGAAAGTGCGTATTCTGGGGTATTCCCACCATATGTGCGGTATCGTGCCGTTGAGTTTCTGAGGTTCTTAATGACTTCCTGTACCTCTTCTGCTGAGAAGGGGGCCTCCAGCATTTTATTTTAATTTTTAATTTTTTTATGTTATTTTAAGTTATTTCCCTATCCACATTTGTTTGCAGAGCACTTGCCATGCTCTTAACAACATTTTGTTGCCATTTGCAGCCCTCTAGCCCTTTCCATGACTATTTTACAGCCATTTTAGTCTTCAAAAGTTCGGGTCCCCATTGACTTCAATGTGTTTCGGAGTTCGGGGTCAAGTTCGGTCCCGACCCCGGACTTTTTCCGAAGTTCGGCCGAACCCGCCGAACCCGAATATCCAGGTGTCCGCTCAACTCTAGTGGGCACTGAAAAGCGCACACACAGACTGTCCCAGTAGCAATCAGCACACCGCAAAAAGGGGTCTATATCCAATCACTAAATCTGGAATATAAGATAGGAGTGGGATGTCTAATTAGAAGACAATAAATGCAAGACCTAGGGGACACAGAGTGGCTATCCCTAAACCCACTAAGTCAGAAAGGGGGGGGGGGGGGGGGGGGGGGGGGGGGTACTTACCAAGTGCAGCAAGAATTCATAGGTAGATGCAGACCTCTAACACAGACAGACCGCTGTCGATGGTAAAGGCCATACTAAAGGGCCAGCATGGGTAGCCCTATGTACACACCCCAGTCAGGTGTGCGGCTATTTGCCACATCACCTGACTCGGCCAGTGTGAGAGACCGTCCATACACAGAATGCACGTGCGCATGCGCGGCCTGGAGCGTGACGTGAGGCGCATGCGCGGTAGGCAGACAAGGCCGTGCCCCGCGCCCACAGGGAGGACCAACCACCCTGAGCCATGAGGCCGGCGATGACGCCGCTGTTAACTGGCGCACACATAAGGAAGAGATGGGTCTCAATGGAGAGGACATGGTAGGTCCCCCTAGTGGGCAACAACCCAAAAAGCCTGTACAAAATGTACATGGCAATAACAACAATTGGTAAAGTACCTCTGAACAGGAAGGTGGTAATCAGCAGAGATGAAAAAGAATATAAAAACATAAAAAAGAGGGAGGGTTTTTATGCTGCCCAGTCAGGTGAAAACAACAACTAGGGGGAGAAAGAGAACCACACAAGGGTCCAGACCAACTGTCATCCATGCCGCAACTGCAGGACACCAAATTGTATTGTGTACTGTGTTGCGGCTTACTGGCCGCACGTACAGACCATCACACCAGCATGTCGGAGAGAGTCCGTAGCATAGCACCTCAAGGATATCTACCGCAGGCTTCTGAAACAAAAAAAGCCAAAAAATTTACAGTTAGATGTAATACAAATTTAAATACATAAGCCAACATAAACATTAGGAGAATTATAACCGGTTCAAAAGTTATAATTAATTGTAAACGATTATAGATATAGTCAATATATGTTGTGGAATCAACGTATATGGCATTGGTGTGGCGTTAAACCATAGACTTGTGAATATAATAATCCCAATTTGTTTTCCAAGGGACTAAAAACACAACAAAAAAAGTCCCACTTTCAAAAAGTCCCCAACTCAAGCCTTCAGAAAAAATTGCGAAAGCCTTTTCATCCAAAGGGGTCTGAAGTAATAGAAATAATTGGTTCCAACTTGCATATAAAGAAGACACCTCTACCTTCCAAATTATATGCTTACCAGAAAATAAGCAAGAATGTGCAGTTGGCTTATACCCAGCCTGGGCCTTTTGATGAACCAGGATGCAGCAGCATTGTGGATAATCGATTACAGCAAGAATATAACTCCGTGCATGTGTTGCAAAAAGAATAACAGGGACATAGCGTAATATTGTCAAAAAATTTAATTTTTTAAATAAAAACCAAAAATTAATACTTACAAAGTGAAAAAAAGAAAAAGTAAAAGCACCCAGTGAACCAAATAAACGGCTACAGTGTGACCCAGCAAGAGACACCTCCACCTTCCAGGTAATACGCTTACCAGAAAATAAGCCAAGTTAAACAATTGGCTTTAACCCAGCCTGGGTTTTCCGGTACGTCTGGACACACCGATTCTATGGATGTTTTATCGCGACCAAGATGTGACTCCGTACAAAATAAAAAAGAACAATTGTGCCATACGGAATACACTGTATTCCATACGGAATACACCATGACACTTCCTGCCTGGAGTTTGCATGTTCTCCCTGTGCCTGCATGGGATTCCTCCGGGTACTCCGGTTTCCTCCCACAATCCAAAGACATGCAGGTAGGTTAATTGGCTTCTGTCTAAAAATTGGCCCTAGTATATGAATGGGGACGTTGGATTATGGGCTCCTTGAGGGTAGGGACTGATGTGAGTGTGCAATGTACAGGGATGGGGACAATTGTAGACACTCGCTCAGGTTGAACTGGATGGACTGATGTCTTTATTCAACCTTACTAACTATGAAACTATGAAACTATGAAAAGGCCCAGGCTGGGTATAAGCCAACTGCACATTCTTGCTTATTTTCTGGTAAGCATATAATTTGGAAGGTAGAGGTGTCTTCTTTATATGCAAGTTGGAACCAATTATTTCTATTACTTCAGACCCCTTTGGATGAAAAGGCTTTCGCAATTTTTTCTGAAGGCTTGAGTTGGGGACTTTTTGAAAGTGGGACTTTTTTTGTTGTGTTTTTAGTCCCTTGGAAAACAAATTGGGATTATTATATTCACTATTTAATGCTACTTAACATAATTTCCTACTTTGTGTATGTCACTTTTGAACTAATATCTATTTTTTTCACTTGAATGATAAAGTACTGGGTAATACAGTGGTGTGAAAAAGTGTTTGCCCCCTTCCTCATTTCCTGTTCCTTTGCATGTTTGTCACACTTAAGTGTTTCGGAACATCAAACCAATTTAAACAATAGTCAAGGACAACACAAGTAAACACAAAATGCAATTTGTAAATGAAGGTGTTTATTATTAAAGGTGAAAAAAAATCCAAACCATCATGGCCCTGTGTGAAAAAGTGATTGCCCCCCTTGTTAAAACATACTATAACTGTGGTTGTCCACACCTGAGTTCAATTTCTCTAGCCACACCCAGGCCTGATTATTGCCACACCTGTTCACAATCAAGGCATCACTTAAATAGGAGCTGCTTGACACAGTAAGGTCCACCAGAAGATCCTTAAAAGCTACACATCATGCCGAGACCCAAAGAAATTCAGGAACAATTGAGAAAGAAAGTAATTGAGATCTATCAGTCTGGAAAGGGTTATAAAGCCATTTCCAAAGCTTTGGGAATCCAGCGAACCACAGTGAGAGCCATTATCCACAAATGGCGAAGACATGGAACAGTGGTGAACCTTCCCAGGAGTGGCCGGCCGCCCAAAATTACCCCAAGAGCGCAGCGACGACTCATCCAAGAGGTCACAAAAGACCCCACAACAACGTCCAAGGAACTGCAGGCCTCACTTGCCTCAGTTAAGGTCAGCGTTCATGCCTCCACCATCAGGAAAAGACTGGGCAAAAATGGCCTGCATGGCAGAGTTCCAAGGAGAAAACCACTGCTGAGCAAAAAGAACATCAAAGCTCGTCTCAATTTCTCCACAACACATCTTGATGATCCCCAAGACTTTTGGGACAACATTCTGTGGACCGATGAGACAAAAGTGGAACTCTTTGGAAGGTGTGTGTCCAAGTATATCTGGCGTAGAAGGAACACTGCATTTCAGAAAAAGAACATTATACCAACAGTAAAATATGGTGGTGGTAGTGTGATGGTCTGGGGCTGTTTTGCTGCTTCAGGACCTGGAAGACTTGCCGTGATAAAAGGAACTATGAATTCTGCTGTCTACCAAGAGATCCTGAAGGAGAATGTCCGACCATCTGTTCGTGTACTCAAGCTGAAACGAACTTGGGTTCTGCAGCAGGACAATGATCCTAAACACACCAGCAAGTCCACCACCGAATGGCTGAAGAAAAACAAAATGAAGACTTTGGAGTGGCCTAGCCAAAGTCCAGACCTGAATCCTATTGAGATGTTGTGGTATGACCTTAAAAAGGCCGTTCATGCTCGAAAACCCTCTAATGTAACTGAATTAGGACAATTCTGCAAAGATGAGTGGGCCAAAATTCCTCCAGGACGCTGTAAAAGCCTCATTGCACGTTATCGCAAACGCTTGGTTGCAGTTGTTGCTGCTAAGGGTGGCCCAACCAGTTATTAGGTTTAGGGGGCAATCACTTTTTCACACAGGGCCATGATGGTTTGGATTTTTTTTCACCTTTAATAATAAACACCTTCATTTACAAATTGCATTTTGTGTTTACTTGTGTTGTCCTTGACTATTGTTTAAATTGGTTTGATGTTCCGAAACACTTAAGTGTGACAAACATGCAAAGGAACAGGAAATGAGGAAGGGGGCAAACACTTTTTCACACCACTGTAGCACTTAGTTTACACTAGCGCAACTTCTCTTTTTTATTGTTTATTTTTGTGTATATCTCACAATAAGTTGCAGCTTCCCCCCCCCCTTTTTTAGGGTCACTATTATTATATGGTTTTTTATTTAGAATCTATATATTTTCCCCTTCGTTCCAAACGCAGTTTTCCCCCTTCCAAACCATAGACTTGCCCTCCCAACATAATAAAATAGGGTTTCAAAATACACCCCAGCACAATTCTTGCTTCACTACCCTGCAAAACCGAAACACACATACCTACGTTCCCTAACTATGCATATGATCACAGCAGCGAACATGTGTATCCCCAGAAATTGGCGCTCGCCAACCCCACTGACCATAAGGGATTGGTTCGATTGCATCCAAAAAAACTCAGAAATGGCAGACCTGATCCATCAGGCAAAAGACACACCTTCCAAATGCGTACAGACTTGGTCCTGTTGGCAGCACTTTACCACCACCCCGGAATATCACGCTCTACATACATGATACGAGCATTTTTAATCGCACCAGAAATATCTATCCTAATACAATACTGAGCCAACCCTGAACCATTACTCCTTTCCTTCAACACTAATGCCGCGTACACACGATCGGAATTCTCATCGAAAAAAACTGTGTCGGTTTTTCCGACGGAATTCCGACGGAATTCCGCTCAAGCTGTGTTGCCTACACACGATTACACCAAATTCCGACCACCAAGAACGTTGTGACGTCCACCACGTACGACAAGACCATAAAAGGAAAGTTTAGCACCATGTCCGGCACCCGTTGGGCTCCTTCTGCTGATCTCGTGTTTATCGCGTGTTAGTAGAAGTTTCGCTATAGACGATTCGTGTTCTTCAGATCGTTCCTGCTCTACAGTTTGTGCTTGTTGGTGCGTATTTGCTTATCAGTGCGTGTAGTCAGTTCGCATTTGTTTGTCTTTGCGGCCTATATATTTATATATAGTACGCTTTGATTCTCAGTGCTTATTGTCCGCTCGTTGCTTGATTTGCATTTCGTTCTTTCAGGCCTTGCTGTTTATCAGTGCTTTCTTTAGTCCGTTCTGACCAGCCGACCGTTTAGAAGCAATGTTACGTGTACGTACTCGTCGTAGTGTTCGTGCTGTGCGGGGGCTTGGTGTTGGGGTTCTTACTTTGACACAAGCCCGGTTCATGAACAGGGCGAGGAGGAGTTCATGGACCAAGTATTGGTTGCTCCAGCGTGACCAATTCTCGCACATGCCTCTGCTTCGTGAGATCCGTGAGAATAATCCTGATGATTTCAGGAATTATCTCAGGATGACGGACCCCGTTTTTCACCGTCTGTTGGCTTTGCTGTCCCCTTATATTACCAGGCAGGATACCTGCATGCGGCAAGCCATCACTGCGGAGCAGAGGTTAGTTGCCACGTTGAGGTACTTGGCGACAGGGAGAAGCCTTCAGGACCTCAAGTTCTCGACAGGCATCTCCCCCCAGGCTCTGGGGATCATTATTCCAGAGACCTGTTCTGCCATCATCCAGGTCCTGCAGAAGGACTATATGAGGGTAAGTTGTATTCTTTAACATCACATTCTATGTATTTACTGTTTGCTAATGTATGTATTTCTTTCCTCGTTCCCTAATTACCAGGCTTTCAATATACTGTAATATGCTGTAATATGCTGTGCCCCTTTGTCCTCATGCATGTTGGATTTTTGTATGCTCCTTTTTTGTCCTTCATGCATATTTGCCTTCACTAACCCCCCCCCAGCATGCTGTCTGGGGCCCATATATACCTATAGTCTAGTCACTTAACAATGTATTTTGTCAGCTCCATTGTAATGCTTTACCCTAAACAACCCCTAAAATGTGTACAAATGTTATATTTGTCCTTAAATTCCTTCAGAGGGCCTGAGGCTTTGTTTTGTGGTGCCCCAAATCTTTTTGGAACCCCCCTCCCCCAACTGCTCAGTCAGCTGGTACCAATCCTCTATCTGCTGACTTTGCCAAACCCAATACAGACTATACCTACCTCTATAGTGGTCATATTTATGGATGAATTTTTCAAAGCATGTAGTGCAAGGGCCTGCCTCAATACTTTCAAATGCTACTGTTTTAATTCTTCTCCTCCTATTATTATTGTGATAGGTAATAGCAGAATCCAAAAATGTGCTTCCATTTTCCTTTTTTTTTTTTACCTGTCTAGTGGGCTGCCAATAGTGTAATGAAGGAGGGGCTGGTCAAACTATCACACATTACTTTGTTACTCCATTACGTAGTGGAGAGGGTGGTTACCTGTCCAAAACATATCTCCTCCCCTAAAATATTTACAAGGGGCCATCAGAGGGGGGAGGAATCTGATAAGTGGACCTTATTATATTTTTAGCCTTTAAATACTACAAGAAATGTTATACTGATGTTTGCCAACAATGTTTGTGTATAATCTGCTTGTAATGTTGATTCTCAAATGTACTAATTATCTTTTTCTTGTTTGACTCCACAGTTTCCTTCCACGCCACAGGAATGGCAGACTGTGGCCTCCCAGTTTGCCCAGCGGTGGGATTTCCCAAACTGCGGAGGGGCAATCGATGGGAAGCACGTCCACATCATCCCACCACCCCATTCGGGGTCATACTATTTCAACTATAAGGGGTTCAATAGTATCGTGTTGATGGCAGTGGTGTCGGCGACCTATGAGTTCCTATATGTGGACGTGGGGAGGAATGGTCGGATGTCGGATGGAGAAGTCTTTTGCTGGACGGAGTTCTACCGACGTCTCGAGAGTGGTGGCTTGGGATTGCCACCCCCGGAGGAGAATGTCGAGGGACTCCAGTTTGTGTTTGTGGCAGACGAGGCGTTTGGTTTGGCTAACCATTTGATGAGACCGTTCCCCCAGAGGACCCTCACCCCGGAGAAGAGGGTATTTAATTACCGGCTGGCCAGAGCCAGAAGAGTCGTGGAGAACGCGTTTGGTATTCTGGCCAGCCGGTTCCGCCTGTTCCAAACAAATAAATATGGCGGAATATAAACTGAATACCATAGTGGTAGCATGTTGCATTTTGCACAATTTTTTCAAACGGACAAACCCCAATTATGTGGTAACACTTGGGCCTGACGCTGGACTGCAATCTCTGATGTCCCTGGAAGCGGCCCGTCCTGGCTTGCCCCCCCAAAGCGCCCGTTAAGTGTGGCAAAATTATTCCGACTATTTTTCGGGGAGGGTGGCCATTGCTTTGCCAGCAGTGATTCAATAAATTTTACCTTTATTTATCTTTAAAAATCTTGCTTTGAATTTCCTGCTTGTGTTTCTTTTTTGGGTCTCCTAGTGCACTTGTAGTGCCAAGTGGTTTGCACATTATTATCTAAACACCCATTGTCACTGTAAACACCAATTTAAACACAAAGAAATGGTATTGATCATTGAAAGAAGAAGGCACACATTGTTGAGCTCAAAATATTTTTTTTACTCCGTGAAAATGACCATGAAAGTAGCCATTTTGGACTGTACAAGACCTTATTAGGGGAAAACACATGGCGCAGCATGCAATATTAATAATAATAGGTACACACGACATAATATACTTACTTTTTCGAAGAACTTTCTTGATCTTCCTGTACTGATCGTGCTCCCTTAATTTGAGGTCCGACCATCGTTTCCTCAGTTGATCCTTGGTTCGTCGTACCCCAAAATTACTGTACAGACTCTTCACAACTTTATTCATGATCTTGGCCTTTCTCATATTTGGGTTGGGGTACGGACCATAATTCCCGTCATAGTCGTTGCTCCTCAAGATGTCCACCATCTCCAACATCTCCACAAAGGCCATATTTGAGGCCTTAAATCTCCTCCTCGATCGTGACGTTTCAGGCTCCGGGCTATCCTCCTCCTCGTTACTGCTCTTATTATGCACCTGCTGTGTCTCCGCCATGTTCCGCTCCCACTGCAATGAAAGAGACTGGGCGGCGAATATTCTAGAAAGAACGTCAGGGGCGGGCGACGCAGGCGGAGATTCACGCATGCGCAGTGTATATAAAGCTTCAAACACGTGTGTGTCGTAACTACGTTCTGTGTGCACAGGAAGGAGGAACGGACGCCACAAAGAACGTCGAACAACGACGAACGTTACAACAACGTTACAACGAAGGTAAGATTTGAAACTTTTTGGAGTCATGTGCGGCCTATACTGAATCTAGATTGATGCCTATATTGTGTTGAAAGATTATCCTGAGATTTATATTTTTGTATTTTGTTTGGTCTTGCAGACATAATGCTGCCATTTAAGGACCCCGAATTCCTTGGGGAATTCATTGATAAATACCATGAAATTAAAAATCTGTGGGAGGTGAAAAACCCCTTGTACCATAATAAACCAGCTAGGAGGGCAACGCTGGAGAAATTGCTTAAATTTGTGAAGACCCGGGTCCCCGATGCAGACATCAAATTTGTTGAGGCAAAAATTGGTAGCTTGAGAAGCACCTATAAGGAGTACCAGAAGGTCCAGAAGTCCCTGCGGTCCGGAGTAGCAGCAGATAAGGTGTATGTACCCAGTCTGTGGTACTACAGCAGGATGAGGTGTCACGTACCGGGTACGGCGGGGAACAGGAGGTGGATCCCCTATGCCAATGGGGCGATAGCACGGGTTGTATTGGAGGACCGGTTCTAATGTTGCTACTGGTTTTCACCAGAGCCCGCCGCAAGGCGGGATGGACTTGTAGCGGCGGTAGCAACCAGGTCGTGTCTTCCAATAGCAACTCGACCCCACTGACAGCTGAGACAGGCGCGGTACACAAGGGTTAGGCAGAGGCAAGGTCAACGTAGCAAAGGGTCAAGGCAGGTGGCAAAGGTTCATAGTCGGGGGCAACAGCAAAGGTCTGGATACACAGTAGGAGCAATACGCAACGCTTTCACTGGGCACTAAGGCAACCCAAGATCCGGCAAGGACAGGAAGGGGAAGCGGTTTAATATAGGAAAAGGGTGAAACATAATTGGGCCAGGCACTAATCAATTGTGCACTGGCCCTTTAAGAGGTGACAGGAGCCGCGCGCGCCTGGGGAGAGGGGACTAGCGCGCTGGAGGAGGCAGGCGGCAGAGCCGACGGGGACGAGCAAGTAGAGCGGGATGCGATCCACGGGCGGACCGGGGACGCCGCGTGGATCGCATCCCAGAGACAGAACAGCGCCCGCGGCCAGGGGAGCCGGCCGGGGCGCTGCAGGAGGACAGATGCCATGAGCGCTCCGGGATGGACGGGACACCCGGAGCGCTCGGCGTTACAGTACCCCCCCCCCCTTGGGTCTCCCCCTCCTCCTGGGTCTCCCCCTCCTCCTGGAGCTCAAGAACCTGAGGATGAGACCCTTGTCAATGATGTTACCCTCAGGTTCCCAGGACCTCTCCTCAGGACCACAATTCTCCCAATCAACCAGATAGCACCGTTTACCTCGGATGGTTCTAGAGGCAAGGATCTCTTTAACGGAAAAGATGTCGGAGGAGCCGGAGACAGGAGCGGGAGTGGTGACCTTGGGGGAAAAGTGATTAAGAATAAAGGGTTTGAGGAGGGAAACATGGCAAGAGTTGGGGATGCGGAGGGAAGGGGGAAGATATAGTTTGTAGGACACGGAATTGATCCGAGCCTTGACCTTGAATGGACCAAGGTAGCGGGGACCCAACTTGTAACTGGGGATGCGGAACCTGATGTATTTGGAGGAGAGCCACACCCTATCACCCGGGGAGAAGACAGGAGGAGGTCTTCTTTTACCGTCCGCATGTCTCTTCATGCGGGAAGAGGCCAGGGCAAGCGACTTTTGGGTCTCCTTCCAGATGGACGACAGCTCTTGGGTGACTTCGTCTACGGCCGGGACTCCAGAAGAAGTGGGGATGGGCAGGGGGGGAAGAGGATGGCGGCCATATACTACAAAAAAGGGTGACTTGGAGGAGGACTCAGACTCTTTCAGGTTGTAAGAAAATTCGGCCCAGGGCAGGAGGTCAGCCCAGTCGTCTTGACGAGCAGAGACAAAGTGTCGCAGGTAGGCCCCAAGGATCTGGTTGACTCTCTCCACTTGTCCATTGGACTGTGGATGATAAGCAGAGGAGAAGTCCAGTTTGACTTTCAGTTGACTGCAGAGGGCCCTCCAGAACTTGGACACGAACTGAACGCCTCTATCCGAGACGATGTGAGATGGAAGTCCATGAAGACGAATAATCTGGAGGAAGAAATGCTTAGCGAGGCTAGGTGTAGAAGGGAGGCCTGGAAGGGGGACAAAATGTGGCATTTTAGAAAAACGATCAACAACCACCCATATGGCTGTATGGCCGCGGGAAGGAGGAAGGTCCGTGATAAAGTCCATGGCTATGTGGGACCAAGGTCGTTCAGGCACAGGCAGAGGGTGAAGAAGACCAGCAGGCTTTTGGCGAGGGGTCTTGTCTCGAGCACATATAGTACAGGCCTGTACGAAGTCCATCACATCCTTCTTTAAGGAGGGCCACCAGTAATACCTGGAAATCAGTTGGGAGGACTTCCTAATCCCAGGATGACCGGCCAGGTGAGAGGAATGACCCCATTTAAGGATCTGAAGACGAAGACGTGGAGGAACCAAGGTCTTCCCAGGAGGAACTTGCACCAAGGAGGCAGGAGCAGAAGAGATCAGACACTCAGGAGGTATAATGTGTAGTACAGGGGGCTCGGACTCAGAAGAATCGGTGGAATGCAACAGGGCGTCGGCCCTGACATTCTTGTCCGCAGGACGGAAATGGATCTCAAAGTTGAAGCGGGCAAAAAACAAGGACCACCTAGCTTGGCGTGGGTTTAATCGCTGGGCCGACTGGAGATAAAAGAGATTTTTGTGATCCGTGAAGATCGTGATGGGATGAACGGATCCCTCAAGAAGGTGTCTCCATTCCTCAAGTGCTAGCTTAATAGCTAGTAACTCACGGTCTCCGATGGAGTAGTTCTTTTCGGGAGGGGAAAAGGTCTTAGAAAAGAACCCACAGGTGATGTTCTTGCCCTTGGAGTCTTTCTGAAGAAGCACAGCTCCTGCTGCCACAGAGGAGGCATCGACTTCCAGGAGAAACGGTTTGCGAGGATCAGGCCTGGACAAAACGGGTGCAGAGGCAAAGACAGATTTGAGGTGGTTAAAGGCCTCCTCAGCTGGAGGGGGCCAGGATCTAGGATTTACATCCTTTATGGTTAATGCCACAATAGGCGCGACAATGGAGAAGTGAGGGATGAACTGGCGATAGTAATTGGCGAATCCAAGGAAACGCTGGATGGCCCGTAGTCCGGTAGGACGTGGCCAGTTCAAGACGGCAGAAAGTTTCTCCGGGTCCATTTGGAGACCTTGTCCCGAGACCAATTAACCCAGGAAGGGAAGACTGCAACGTTCAAAGATACATTTCTCTAGTTTGGCATACAGACGGTTCTCCCGAAGCCGTTGGAGCACTTGACGGACCTGAGGGCGGTGTTCCTCCAAGCTAGAGGAAAAAAATCAGGATATCATCCAGATAGACAATGACACAGGAGTATAGCAAGTCTCTGAAAATCTCGTTCACGAAGTCTTGGAAGACCGCCGGAGCATTGCACAAGCCGAAGGGCATGACGAGATACTCTAAGTGTCCGTCATGGGTGTTAAAGGCGGTTTTCCACTCATCGCCCTTACGGATGCGGATGAGATTATATGCGCCCTGGAGGTCCAATTTGGAGAAAATTCTTGCTCCGCGCAAACGATCAAAAAGTTCCGAGATAAGGGGCAGCGGGTAGCGATTTTTTACCGTGATCTTGTTAAGACCACGATAGTCAATGCAGGGACGTAAGGACCCGTCCTTTTTGGTAACAAAGAAGAATCCTGCTCCAGCAGGGGAAGAAGACTTGCGGATGAAACCTCTTTTGAGGTTCTCCTGGACGGTCTCCGTCATAGCTTCTGTCTCCGGGACGGAGAGAGGGTAGATCCTGCCACGGGGCGGCATGGACCCAGGAAGAAGATCGATAGGGCAATCGAAGGGTCTATGTGGTGGCAAGACCTCGGCTTGTTTTTTGCAAAATACGTCAGCAAAGTCCCTGTAAGGCTTGGGGAGACTAGACCGAAAGGTAGTGAGGAAAACTTGCTTGGTGGGTACCGCTTTCAGGCAATGCCTTGGCAGGAAGGACCCCAACTTTTGATGTCCCCCGAGGCCCAGTCGAGGGTAGGAGAATGTAACTGGAGCCAGGGTAGGCCCAGAAGGATCTCAGAGGTGCAGTTGGGCAATACAAAAAAGTCAATCTTTTCGTGATGGAGAACTCCAATTCTCATGAGGAGAGGTTCGGTGCGGTAACGCACGATACAATTCAGATTTTGACCATTTACCGAGGTGATAAAAAGTGGCTTGACAAGACGAGTGACTGGAATATTAAATTTGTCGATGAGTGAGGCTTCAATGAAGTTTCCTGTAGAACCCGAATTCAAAAAGGCCACGGCGGAGAAAGAGGACTTCTTGGACCAAGAAAACCTCACTGGAACAGTCAGATGTGGAGAGGAAGAGTCCACACCTAGCAACACCTCCCCCACGTTAGCTAGGTGCGAGCGTTTCCCTGACGCTGAGGACGGATAGAGCAATCCTTTAGAAAATGGTCAGGACTGGCGCAATAAAGACACAGATTATGGTCACGGTGGCGAGTCCTCTCTTGTGAGGTCAGGCGTGACCGATCCACTTGCATCGCCTCCTCAGCGGGAGGTACAGGAACAGATTGGAGAGGGTTCTGGAAAAGAGGTGCCAGACGAGGAAACCGTTTGGCGCGACCAAGGTCCTTTTCTTGGCGTAGCTCTAGGCGTCTTTCAGTATAACGCATGTCAATACGGGTGGCCAGCTGGATGAGTTCAGACAGGGTAGCAGGAATTTCTCTTTACATCCTTGACGTGGCTGGATAGGCCCTTTTTAAAGGTCACGCAGAGGGCCTCATTGTTCCAGGAGAGTTCGGATGCCAGGGTGCGGAACTGAATGGCGTAATCGCCCACTGAAGAATCTCCCTGGACAAGGTTCAGGAGAGCCGTCTCGGCAGAGGAGGCCCGGGCTGGTTCCTCGAAGACACTGCGAACTTCAGAAAAGAAAGCTTGAACTGTAGCAGTGACAGGATCGCCACGGTCCCAAAGCGGTGTAGCCCAGGCTAGGGCCTTGTCAGATAGCAGGCTAACCACGAATGCCACCTTAGACCGTTCGGAGGGGAACTGGTCAGACAACATCTCCAGATGGAGGGAACACTGGGATAGGAACCCTCGGCATAGCTTAGGGTCCCCATTGAATTTGTTAGGAAGGGACAGGCGGACTCTAGCAGCAGCGACTCGTGGAGGAGATGTAGGAGCTGGCGGTGGAGACGGTAGAAGCTGCTGTAGCATAGCAGTCAACTGCGCCAATTGCTGTCCCTGTTGAGCGACCACCGTGGTCAGATCCGAGAGGCTTGGCAGAGGGACCTCAGCGGGATGCATGGCTGGATCTACTGTCACGTACCGGGTACGGCGGGGAACAGGAGGTGGATCCCCTATGCCAATGGGGCGATAGCACGGGTTGTATTGGAGGACCAGTTCTAATGTTGCTACTGGTTTTCACCAGAGCCCGCCGCAAGGCGGGATGGACTTGTAGCAGCGGTAGCAACCAGGTCGTGTCTTCCAATAGCAACTCGACCCCACTGACAGCTGAGACAGGCGCGGTACACAAGGGTTAGGCAGAGGCAAGGTCAACGTAGCAAAGGGTCAAGGCAGGTGGCAAAGGTTCGTAGTCGGGGGCAACAGCAAAGGTCTGGATACACAGTAGGAGCAATACACAACGCTTTCACTGGGCACTAAGGCAACTCAAGATCCGGCAAGGACAGGAAGGGGAAGCGGTTTAATATAGGAAAAGGGTGAAGCATAATTGGGCCAGGCACTAATCAATTGTGCACTGGCCCTTTAAGAGGTGACAGGAGCCTCGCGCGCGCGCGCGCCTGGGGAGAGGGGACGAGCGCGCTGGAGGAGGCAGGCGGCAGAGCCGACGGGGACTACGTAAGTAGAGCGGGATGCGATCCACGGGCGGACCGGGGACGCCGCGTGGATCGCATCCCAGAGACAGAACAGCGCCCGCGGCCAGGGGAGCCGGCCGGGGCGCTGCAGGAGGACAGACGCCGTGAGCGCCCCCCGGGATGGACGGGACACCCGGAGCGCTCGGCGTTACATGAGGTTTATAGATGACCAGATGGAGGGCAGGGAATACCTTTCTACTCTTCCGGCACCCCTTCCCTCCAGCCTTCCAACCAGCCTTCCATCCAGCCTTCCCTCAACCCAAGCTGAGGCATCTGTGGACCAACCTGGGCCTTCCATACAGGAGGAGATTAAGGAGCCCAGATGGAGTCAGGTATAGGTTTTTTATACATAATTTATCTGTGCAAAAAAAAGATTGTTGGTAAGTAGATGTTATTATTGCTAATGAATGAAGTAACAAAATGTGTTTCACATATCAATAGACAACTAAAACGATGTCCCTTTTTCATACACAGAATGACCTCAGCCAGGACGAGGCTCTGGCTAGTGGCACACAGGAGGAGGCAGGGGGAAGTGTCACCCAGGAGGTGGCAGGGCCCAGTAATACCCAATCCCAGGTGCCTCCCCTCATCCTTCCCTACAAAAGACAGAGGAAGGGCACGAAAGCAGAGGAGGCAGCACTGGCCCTGATCAGGGAGGCTAATGAGTCCCTCAGATTCCCCCTTGATGCTACAGAGGCGTATGGCATCTATAGTGCCTCTAATTTGCAACAGATGGAGGAGGGCCAATGGCGAAAGTGTGAAAAAATAATTTTTGATACTATCCACAAGGGGTTGAGTGGGGAAATGTCTGACAACCAACATCTATGTTCTCTCCCCCATCCTCCTCCTCCTCCTGCCACAATGCCACCTCCAGAGCCACAGCCTCCAGGGAAGGCCTTCACGTCTCAAAGAACCCACAGCTTGTTGTAGTACCACAGACTGGGTACATATACCATCTGCTGCTGCTCCGGTTCTCTGGGACTCCTGGACCTCATTGTACTCCTTTTTCTATGGACTTTTCAAGATACCAATTTTTTGGATGTCTGCCTTGGGGGCCAAAGGCTGCACAAATTGAAGCAATTTCTCCTGCGTTGCCTTTATCTTTATTTTGTAATTCTGATGTGAAATAAATTTTTATTTTGTTTTCAGAAAATACTTGCCTATGTGTTTTAATACAAAGAGCAAATCAATTTATTTTGGGGGAGTAGGCAGGTACATTTCAAAAATACAATGTCAAAATTAACAAGGGACACCAACAACAAACAGGTTTACAAATAATACATAATAATGGTGTTGTGGAAACGTAACATAAAAAATAAAAAGGAGAGCACAAGAAAATAATACAATAATACAAATATTATTATTAAAGAAAAAAAACACTTTAAAAAATGATATATATTTTATGCAGATCTGGCTTAAATTCTAATATAAATATTATTCTGGAGAGACCTAGAAATAATAAAGAAATACGTTTGTAAAAACTCTGTGTGAATATGAGCAGCAAAACAACTTCATTCTTCTAGCATTATAAAGAAGAGAATGAGCGGCGCATTGAACAATTTAAAAAATTCCAGTGTGAAGAATCTGCTAGCTCCATTACGAACGCTAGTTTTACCAGACTGAGCGGTTCCGTCTTGTAGTGGATTCTGAGCATGCGTGATTTTTGGCGTTTCGGAATTGCCTACACACGATCGGAAAATCCGATAGAAAGGTTTTCCGTCGGAAAAATTGAGAACAGGTTCTCAATTCAAAGTCCGTCAGAAATTCCGACAGAAAAAGACCGTTGGGCATAAACACGGTTGGAAAATCAGATGAAAAGCTCCCATCGGACTGTTTCCATCGGAAATTCCGATCGTGTGGACGCCGCATAAGTCTTTCTTCCTATCCTCCCTGACTATAACAACCCGAAACACTGAGTTTCCGATCACCAATCCAGGGAACCCCTGTAATACTCAACAATACGTTTCACAGGTAGACAAAAAATAGACCAAATAATATCGGTCCTGGAACTATACAGTGCACTCCAGATTTACCAGTTAACTCCCCGTTGCCTGCTCTCCAATGACATTACCCTTATCCATCTATGGTTTGCTATTCGGCTAGTAATCTATCGTTTAGTCTATTGTTTCTTTACATTTTCAACAGTTGTAAGGCGGCTGCGTCCGCGGATATTTAACCCCATATTCTATGTCTTTAGTACTGCTCATCGCATACTCACACATTTTGAAACTATATCTTTAATCCTCATCCAGTCACAGTCTGATCCCTATTGGGGTGACTGGACACCGAGGTAACTTAACCAAATATGTGCCTCTCCGTATTACAGAACCTACAATATACGCTGAGACACCATCCCCCTTCCATGGGGACGCAGAACATATCCTATCATTAGTCCTAGAACAACCTGTTCATTAGACTAAGCTAGTTAATACACGCATTCAAACACGTTCCTGGACTATTGTATGTTACAAGACGCCAGATACACATTGAAATTGTCAAATGTTGTCTGTAACAGAATGTATTTTCTGCCTTTTTTCAATACCTATCTGATTGTGTTGCACAGTTATTGCTTTTGTAAATCTGTAAAATCTTAATAAAAACTTATTTAAAAAAAAAAAAATAGGATTTCAAGGAAGCAGGAGGGATGAGGGAAAAATAAAGGGAACAACGGGGGAACGGGAGGTAGAGAGAGGGAGGGGGGGGAGAAACAGGAAAGGAGGAAATCCTCAACAGGAGACATACCAGGGTCTGGAAGTGAGTAATGACATAGTTGCCTCAGATCTATAAAATGTAATAGTTACGAGGCACATATAAATTTAAATTAGACTAAACCATAACGTGTGGCTAGATAAAAAAGAATTTCGCGCAATAGGTAGCTAAAGGTGAAGTGATGCAATAAAAGGATGCACCAGTGATAAAAATATTATTAAAATATTAATATTACTGGTGAGAGGTAATACATTAATAATGCAATACTAATAGGTGTAAGTGTCTAAAATAAACAAACATTTAAAGTGACTTGTGCATTTGTGCAAAAAACCTTATTAGTAGTGACCATACAAAAGTGCTGTGAGGTACAAAATAAATAAATTCAAGCAATTATTGTGCATCAAAGTGCTATGCAATATAAAATAATTAATAAATATATATAGAAAGATCAAAAATGAATGAGTAATATATACTCTAAAGGCAAATGTATGGTTAAAAATAGTAAATATAGTCCCAGGTTGGATAAAAAATATATATGAATATGACAGTGTCCAAGTTAGTCCATCCGGTCCTGATAGTATGAATATATATAGTCAGGTACCGCGATCGCTCTGATCATGCAGTAATGAGTTAGTGATGTGTTCAATTCACTCAGGTAATCAACGCTAACTGCGTGACTTATAGGGATAAATAAATATTGGGTCCTGTGTGCTTTATAAATTCAGCAGTGGATACTTGGTCCTGATTTTCATAAATTCAATCCAATCGCCAGTCTCCCAAAACTCTCACCTCAGATATGTAAGGTTGAAGTTTTTCGGGCATATCCTATAGCCCCATGAGATGTAGATACAAATTATTCGGCAAAAACTGGTAAGAGTAAAAACCTTCTCCTTTAAGGGCGTTTTAAAGCTTGGATCCTGCAGTGCTCAGTGTCAGAATGTGACAAAGCGCCAAAGGGAAAAGAAAAAAGGGGAAGCCTCCACTAGTGTAGTATTTTAGATAAATAAAGACATGTTTATTTAGACAAGTGGGTGGACTCTTACATTTAAAATCAAGGTAAATAGGCAAATCGGCATAAACAGATAGAAACAAAGTAGCTCCTAGGCGTTCTCAGCGCCTTCTCACGTCTCCTTCTCTGCCTACGGCCACTCCCTACGCGTTACGACACGTCACGTGTCTTCATCTGGGGAACCGGATTGGCTGTTTGGGCTTAGTTTATATTATGTGAAAACCGGAAGTTGGTGTTCGGCCATCTTGGTTGTGGTCAAGTATCTGCTTAGCGGCGGCCATTTTACTGGTGGTGTGTTGTTATTGTTCCGGCGGACATGCTTTCGGCGGTGCGTTCCACCTCACCACAACAGACGTCAAAGAAAAAAGGAAAAAAACCTTTTAAAAAACCTTTTAAAAAACCTTATAACAATTGGAACCACAATGAGAGAAACCAACGGGAATATAGAGGGCCACCATATCAATATGAGAACCATGGAGGGTATGGAAGAGCACCAATACCCACATATAATCTATATGATACTATAAGAGACTACCACGAACAACATGATAACCAACACAACTATGGGAACCAATACGAATACAATACACAGCAATCTTTTTTAGACCGGGAGAGGAGAGAATACTCTCCTCGGAGACAAACATACGAGACAAATCATTCACCAAGGAGACGCCCACAAGAAGATTACAGAAACAGTCCAGAACGGAGACGCCCACAAGAAGAACACAGAAACAGCCCAGAACGAAGAGAGGACAACGAGCGGGAAAGAGAATCCAGACGAAAAAGAGAATAGTCGGAGAAAATGTAGTCAATCTCAGCAATATATCCATTACAGCAGAAGAGTTGGCGGTACTAGATAAGGGTTTGAAACATGCCCCGATCAAAAACATAAACAAATTTAACACATACATAGGAATACAAAAATACATCAGAAAAATCAATATCAAAAAATGTATCATGAATAAACCATGGAGACCCCAAAATGAGGGAAGAAATACATCAGCCACGGTGATACATAGCATGTTACGCAACAACTCGGTTTACAATCCTCAAGTATCCAATAACGAACACATAGAAGTCTTCAAAAACTTAGTACTACAAGACTTGGAATCCCTGAAATTGACGAATATATCTGATCCCATACACATTAAAAAGGGAATCAAAACACTAACGGAGAGAAAAGATTTGGTAATCAGACCGGCGGATAAGGGAGGAGCCATAGTACTACAATCTAAAGAGCAATATCAGAATGAATTGAATAGACAACTCAACGATGAAGTAACGTATATTAAACTATTGGGTAATCCGACCGCAAAATATAAAAAAGAATTGGAATTACTAGTGAAACTAGGAGTAAAGAAGGAAATCCTCAATGCTAAAGAATCAAAATATCTTGTACCAGAAACCTGTAGGATTCCGATTATATATACTGTGCCCAAAATACACAAATGTAAGGAAAACCCCCCAGGAAGACCTATCGTCAACGGGATAGATTCCCTAACGTCACGAATGGGACAGTATATAGACCATTATATCCAACCAGCGGTACAACAGACGAAAGCCAACCTCAAAGACACCAAACACATACTACAACTCCTAGAAACAACACCAGTACTGGAAGGGAGGACCATACTAGCGACAGCAGATGTCACATCGTTATACACGATAGTACAACACCATAATGCTTGCTCAGCAACTAAATGGCTATTGAGGAACTATAGTAATTATATATGTAAACAAAGAAAATTCCTCATCAAATGTCTTGATTTCTGCCTCAAGTATAATTACTTTGCAAATTTGTGAGGCCTAGTGTGCATTAACACGGCCTGTACCCCAGAGAGAAGCTTGAACAGATAGACATAGAAAGTATATGCATGTAAGCAAAAAATAAGTTTTATTTAGGGCAGCAGGCCCAGAAATAGGTCAATAGATAGGTAGATAGGCATACAATTTAACAAGACAGTGTATATACATGGAATCATGTGTAACCATAAACATGTACATAGAATGCAGAAATTGCGCAGCAACTTGCGATAATATCGGGGTCTTTCAGGAAAATGCCGACATGTTTCGGACGGACGTCCTTTTTCAAGGCAATAACAATTCCTGTGTTTGCTCAATAATACTGTATAAGACAGAGTAAGGTCATTAGTATACAACATATTGTGTTGATAAGTATAAAACCTGTAATTGAGCCACTCTATGGTAATGGTACTCACTTGCAAAGCATTGAAGAAAGGGGCTGGAGTGGCCCGCTGGTCTTGGGGTACAGAGATATGGTCTCAATGTGTCCACAAAGTGTATATTAGTCTTGTGCTATTAAAAGCAAACAGCTGCTAGACATTTGAAAGGCTGCAAGATCTCCAAGCCATGCACTGGAAGGTTGCAATGGCTCTGTAACCTGGGCCAGAAGTAGTATATGGCTAGGGGATGGAAGGAAGTAAATAGGGTAATATTAATGTCACTTGGAAGTGAAAGAGTATGTTTATGCAGGGTAAATTGCATAGGGTAAGAAAGTAATGTTACCTGATGGATAGAGGTCCTGTAGTGCAATACAGCAGAGCGCCGGCAGGGAAGTGTGATAGCTAAACCCGCCATTGTTCAGGCTGATATATATATGTAAAAATTGGTATCAGCTGTGCGGGCCATGATGTAAAATGGATTCGCTAAGCTGTGGTATAATTAGGGCCAGGTGCGGGGATGGTGGCTCAGAGGCCACAGCGTAATACCCCCAATGGTGAGATCTCAGAATCGGCGGCGCGGCGCGTCGCCACGTCCAAGGGGGTGTGGCCTCGTGCGGCGTCGGGGCGTCACCGACGCGGGCAGACTAACCCCTCCCCGCTTGCTGGAACGCAAGCGGAGGGGCGCGTGTGATGGAGGCGTGCGCCTCAGTGGGTATATGCAGCGCATGCGCCGTGGAAGGTCCGCGCATGCGCACATGGTCTTACCCGCGCCGGGCAGCCTGTGTATCAAATGGGAGCAAGAAAAGCCGAATAAGGACATAAAAGAATGTATGACAATATTGTTACCCTTCAGTGGGTTAAATGTAGAAAGGCGTTAATAGGTCAGCAAGTGAGTCACAGTACCATAGAGATGGATAAGGAGCCCCCTAGTGGACAGAAACAGACAATGCATGAGAATATCAAAAACAACAATATTCACATATCTATAGAGGTAGTAAAGGAAGTATTTTTGCATCATTCGGTTTGAATAGCTATAAAACAGTACAAACACTGCAATAAAGCCAATATACAATATAGACATGTTTTCTGGAACATTTAAACAGATACATTTTTAATAAGTGAAAGGATAGAGCACAATTATTGTCGTATAGATACATGGTTGGAACAAATGAAGAAGGGGTCCCAAAGTGAGAAATACTCACGGGGGCCTGTCTTAATTTGAAACAAGATTACAAATCAAGTTCGCACACCCCTGATTCGAAACCCTCAAGGTAGGGCTTGAGGTTGAATGCCTCGTTGAGGCCTGGAGGGGATGTGGCGTTAAGATGGAAAATCCATTTAAGCTCACTTTGGAGTAAAGATTTATTGTAATCACCCCCTCGGTTGGGTGGGGGAATGTGGTCTAGTGCTCTAAATGTAATCTGGGGGGTAGAGTCCTGGTGGACAATTGCACAGTGTCGCCCTAAGGGGAGGTCAGGGTTTTTTTGGTTGATACTAAGGGTATGTCGGTAAATGCGTTTCCAAAAAGGCAGTTTGGTTTTCCCAACATAAAAACACCCACACTCGCATTCTAATAAATATACAATGCCGACTGAGCGGCAATTGACAAAATGTTGGGGGAAAAAGGGTTGTCCGTTTGGTAGGGTATTTGATCTGTTGGATTTAGATAGATATCTACAGTATTTGCATTTCCCACATGGAAATGTCCCTTTGGTTTGTTTATGTAAATAACTAGCTGGAGTGTATTCACTTCTAATTAGTTTGTCACGGAGAGAGGGAGCTCGTCTATAAGTGAGTAAGGGGTGTATGGGTACAAATGGGGACAATGAATGGTCTGTAGTAAGAATATGCCAATGTTTCTCTAAAATTTGGGTAATTAGGGAATGTTGTTCGCAAAAGCTAGTAATGATTCGTAAAGGGGTGTTAGTGGATTGGGGTTTGGAAGAGAAGAGTAAAGAGTTGCGTGTTTTGGATTTCGCTTTTTTATATGCGATTTTCAAAATTTTATGTGGGTATCCTCGTTCTAACAGCCTGTTTCGTAAAATCGAGGCCTCGTTTTCAAAGGAGGCCTCGGTTGAACAGTTGCGGCGGGCACGGAGATATTGGGCATATGGGATGGAGTTAAGGAGAGGTTCCGGATGGAAACTAGAGGCAGCTAAAATGGTGTTGCCTGCAGTGGGTCTACGATATAGGTGACTTTGGATATGACCTTCCGGGTCTTTCATGAGGGTAAGGTCTAGGAAGCAAATAGAGGTTGGACTATATGTCATAGTAAATCTCAAATTTAACTGATTAGCGATGTTGAGGTAAGTCAGAAAGTCTTGTAGGGTTTGACTTGATCCCTGCCAGACAATGAGGATATCATCGATATATCGACGAAAAGTAACAATATGTTTGGTGTACATATTGGCAGAAGAATCTGCGAATAGAAGGCGTTCCCACTCCCCCAAGTACAGATTAGCGTAGGCCGGTGCGCAACAAGTGCCCATGGCCACGCCCTGTACTTGGAGGTAGTGGGAACCATCAAAAGAAAAAAAATTGTTGTTGAGGATAAAGTTAAGAGCATTTATGATAAATGTAGAGAGATCTGTAGGGTATAGGGAAGTAGTGGTGAGTTTATGTCGGATAGCCGAGAGTCCTAGGGAATGGGGGATCGAGCTATATAATGCCTCGACGTTGATCGCGACAAGCAGGGTGTCGGGACCGATGGTCAGGGAAGACAGATTTTGTAGGAGATGGGTAGTATCTCGTATATAAGAAGGGAGTTGGGTAACTAAAGGTTGCAGTAGTTTATCGATGTATCGACTAAGGTTATCTGTAAGAGAGCCTCTTCCGGAAACTATGGGCCTGCCTGGTGGTCTGGGTAGGTTTTTGTGCACCTTAGGGAGTGCGTAAAACGTAGCTATACGTGGAAATTTGGTTCTAACATAGTCACTGGTGTTTTTGTCCAATACCCCTTGTGTGGTGGCAGAATCTATAAGTGTGTATAGTTGTTGTTGTGCTAAGGCAATGAAAGATATGGGAATCTTTTTGTACCATTCCTTATTCTGAAGGATGTCATGGCACATTTGAATATAATCAGCTCTGTCAAGTATAACTATATTTCCGCCTTTGTCGGCGGGTTTTATTATTATCGTGGAGTTGGTTTTTAGATTTTGGAGGGCGAGGTATTGATTGTATGAGAAGTTACGTGCCTTAGATCGGTTGGGGTGAATTTTTAGGTTGCGGATTTCCCGTGTCACTGCCTGCAAAAATAGTGCAGCTCGTGGATTGGTGCTGGGGGGTGGATAAAAGCTAGATTTCTTTTTTATAGTTGTTTTGGAAGGTGGACGTGATGGGGTGGGAGAGTCATCCTCAGTGCTGGCTAAGAGAGTGTCAAGATCCAAAGTATCTATTAAATTAGGGTTGTCACTTTCCTCCAAGAGTTCAGTTAGCTGTTGGAGGGCAGTGGTTTCCGCTGCAGAGTGTAAGAGGGAATCTGAAAAGGGATTGGGTGTGTATATGCTGTGTAGTAGAAGTTTACGGACAAATAGATGAATGTCTTTGATGACAGTGAATTTATCTATGTGAGATACAGGGCAAAAGGTGAGTCCCTTTTCAAGGACTGAAATTTCATGCTTGGTGAGTGAGTGTTTAGAGAGATTGATAATATTACAGGAAGATGAAATTATCTTGGTGTTCTTTTTGATTGGTGAGAGTTGTTGTGTTGGATTCTTTTGTGATGCTCGCATTAAATCTAAAAAATCAAAGTGTTGGGAGGAAGAAGGTAAGGAATGTGATCTGGAGGTCTTCGAGGACGAGGGAGCGACCGACGGATCTCTAGCCGGTGAGTCGTCGGTCGGTCCCTCGGGGTCGGAGACCTCGTCACTAGAAAGGTTAGGTGTGCGACCTCTTTTGGGGTTGCGTGAACCCCGTGTAGAATTGGGCTTGGGTGCAACGTGTGAATTATCTGTGCGGTCAGCAGTGAACTTGGGAGGTATTGGTTTGGGGGCGAAGCGTGCTGGGGCTGGTGGGCGTACAGCACGGTTGGCCTCGTTCCATTTGTAAGCTCTTTCCTCTTGGAATGCTTTTTTGTCGAGGAAGAATTTTTTGTCCTTCTGCGTCAAAGTGTCGTGGTTAAATTTGTCAAAACGTTTTTTAAGTTGGAGGTCCAATGTTTTATATAGTGGGTGATCTAAAAATTGTATAAGTTGGGTATTTATTGATGCAAGTTTGGCATCAAGAGCGGACATTTGTGTCTCATATTGTTGTATCAAAAGTTTCATCAAATCAATTGAGCATTGCTTGAGGACACCCTCCCAGGCCTGTTTAAAGTCTGGGGGAATGTCCTGAAACGTAGGAAAAATTTGGACCCTGAGCCCAAAAGGGTTAATACCGTGAGCAATATAGTCCTTAAAGGACTTGATATGCCAGAAGAGAGAGGCTTTCTTCTGGACAGTATGTGTAAGATTAAGGAAAACAAATCGATTTGTTTTCCTTAATCTTACACATACTGTCCAGAAGAAAGCCTCTCTCTTCTGGCATATCAAGTCCTTTAAGGACTATATTGCTCACGGTATTAACCCTTTTGGGCTCAGGGTCCAAATTTTTCCTACGTTTCAGGACATTCCCCCAGACTTTAAACAGGCCTGGGAGGGTGTCCTCAAGCAATGCTCAATTGATTTGATGAAACTTTTGATACAACAATATGAGACACAAATGTCCGCTCTTGATGCCAAACTTGCATCAATAAATACCCAACTTATACAATTTTTAGATCACCCACTATATAAAACATTGGACCTCCAACTTAAAAAACGTTTTGACAAATTTAACCACGACACTTTGACGCAGAAGGACAAAAAATTCTTCCGCGACAAAAAAGCATTCCAAGAGGAAAGAGCTTACAAATGGAACGAGGCCAACCGTGCTGTACGCCCACCAGCCCCAGCACGCTTCGCCCCCAAACCAATACCTCCCAAGTTCACTGCTGACCGCACAGATAATTCACACGTTGCACCCAAGCCCAATTCTACACGGGGTTCACGCAACCCCAAAAGAGGTCGCACACCTAACCTTTCTAGTGACGAGGTCTCCGACCCCGAGGGACCGACCGACGACTCACCGGCTAGAGATCCGTCGGTCGCTCCCTCGTCCTCGAAGACCTCCAGATCACATTCCTTACCTTCTTCCTCCCAACACTTTGATTTTTTAGATTTAATGCGAGCATCACAAAGAATCCAACACAACAACTCTCACCAATCAAAAAGAACACCAAGATAATTTCATCTTCCTGTAATATTATCAATCTCTCTAAACACTCACTCACCAAGCATGAAATTTCAGTCCTTGAAAAGGGACTCACCTTTTGCCCTGTATCTCACATAGATAAATTCACTGTCATCAAAGACATTCATCTATTTGTCCGTAAACTTCTACTTCACAGCATATACACACCCAATCCCTTTTCAGATTCCCTCTTACACTCTGCAGCGGAAACCACTGCCCTCCAACAGCTAACTGAACTCTTGGAGGAAAGTGACAACCCTAATTTAATAGATACTTTGGATCTTGACACTCTCTTAGCCAGCACTGAGGATGACTCTCCCACCCCATCACGTCCACCTTCCAAAACAACTATAAAAAAGAAATCTAGCTTTTATCCACCCCCCAGCACCAATCCACGAGCTGCACTATTTTTGCAGGCAGTGACACGGGAAATCCGCAACCTAAAAATTCACCCCAACCGATCTAAGGCACGTAACTTCTCATACAATCAATACCTCGCCCTCCAAAATCTAAAAACCAACTCCACGATAATAATAAAACCCGCCGACAAAGGCGGAAATATAGTTATACTTGACAGAGCTGATTATATTCAAATGTGCCATGACATCCTTCAGAATAAGGAATGGTACAAAAAGATTCCCATATCTTTCATTGCCTTAGCACAACAACAACTATACACACTTATAGATTCTGCCACCACACAAGGGGTATTGGACAAAAACACCAGTGACTATGTTAGAACCAAATTTCCACGTATAGCTACGTTTTACGCACTCCCTAAGGTGCACAAAAACCTACCCAGACCACCAGGCAGGCCCATAGTTTCCGGAAGAGGCTCTCTTACAGATAACCTTAGTCGATACATCGATAAACTACTGCAACCTTTAGTTACCCAACTCCCTTCTTATATACGAGATACTACCCATCTCCTACAAAATCTGTCTTCCCTGACCATCGGTCCCGACACCCTGCTTGTCGCGATCGACGTCGAGGCATTATATAGCTCGATCCCCCATTCCCTAGGACTCTCGGCTATCCGACATATACTCACCACTACTTCCCTATACCCTACAGATCTCTCTACATTTATCATAAATGCTCTTAACTTTATCCTCAACAACAATTTTTTTTCTTTTGATGGTTCCCACTACCTCCAAGTACAGGGCGTGGCCATGGGCACTTGTTGCGCACCGGCCTACGCTAATCTGTACTTGGGGGAGTGGGAACACCTTCTATTCGCAGATTCTTCTGCCAATATGTACACCAAACATATTGTTACTTTTCGTCGATATATCGATGATATCCTCATTGTCTGGCAGGGATCAAGTCAAACCCTACAAGACTTTCTGACTTACCTCAACATCGCTAATCAGTTAAATTTGAGATTTACTATGACATATAGTCCAACCTCTATTTGCTTCCTAGACCTTACCCTCATGAAAGACCCGGAAGGTCATATCCAAAGTCACCTATATCGTAAACCCACTGCAGGCAACACCATTTTAGCTGCCTCTAGTTTCCATCCGGAACCTCTCCTTAACTCCATCCCATATGCCCAATATCTCCGTGCCCGCCGCAACTGTTCAACCGAGGCCTCCTTTGAAAACGAGGCCTCGATTTTACAAAACAGGCTGTTAGAACGAGGATACCCACATAAAATTTTGAAAATCGCATATAAAAAAGCGAAATCCAAAACACGCAACTCTTTACTCTTCTCTTCCAAACCCCAATCCACTAACACCCCTTTACGAATCATTACTAGCTTTTGCGAACAACATTCCCTAATTACCCAAATTTTAGAGAAACATTGGCATATTCTTACTACAGACCATTCATTGTCCCCATTTGTACCCATACACCCCTTACTCACTTAGCAAAAAAAAAAAATAGACCTCCCTCTCCCTCTCTCCGTGACAAACTAATTAGAAGTGAATACACTCCAGCTAGTTATTTACATAAACAAACCAAAGGGACATTTCCATGTGGGAAATGCAAATACTGTAGATATCTATCTAAATTTAACAGATCTAATACCCTACCAAACGGACAACCCTTTTTCCCCCAACATTTTGTCAATTGCCGCTCAGTCGGCATTGTATATTTATTAGAATGCGAGTGTGGGTGTTTTTATGTTGGGAAAACCAAACTGCCTTTTTGGAAACGCATTTACCGACATACCCTTAGTATCAACCAAAAAAACCCTGACCTCCCCTTAGGGCGACACTGTGCAATTGTCCACCAGGACTCTACCCCCCAGATTACATTTAGAGCACTAGACCACATTCCCCCACCCAACCGAGGGGGTGATTACAATAAATCTTTACTCCAAAGTGAGCTTAAATGGATTTTCCATCTTAACGCCACATCCCCTCCAGGCCTCAACGAGGCATTCAACCTCAAGCCCTACCTTGAGGGTTTCGAATCAGGGGTGTGCGAACTTGATTTGTAATCTTGTTTCAAATTAAGACAGGCCCCCGTGAGTATTTCTCACTTTGGGACCCCTTCTTCATTTGTTCCAACCATGTATCTATACGACAATAATTGTGCTCTATCCTTTCACTTATTAAAAATGTATCTGTTTAAATGTTCCAGAAAACATGTCTATATTGTATATTGGCTTTATTGCAGTGTTTGTACTGTTTTATAGCTATTCAAACCGAATGATGCAAAAATACTTCCTTTACTACCTCTATAGATATGTGAATATTGTTGTTTTTGATATTCTCATGCATTGTCTGTTTCTGTCCACTAGGGGGCTCCTTATCCATCTCTATGGTACTGTGACTCACTTGCTGACCTATTAACGCCTTTCTACATTTAACCCACTGAAGGGTAACAATATTGTCATACATTCTTTTATGTCCTTATTCGGCTTTTCTTGCTCCCATTTGATACACAGGCTGCCCGGCGCGGGTAAGACCATGTGCGCATGCGCGGACCTTCCACGGCGCATGCGCTGCATATACCCACTGAGGCGCACGCCTCCATCACACGCGCCCCTCCGCTTGCGTTCCAGCAAGCGGGGAGGGGTTAGTCTGCCCGCGTCGGTGACGCCCCGACACCGCACGAGGCCACGCCCCCTTGGACGTGGCGACGCGCGGCGCCGCCGCTTCTGAGATCTCACCATTGGGGGTATTACGCTGTGGCCTCTGAGCCACCATCCCCGCATCTGGCCCTAATTATACCACAGCTTAGCGCATCCATTTTACATCATGGCCCACACAGCTGATACCAATTTTTACATATATATAAGCCTGAACAATGGCGGGTTTAGCTATCACACTTCCCTGCCGGCGCTCTGCTGTATTGCACTACAGGACCTCTATCCATCAGGTAACATTACTTTCTTACCCTATGCAATTTACCCTGCATAAACATACTCTTTCA